>CM076580.1:277571544-277906496 GCA_034641835.2 Pinus albicaulis
ATCCACAAAATTTACTCATTAAAAAAAAATTTATTTAACTTAACCATTTCGTGTTTCTCAGCCTTAGATTTCTGACATCACTGTCATTATTACAAGTCCTGTGTATTCAATAATTTTACTCATGTCAAAACTGACCATTAATGTTCCATTCGCACATAAACTCTCGCTGTCATGTATGGGTCTACGGTTCTGGTTTATATGGCTTTCAATCATTTAATACCTTTGTAATTACATATCTCGCCAGTTATTATTATGGTTGATACTTTATATGATGGATGGCTCTTTTATCATAGCGTCGCACTTTATATTACGACAAAGCATTATTGTGAATGTAAAATATGTACCCTCCTGTGCGCTCAAACATTAGGGTTATACACTTGTCATTCGTATTGATCTCGGGCTGACAACCGGTCTTGGTTTTATCAATGGACACATGGCTTATCTCACATCGTCGATTGAGTTTGTACTCCGATGGTGGAAACACTCTAGGGATCGGTAATGACCTTGGCGATAACCGATTTTCCAAATCATTGTGCTTCTCCACCGGATGGCCTCCAGAGTGTTTTCGACGAGGGTTTGGGCAGGCTTCGAAAAAATCATGGCGGATGGTGGCGACTCGGCCTTCTACAACCTTAATCCACCACGGAATCAGGTATCATGTTGCTCTTCGGTGTTTGCATCGGGTTTTTAAGTTTAAACTCCAGTTTTATCTATCCATGCATAGCTTATTTGTATTATCGAATCCGATTTCCAATCGTTCTCGTTTCAGCACCTAAATTCTCTTTTAATCACCGACTGGTTCCCGCTATTTTCAGTTTGCTGTTTAACTAATTTTCCCTTTTTCTAATTGCCGACAGGGTTTCCATAACCCGGATTTTTACGCTATTCAATAGCCTACAGGTAGTTACCTCTTGGTTCTATTCGTGTTTATTCTCGTTGCTATGTCTGTGACCTGGAAAGGCGGCGTCAGCTCCTTTGTAATAATGAACTCTTCTAATTACATTCTCGGTTCTGTTTCAGGTATTATCTCTGCTCCATTACACGCCCAAGTTCCCTCATGGTTCTGGCTACGGAGGACTTCTTACCCTTGCATTTTTTCACAGGTACCCTGTTGTCGATGTATTTGGGGGTTCCATGGCTCTCCGCCAAACTGGAACTTCTGTCTATACAATTGTTGATAGAACGGCTAGGGTTTTTAAGGGCCCATAGCTTATTTAGCCGACTCAAGAAGTTTAAGATATTTTAAAGGATATTGTTTAATGTAACCCTGGTGCGGCTACCTGTCGGATAGTTTTGTCATTTTAGCCTCTGTCTCCGAGAGGTTCCTTTTGCTCGGATAGGGTTTCAAGTTTTAAACAATATAGTTAATGTTTGTGACAGTGGGTTGTAATCTGCTCTTTTGTCTGGCAAGAAAGTTCTCCAAGTTTTATTGTGACTTTCTTAAACTAATAGCTGTTCTGATTTTTGGTGCCTAAGTTTGTCATGCAAGTTCGAACTGTAATCTTCTTTCTTTAATACAACAGAACTATTTGGGTGCACGCTCTCTGTTATAATATGTTGAATGTCTATTAAACGTTATATGCTATGGTTGCACGAGTTAATGAAAATACATCTCGTTTTTAGTACTGTTTACTTCTCGTTTTCTAGTACTGTAGCTGCTTACAAGATTTTTCCTAAAACTCTTCTTTTCAACGTTTCCTGTGAAGAAAAATGGGTTAACTGATTTCCTGTTTTCAATAGTTATTTTGTTCTTTTCTAAAGATATGTGATACGGTGACCGGACCACCTTCTTGTCCGAGGTTATCATAGGTAGGGGGCGATTTATCCAGAAGCCCGAATTACTCAGGCATTTGGATTAACAGCCCGCCTGTATTTATGTACTTCCACTGGTCTGGTTTAATAGATTAACTTCTGCATCACTACCTCAGGGAAGTGGTTACTGACCTAGCGGTTTAATCTAAGCAAGTCATCACTGACAGCTTCACTGTCTTGTTACCTTCTGTTCTGGTTGGTTAGAAAACTATGTTCCTACCATATACATACATATATATTCGGTTGCCTTTTATCTATACTTTACAGAACCAAGCCTTCTAGAATACCTTTGGTGTACTTCATCAAAACAACTAGTTTAAAAGAATTAAAGCTTCAGTTAAGCACTACTGAATTAACAAGAAATAAACTTAATAAAAATACTGATAAACCTAACTGTAACAGGCAGAATTAATCTTTCTCAAGAAACAAGAGAATCTATTTGCATCTACTCATCTGAATCTGAATTTTGATGGTACTCGTTACCTCCCGTCCACGAACTGGGCAATTACGTCCTGCAGTTCTCCCTCGAGCTTCAAGCCTAGGTCTTGTTGAACACGAATCCCTGGAGGCAAGTTCTTAGGACAATCCGGTCCAACTCTTCATCTCCAGTGAAAAACAGGATTTCTGGGGAGAACTCGGGACAGTCCGGTGCAATTCTCCAACCCAGAGGTTAATCTGTCCTGGAATATCTATCCAACCTTTACAGAGTCCCTTCTTTTCCTTTCTCATAGAACCCCCAAATATCTTTGGAATTTCCCCTTTATTCCAGAGTTTCCTTAGGTAACTGTAGAAACTGTTTTTCTGTTCAACTGACTCCAGATTTTACTTTTACCATCAACCTTTTTACTCATAAGTAAATTTCACAAGTTAAGTCTTTTATTCAAAATCAAAAAATAGTTTTGTTCAAATATATTTAATTAAATAAACAGCAGTCACAATTAATCCTTAATCAATAAAGTGTAACCATTAGTCAGCGACTAAAAAAGGTGGTTACAACAATTTTTATTTTTCTATTTAAAATATATAATTTAATAAATGCATAATTTTTATTTTTCTACTTGAAATATATAGTTTAATAAATTAATGTGTATACATAGAAATTATTTAAAAAGAGAAATAACGATATAAGTTAATTTCACAAACTCTCTTAAAGCCTCTGTTAAAACTAGTACCCATGGCCTAAGATGGAACAAATGCTTCAAAAACTTGTGGGCCTTCGGGGACCTCAATATTGGATTGATGGCTTTACATGATATAATCAAATCACGGCTAACACTAAAGATATGCGGTCTTTTAATAATTTTTTATATTATGATTTTGTATTGAGAATATGGCGGCATTCAAATAGAAATAGCTTATTAACATGAAAATTCTACTCATAGTTTAGGTGCGATGATAATTGAAGGGTATTTTTAATAGAAAAGTACTATCTTTTTATAAGTAATAAAGAAAAATTCTATTTTATATTCTCTTTTCATTTCAAATCATATAATAAAAAAGATTCCATTCAATGTTCACATTTCACACCATATAAAAAAAATCGCAAGAATTGTATTTCAATTAAAGAAATGTAATAGTGCCGACAATTGCAGTTCTAAATACATGATCTTAGCTTATATATGATTAGTTTAATTATTTATTAAAGATATGTTATTAATAGAATAGTTTTTTTTTTTTTTTAAGTCTATGCTCAAATTTAATTGAGATTGTTTACAGTCACCAACCACTATTACAGGCAATAATTTAGCTGCTCTCTATCAACATATTCTAGGAAGGATGGGGAATTTTATAAAATTCTTATTTTTCCTATTACAAAGAATAGGAGAGCATTTTATGAGGTTTTTATTTTTTAATATTCCATATAAGAGGGTATCCCATGATTTTTTACTTTTCTATAGAATATTTGAATGGGGAGTGACACTTTTTCATCAATTACAATAGAAATTGGTAACCCAATGGGACTTAAATAGACTCAAATTTTAATGAGACTAGAAACAATACCTCATAATGGACTTTACTTCAAAATAATCTAGGGGAAGCTCTAATGGCAACCACAATAGAAACTAGTAGCTCAATATGATATGTAAACAATATTGAATATTTCATTGCAATAGTTTGTCACAACTTATGTAATAAAAGAAAATGAAATCTATACTGTGAAGGTTAAATTTCTTTAGATTCTTGATTTCTTAATTATTGATTTTTCACTTATCCATGAAATTGATCAAATATGGGAAAAGGAGAAAAAAAATACAATTCCATACCATCCAGAATGGGCACAAATATTTTCTCTCAAAAAACATTTCGGAGAAAACCATATAAAAGGTGAGAATGTTATTCTATCTTTCCTCTAGTATGGAAATAATGCAATTACAAAGAATAAGGCACCCTCTATGGCATTGTGTAATATCAATGGCTAGTTAAGCTTCTATAGAACACTAAAACCCTCTATTATGCTCTCTAACTCCTACTCTCATTTTCCCTACTCTACTATGGAACAATATACAATATTATTGAATGAAACCCTTACTGCTAGTAGCCCCGTTTTGACACAACTGAATAGCTAATAAGGGTTCAGTTTTGACTCCTTTAGCTCTCAATTAGAGTTATAAATTTGACCCTTCTATAGGCTTCCTAAATTTCCACAAGTGGCTATCCCTTTGGAATGAGTAATCGGGGTTGATGTGGCATCCTCTCAAACCATGGTGGTAAAAGAGAAAAACATTTTGAAGTTAGTAAATTTCGTATACTAACTTTGATGGAAGTATTTCTTGTGTCATTGGAAAGGTATCTGAGTGCAAAACAATATCACTAGATCTAGTGCTAAATCAAGAAATTTTAGACACCAAAAAACATAATTCAATACCTTAAATGACCTTGCAATATTTTTTACACCAATTCTATAAATGGTCCTACAAGCTAATTCCTATAATTTTTCCACTCTGAAAGCATTTTCATAGATGAAGATAATATTATCATACAACTTGGGTTATACCTCTCCATTTTTGGAGTCTTTTGGACCCCAAAAATATTTTCTAAATGAAGTGAAAAACCTTTTCCTATACCTTCTCCGTGGAGCACCATCTATCTTTACCTAGAATTTGTCCTTTCAACCCAATATGCCAATGGTAATTTTGTATCTATCTTGTAGTTCTCAACTTCTTTTGTAAAATTGTATCGTTTATCAAATACTCATGAGAATTTTGTGCTAAGTCTTCTATGGAAGGTCATGAGAATTTGGTGCTAATTCTTTTATGGAAGGTCATGAGAATTTGGTGCTAGGTCTTTATATGGAACGTAGAACCTACTCCTCTTCATGATCCAACATGTAAGACTTATAACGATTAAAAATTTTCGAATTCCTCATAGTATATATATGTTGATAGGTATTTCTATTTTGAAATATGGTTTTTAGAATTTCATTTAATTATCAATAATTAATAAGTGAATGTTAGGAATTTAATTTTATGAAACATTCACAAAATATTTTTTTATAAATAAAAAGTTGAGATTTATTTCAATGTAGTTTTCATTCTTTCTATATTTCTCTTAACATTTAGTTAAAGTATTTTTTATACCCCAAATCTCAACAATTTACAATTTGATTAATTTGTCAATTTATCATATTTATTTGGGAGATAAAACCGAGGGATGATATGCCATCATTTTGTTCCATTGTCCAAGCTTGGACTTCATGTTTTCAGCATTTTAGGAATTTAATTTTAGACATGTTAATGTCAATCAAACCATGTATTTGAAACATGTTACAATCCATAAAAAACGCGGTATATAAAATATTTGAATTTGAATGATCCTTTGGATATTTTCCTTGACCTTCCTCTTATATAGAAATTATTTTGGTAGTTTGATTCTTTCTCCAAATGTGTTTCTATTATATTTATTTTCTATTTCGACGCATACACAAACATACATAAGCATTACACTATTTTAATTCATTGATAGACATATATATCTCAACGTCGAGTGGATGTCAAAGGGTTGGCCACTTGTTACTTGGGAGGTGAAATGTGTTTGTTTCACTTATACATGAAATTTGTTCCACTTCATCCCTCCATTGCATTTTCTTTCCAAAACCTTCATTCCTCCATTTCAATGTGGCGAGTTTCAATGAAAGCGCAAAGGTTGTGTAACATACCCCGATATCCTCACATGGAAATGCAAGGAGTTAGAAAAATTATATACAAGTTACCAACGGGTAACAAGCCAAATAACTATTCAAGGTTCCTCACTAATCATTAGACATAATGTTCATCAGTTCATAGAGTAACTTTAGGAGAGGAATAGTAAGTTTCATAACCATTAACAACCATTCTTGTGGTCTATTAACATAAACTGTATAATGTAATCTTACATCCATTTCATGACTCCTTCAACCAGATTAACTAATCACATACTTGACATTATGAACATCACAACAAGCAAGGAATGAACATCATCAATCTGACACAATAATCAATCACACCATTGAACACCAATATACCCTAGAAACCCCATAGGGTGAAAACCAGCAAATGTTTAATTTTATTATTAAATTCTCGTGAGGGTATTCACCCCTCACTCTATGGCTTATAAGGAAGACCATCCCTTAACCATTGTTATAAATATTACAAGGAAATATAGTTTAAATACGAATATCTATCTTAAATACATTACAATAATTATGAGAGCATTCGCTTGCTAATCTTCACTTCTTCATATCTTGCTATCATGGTTGTACCGACAATGGACCATCCTGCAACTCGCACTCATCTACATGAACCGTTAATCATTTACCTGCCACCATGTTAAGCATAATATATCCTTTACACAAGTCACCATCATTTCCTGCTAATGTTGTCTTCAACATACATTGAATTCAGGATTCATAAAGTATTAATAAAACCATTAAAAAATATATACTATTGATGCTTCTCCATCTATTCATGTACATTCATGACATGAAAGTAAAATATTGTGACATGCTTCCTTTAATAGCACTGCATATGCACTAGCTATAAACAATCACATTAACTAATATTTCCCTCGCATAAGAAAACCGTTTCTTGCAAGAAAAATAGCTATAACAGTGAGAAATTTCTTTAAAAGAAACTAATACATCATTTTTGATCTTCGTGGATGCGTATTACATAAACCTTATCAAATTAACTAACACTTCACCTATTACTTTTGCATGCAGATACGTAAAGAAATCTTTTCCTATGCATCCAAATGCATATAGTTTCCAAAAGAATATTCCCAAAGGAGTGCTTAACACAATAAAGCATGCAAACACATGTGCTCTTTTCCGTAAAACTAATGCAATAAAGCATACAAATACATGTTTTCTTTTCCAAAGATTATACCAACATAACCCATATATATATATATATATATATATATATATATATATATATATATATATATATATATATATATATATATATATATATATATATATATATATATTCCAAGGAAACCAACACATTACTATAGCTTTAGTGCATGTAATTAATCTCCTTTCCTAAAGAACATTTTCCAATGTAGGCTAAGACAACATGATATCATTTCTCACATACAAATATTTATTCTTTCCAATGAAGTCTAATACAATTCTTTCATGCATATACATGATCTTATTCCAAAATAAACTAACATAATAGTTATGATAGCTTGAAAGTAACCACATATAATTTTTCTAAAAAAACATAGCTCAATATTTCTTCTATCCATGCAAAGCATATATCTCTATAACATGACTATTATTTATGTATGCAAGAGCTTAACATAATAGTCATTTTTTTTTAATGTATGCAACACGTATCCCTATTTTAAGAGGGTATAGCTATTTATGTTATATATGGGAATAATTTGCCTTTTCAACAAAAATGATGCAATTAACTATTGTATCTATGCTTCTACATTTGTGTTCTTTTCAGATAAAATATTGCTTAATTGTTCAAATAACACATACTTATTTTCACGGACCCAACATAGTTTCTATATCTCTTATGTAGAGATTTCTCCTGCATCTATTTTCATGAAAGTATCCTAATCAAACATTCACATAAAATTGACTTATATTTCATAAACAAGAAAAACATATTCTTTCCAAAGAAGATTCCTATGATTTATATTATCTTTGTGAATTCTTTCAAAAGAAAATTCTTGAGACTTAAATTATCTTTATGCATTTGATGTATGCAGAGGTAATTATATTTTATTATAAATAAGTATCCTTTCTTTTAAAAGGAAATTACCATAACATTCTTAAGTAGGAGAATCTATGGAAATGTTTTCCATGGATTTATTAAATAACTAATATTTACAAACACTATGGAAATATTTTACTATGACCAAGCACAAAACCATCGTGTTCTTTTCAAGGTATTATCACATATATTTCTATCTCTTATGTGTGAGGTTTCCATGGAAATATTTTCCGACATCATTTTCATATGACTTGAAAAATAAACATATATTTATTTATTTTATTCTTTTCATTCCAAGAAAATTAACCTGGATATTTATTTATGTATGAACTAAATTTCATTAATCTATTTCAAGTATTTTCATGAACCCATCAAATATTTTTTATAAATTATACAAAAGATTTGTATATCATGGATTCAATACGATATAAAAATGTACTAAAGCTAGATACTGAATCCCTTCTACAAATCAATTGTGTAAATTAAAACACAATCAATAATCAAATGAAGCAAAGAAGAATCAATCAAACCACAATACAGATAATTTCCTAGGGAAATATTGCTTCTTAAAACCCCACTATATTCTATTGTATATTCAACATGGATACATGAAACAATGATAATACACTCTTCACACAAGAGCCTCCTATACATAGCTAATTGTCTCACACTGTCGTGGAACAAACTGACCAACACTTGGCCAATTCTTAGCCTCTAAACAACCTTCCTTTCTTGCGTAATTCATGATGAATGAAATCCCTATTGCTTAGGAATTTGGCCTTCCTAAACTACACAAGGATCATGGGAAATCCAATGAGTGTTTCGGTTGCGTGGGTGAAACCCAATAATTCTATAAATGATAACTAACATCCCTTTCACATTTGTCTCGACTGGATGTCCACTGGAACTGACATGCATGCAGATAATAATAGTAAATCATCAGTTGCATGTTAAATCACTGATTCAGAATTAAACAATATTTAATTCACTTTATCTCTCAGTAGTGCAACAAACAATTACAACTATCACAACTGATTTTAACTCACTTAACTGAGTTAGCTGATTACACATGCATTAAACTAATGCACCAACTGCACTTTGAACTCTGTTACAACTAGGATTACTCTACATGCCTCACCAACTACCCTCAACTCGAAATTCATGAGCTAAGTATGTTTATCACACTTAGTTAACTATTACAAGTGACTATGAGATAAGATTACATTTTATTGTCCATCTTAATTAAGGGAAAATTAAAATAGACACTGCACCAAGTTTATCCCACACTAGTGTAGGTGCTGCTAAGACCTCCTTGTCCCATACTAGTGTAGGTGATTCTTGGACCCATTGGTCCCACATTAGTGTAGGTGCTACAATTTATTTTTGGACTTCAACACTCCCTCTCAACAAGAAAGGTATAATCCTTCACCCTGATCCTGCCTATTTGGTATTCAAATTTTCTCCTCATGAGCACCTTCGTCAGAATATATGCATCCTGATCTTCCGTGGGAATGTACTGAAGTAAAATTATGCACCTCTGCACATAATATTTGAGATGGTGGTACTGGATGTCTATGTGCTTCGACCTATCATGAAACACAAGATTAACTGAGAGTATAATGCAACTCTAGTTTTCAGAATGTATCACTGTTGATCCATCTGAGAACCAAACAAAAAAACCAGGATATTTCTCATCCATATGGCCTCACATGTAGCTTGAATTGCTAGTATGTACTCTGCCTCTTCTGAAATAAGTGCCACAGATCGCTGCTTCTTGCTGTACCAAGAAAGTGTTGTCGATCAAGGCTGAATATCCCTCCTGATGTGCTTTTTCTGCCTGATGGAATACTTGCCAAATCTGCATCCTTGAAGCCTTGAAGCTTCACTCCCTCTATCCTTCTCTACCATAATCCTTACTCTGTAGTTCCCTGGAGATATCTAAAGACATGCTTCCCAACCTTCCAAAAGAGCTTGGTTGTCTTAACTATAGCTTGGCTCAACTAGTTAACTACGTAGCAAATATCTGGGCTGGTGTTCACCAAGTACATCAGTGAACCTACTAACTACCTGTAAACAGTAGCATCCACTACCTCTCCTGAAGTAGCATCCTCTTTCCTCCAATTTCCTGGAAGAGGAGCGTCCATGGGTCTACAGCTCTCCATGTGAAACTTACCCAGTATCTCTTTGGCATAATTTCCTTGATAAACAAAAATTTCACCATCCCACTCCCATATTTACAAACCAAGGAAATAATGAAGAAGTCCCATGTCCTTCATTTTAAATTCCCTTGCAAGATCCTCCTTGCATGAGTGTATGAACTTCTCATCACCTGTCAAAATTAGATCATCAACATAAAGTACGATAATCAAGAGCTTACCATAAACAACAATATGGTACAGGTTTGCATCAACTTCAATTTTGGTGAAGCCCAACCCGGTGAAATAGTTGCCAATCCGATTGTACCAAGCACGAGGTGTTTTCTTCAGCCCATACAGTGATCTCTTGGGTCGACACACATGCGACTCAATGTCAAAGATCTTGAAACCTTCTAGCTACTCTATGTAAACTTCTTCCTCGATAAATCCATTGTGAAACACAATTTTCACATCCATTTGATGAATGCACCACCCCATCTGCACTGAGAGTGCAAGGATACATCTAATGGAAGAGTACCTTGCAACTTGTGAAAAATTCTCATCATAGTTGATCCCCTCAATCTGTGATAATCTCTGGGCCACAAATCTCACCTTGTACTTCTCCACACTCCCATCAACAAATTTCTTTACCTTGTAGATCCATCTAGATCCAACCACTAATTTACTGGCTGGTCTTGGGACAATCTCCCATGCACTGTTCTTGACAATGGAGTCATACTCCTCCACCATTACATCAACCCAAATTATTTTTTGAACTACCTCCTAAAAGGAAGATGGTTTTGTCACAATACACTATCTCATAAGAGCCATGTATCTAGTAAACATATCTGGAGATTGTCTCTGTCTGTACAGTGAAGTAAGGGCTCCTACATTCTTTGCTACAGCAAGTCTCAATCTATCAGCTTCTGTGGTGCGCCTTCCACCATTTTTGGTAGATGGATCTACATGAGTGTTTTATTCCACTCCATGATCCTCCACATGTGGCTGCTCCACATCTTAAAGCTCATCCTTTAGAACCAAGAGTTCCTCCTCTATGTGGAAATCCAACTCCCTCTCAAGGGACAATCGCATGGTTTTCTCCTCATAAAATTGTACATCCCATCACATAATAGGCATTCCACTATTTGGAAAATACACCTGATAGTTGTGGGGAGTTTCAATGTACCCCACAAATATCCCAATCTCAAATATTGGTTCCAAATTCTTCCTAGCATATTTGGTCGCATGCACATAAACAAATGAGCCGAAAATCTTAAAATGTGAAACATAAGGTTTCTTAATCGTAAAAGCCTCTTCTGGTGTGCTCATGCCAAGTATCCTATGAGGACAATGGTTATGCACAAATACTGTTTTGTTGCATGCCTCCACCCATAGATGCAACGGTAGGTCATGATCATGCAACATCCCTCTTGTTGCACCCACAATTTTTCTATTCTTTCTTTTCTGTGGCCCCATTCTATTGTGGGTTATGAGGTGCATTAAATCCTCTCAAAATTCCTTCTTTGCTACATAATTTGTTGAATTCATTGGAGATGTAATCACCACCATTGTCGCTCCTAAAAGCCTTCACTTGCTTCCTCGTGTATTTCTCCACTAGTGTTTTGAACTCAAGAAACTTTGAGAACATTTGATCTTTCTTCTGCATGAATTATATCAAGCACCTTCGAGAAAATTAATCAATAAATATCACAGAGTACATATGCTTTGCTGTCGAAGCAATAGAGAATGGTCCACACACATCTGAGTGAACTCTCTCAAGGATCCCTGAGGCTTGGTTCTCCTTCTCATGAAAGGTGCCCTTTGCATATTTTCCCATAGTACATCCCTTGCACGTGTCTGACTCTACAAGTGTACCCTTGGGAAGAACTGTACAAATCTGCTACATGACTTTCAAGGCTCCGTGGTGAAGATGGCCCAATCTCCTATGCCATAACTCACCCTCATCTCGACCAACCGCTTTGTTCGCATTACCCATCAATGTTACACAACCATCTACATCAAGTTCATATATATTCTTAACTCGAATCCCAATCTTCGTGGCTTGTCCTATTGGTTTGTGTCGAAGGAAATATTTTCCTTCACTAAAAGCAACATCATAGCCTCTATCCTCCAACATTGCAATTGAGACTAAATTTTTCTTCAACCTTGGTACATGCAATACATTTTTTAATTGAAAGGGTTTACCTGACTGTCTCTGGAAGGTAATGGTACCAACCCCAGTAGCATTTTACCGCCTGTAATCACCTATTTAGATATGCATCTAGAGGTCCTTCTCCTCTAAGCTACTGAAAATTTGTTTGTCTCCTGTCATGTGAAATTTTGCACCACTATCCAAATACCACACTAATCCCATTGCACTTGACACCATGCATGCAACGAGTGAGAAGTCAAGATCAAATTGCAAGGCCAAAGCCTCACCAACTGCATATCCTGAATCCTTATTGCTCTTCTTCTTTTGTGGACATTTTGTGGCATAATGGCTATGCTCGTGACAATGAAAGCACTTCTCTCTAGACATGTCGCACTTCTTTCCATCTTTACTGGACTCAGATTTGGGATGGAATTTCTTTCCTTTCCCCTTCTTCTCCTTGGCAACCAAAGCAAAATATTCTTCATCTTCATTCTTAGATGAATATCCATATCTGGTATTCCGTTTCAACTCCTCTTGCACCAATTCTAACCAAATTCATTCCCAATCTAGCAGCTTTTCCCTTCCATTGACAGAGTCCTAATAACTATGCCAACTCTTGGGAATTCATATAAGAGATAAGCTCACCAAATCATCATCAGCGATGATAAATACAACACTCCCAAGATCTCCCGACATTAGATAGACTTTGTCAAATATTTTGGCAAGGAGTCACCTTTCTCCATCTTGATCTTCCTGAGTTTATCTTTCAGTGGCAATTTCCTATGATCACTGCTACTCTAAAATAAAGCTGTCAAATATTTCCATGCTACATATGTTGTGGATTTTCCATGGAGACTTGAGATAATGTGGTCTCGTACTCCCTCCAATAATATCCTCCTCGCCTTTGCAACTTTATTTTTCCATGCATCAAGATTTGAAACATTTATCACAATGGGTTTTGGAACATCATTGTCAATTAATTCCTTCAAGCCATTATCCTATAGTACTACCTCCATCCTTTATTTCCAAGAAATATAGTTAGATCTTCCCTCGAGTGCATAGTATAATCTCAAGCCATTGAAAGCCATTTTGATCGTGAATCACCTGTAGCACCAAGAAAGTCTTAAACAAATTCAAATTCTATTCAATCGCAAACTTAGCTCCTCCTCCACTATTGTGATTTCCTGTGCTCTGATACCATGTATAAATTATACAAAAAATATGTATATCTTGGATTAAATCCGATCTAACAATGAAATAAAACTAGATACTGAATCACTTCTACAAATCAATTCTGTAAATTAAAACACAATCACCAATCACATGAAGCAAAGAAGAATCAATCAAAGCACAACACAGATAATTTCCCGGGGAAATATTGTTGCTCAAAATACCACTATCTTCTATTGAATATTCAACATGGATAGATGAGACAATTAAAATAAACTCTTCTCACAAGGGGCTCCTATACTTAGCTAATTGTCTCACACTGTCCTAGACAAAACTAACCAACACTTAACCAATTCTCAGCCTCTAAACAGCCTTCCTTTATTGTGAAATTCCTGGTGAGTGGAATCTCTATTGTTTAGGAATTTTGGCCTTCCTAAACTGCGCAAGGTTCATGGGAAATCCATTGAGTGTTTTGGTTGCATGGGTGCAACCTAATAATCATACAATAGATATTTAACATCCCTTTCACCTTTGTCTCAACTGGGTCTCCACTAGAACTAACATGCATGCAACTAATAATAGTAAGCCATCAGTTGCATGTTAGATCAATGATTTTGGATTAAATAATATTTAACTCACTTGATTTCTCACTATTGCAACAAACAGTTACAATTATCACAACTAGCTTTACCCCACTTTTAACTAAGTTAACTTATTACACGTGCATTAAAGTAATGCACCAACTGCACTTTGAACTATGTTGCAACTAGAATTACTTTTCATGCCTCACCAACTACCCTCAACTCGAAATTCATGAGCTAACTAATTTTATCACACTCAGTTAACTATTACAAATGATTATGAGATAAGATTACATTTTATTTTCCATCTTAATTAAGGTAAAATTAAATTAGACAATGTACCAAATTTAACCCACATCGGTGTAGGTGCTGCTAAGACCTCTTGGTCCAACACTAGTGTAGGTGTTTCTTGGAACCATTGGTCCCACACTAGCGTAGGTTCTGAAATTTCTAGTAGGACTTCAACATATTTCATAAATTACTCACTTTACTTATTTTCCTTTTCAAGGAAAATAATTGGAATAACATGGAACCCACATTTTAAATATAATGTAAGATCATTTTTTAAAAATTAATGCATAGTATTAAGCGAAACTTCCATGGAAATTAACCTAGAGAAATAACCTTACAATCTTTACAGGATGTAACGCTTATGAAATATGCAAAATTATTTCCGAGGGAATTGAAAAAGTTAGCTATATTTCACTGCACCAACAAGTCTTCCAAAGAAATAATTTTAATGGAAGTATAGTAGTAGGCCATACCTTTAACCGCTAAAAATTAACTTAAGTTACGAAGTTAAACTGTCTTTCCATCAAATTTCCCATCGTCGACTTATTCTCCAGGAAAGAACATCAAAGTGGAAGCCCAAAGAAAGTGAAGAGACCAAGGCTTATCCGGCTGTAGCTTTTCTTGGGCTGAAAGAAAGCATTAAAATAATCATATACTCTCCCTTGGTGCGATAGCATCAATCTACCGTCGAGAAATAACTATAGACTGTTATCATCTAACAAGATTCTTGTCAAAACCACCCACCCTCTTGACTAAG
Organism: Pinus albicaulis; assembly: GCA_034641835.2. Lineage (NCBI taxonomy): Eukaryota > Viridiplantae > Streptophyta > Pinopsida > Pinales > Pinaceae > Pinus > Pinus albicaulis. Next base: position 277,586,652 of record CM076580.1, read on the forward strand.
AAAGAAAAAAATAAGGCAGAAAATGAACTTAGTTAGTTACAACCTTATTTGTGACCAAACAGTAAACCATATATTTACTTAAAAATGTTTTACCATCAGTAAATACATGAGTTATAGTAGGTATATTACATACTCCCCCATTTAAGAGAACATCATCCTTAGTGTTCATCCCTCGCTGGGACTTATCTTTTACTCATGATATAACATTCTAAACAACCGAAAAGTGGATCTTTCCCATTCAAAATGATCACTCTTACACAAGCACTCTAAGAATGGTTGGAAAAACCATCAACACTTCATGGAAAGTACTCTGTAATTTATGAATAACAAATTATATCACATTAGTCACACCGTTTTCAATCAAATGAAATAATTTAAACTATCAATCATTTAGGTCATTTCAACTGATATTTTAATCACAGTCCTCTTACAAATACTTAGAGAGAAACAAGCCTCTAATCATAAAAATGATAAATCACTACACCACATGCACAGTCTTAGCTCTTGCTAAAGACATCAACCTAGTACTTTTAAAAGTACTCACAGAGCAACTAGCTCTCTAAACATAGAAATTATAAATAATTGCATCACGTGCATATTGTCCTAGCCCATGCTAAGACATTCAAACGATAAAATATTTACACAATTATATAGAAAGTTAATTTTGATACAACATAAAACTGATTAGTTAACTTGTTCTGCTATGAGAACCACAATGGAAAAATAATGGTCCTCCCAACTAATGGGAAATGGTTTCCACAACTAGATCAATATATTTTGACATCTAGACAGTTCTTTCATAGAGACCATAATAGGTCTAGCCCGGAATTCCACTGGAAAACCAACTCAAGAATTCTAGTGACCACACAAGGTCCAATATAGGATTCCTCTTGGTAGCGTCCTACATATTCCTCTAACAATGTCCCATCTATGAGGAATTTTGGGCCTCCTCTAGTAAGTTCCAAAATCAATAAAGTTTCCTCAGGTTTTTCCCTCATCACCATCTTGGCCAACTCTTTTCCCTTATTGAGATCATCTAACTCTAGGGAGAGGAAATCTGGGCAGGCAAGCATCGTCAACCCTTCTAGGCAGGCAACCACAAGTAACCCAAGGCCTTCTATATTTTTACAACTATCCATAACTTCCTGAAATGTTAAATTTCTATTTTAGCATTATTTCCGACATTAATTTACATAATGAACCATATGAAAATTATACATAAGGAAAAAGAAACTTTATGTACATCATACATCATACTTGGCCCTCAACATGCATCCAATGATATCTATATTAAAATGGAACATTACTAACATGCATGAGTTATACATTATTATTTCCAAAATAGCACAATCATGCACATCATAACATTATACTTTATCATTTACGATTGCAATTAACATTGCAACATTTTACTTTCACAGGTTTTCTTCTTTCCATTAAGCTACCCATGCTTAATATCATCAACAACGCAATTCATAAATATGCATTGTTTAAACAAGTATTCACTTTCGCAATTATTTTAGTTTCCTCCATACAATGTTGTTATGTGTGAAAATATATATAAATATTCATTAATGTGTATATGTCAATAAAGGTTAGGGTAACATTCCAAACATTTCCAATTCCCACAATGTCCCCTTACCAACACACTGACACATGAAGTAATTACCATAATCACTGGTTCACAACTTTTAATAAGCTTTAATCAAAATCAATTCATGAATATAAGTTTTATTAGTTAGTAATGCACCAATAATAATTACTACTAATAATCTTAATGCAGCCATGACATGACTCATTCAACAACTAGCCATTATAATCAAGTGTCACTACTCGACTCATTGTGTATTTTTAACATCTATTAGGCTTTATTCAGTTTCATTTTAAAACACTCTATCATCCTCTTCAAGGACTTTCCCCATATTTTGCATTCATGCATTAGTTTAACACACCATAACTATACACATTCATCTTTTTCAAGTAGTGCATGATAACTTTAGTTATGTTCATTAAATGTATCACTAATATGTCATATACAAAAATGTTAATAGTCAACTCTCACTTTCAGTAGTGAGTACTCATGTTGTTAATAAGTGCAACAAAGGTTTTATTGTATTTTATCCTTAACATGATTCCAATGTTATGAAAACCATTTTGCAGAAAAATTGATTACTTACTACTCTTCAATGTAGTTATAAACATGAATCACACATCTCATGTCAAAAGTAGACTAATGCATATATCAATCAATATCTAGATTTCTATAATCATACCTTAATTGATGTTGTTAGGTCCCTATATTACTAGTATAGTCCCTTATTGTTGTTATTGTAACCCCCTTATTGTTATTATTGTACCCCTATAACCCCCATATTGTTATTATTGTGCCCTTAAATTATTGTTGTTAGGTCGGCTAGGATTACATTGTGGCCCCACTAGGATTAGATTCTGGCCCCATGGACTCCTATATATAGAAAGGAGGTTTTGTAAATTGTATCATCCAAGAATTTTTTATTCATGTAATGTATTGGAGGTTGCCCCCTCAAAGTGGCTTACTTCTAAGGCGTTGATACCTCTTTTCTTCTATTTTTGGAGCTGGTTTCACAACATTTGGTATCAGAGCTTTGGATTCTAGGGTTTCGTTGCTCCAAATAGGTCATCGTGGCGTTGTCACTATAACGTTTTTTCTACGAAGGTTCAGAAGCTGAAATTTTTAGAGTGTGAAGCCAAAATCCTGAGGAACATCATCAAAAAATTTCAGAGCTTGGTTCAAAATATTTTTGGAGATATGATATGTGGAATTTAGGTCTTTTTTCAGGCTCCTAAATTTCACTTAAAAAGATCATCGCAAATGTTTTGCTATAATTTTGTTTCTACGAAGGTTTAGACGCTGAAATGTTTAGAGTACAAAGCTGAAATCTAGAGGAACATCTTCACAAAATTTCAGAGCTTGGTTCGCAATGGTTTTGGAGATATGATCTATGGAAGTTAGCTCTTTTTCAGGCTCTCAAATTTCATCTCAAAGAGGTGATTGTGGAAAAATCTTCATAACTCTCTCTTTGAGCATCGGATTGGAATTCTGTAAAAAGTGATTAGAAGTACACAGACTTTATTTTCCTATCTATAAATTTCAGAGCCAAAGGAATAAACAGTGACACGTGGCAAGTCGTACAAGTTCTGTCTACTAAACCACACCATAATTAGGTCAATGTCGGAGATTGGAAATAACTTTGCCTTGACGAATCCAAATGAAATCAGACCTACGAAATTTTAAAGAAGCTTTAGAGCACTACTACAGGGCCGAATTTCAGATATTAAGGATCTCCAAGTATATATATAAGTCAATTTCAATATCGAGCTCCTCAAAAACAAGTAAAATGTGTGTAATTTTTTTTTTTCAAATTGCACAAGTCTTGTTTGAAGAGTCAAGTTGAATTGATTCCAAGGTCATATTATAGAATAGATATCAGTATTGGATTCTCAAATGGCCCCTAAAAAGAATTCAAAACCCATTAATCCTTTAGAAGGCTCTACTATGACTCATGAAGATGAAGAATGGAAACATGACATATCAAAATTACAAGAGCAAGTGCAACAAATTTCGCTCTCGCAAAGAGCAACAAAAATGAGAAGAAGCTTTGCATGGAAACTAAGATGGATGGTTTGAAGAAAGTGCAATCTAAGATGATGGTTTGGAGAATGGCTGTGTTAAGATGATGGTGCAGTATGGAAGCTGGCATGGAATCTAACAGATGACGTTGTGGCTAAGATGTGGAAAACATGAAGAATGATCTAAAAGCAGAAATGGAAGGTTTGAAATTTAGTAGTAATTCACTTGAAATAATTGTGGTGACTAACTTTTTTCTACTAGTGACCATATTCCAAAAATGGATATGAGGAAGTTTGATGGAAAGGATCCTGTAACATGGATACTATATATGGAGCAATATTTTGACCTCAATAATGTGCAAAACAAAAAAATGGTACGCATTGAAACTTTACATTTAGAACAAAATACATTTGTATGGTATCGATGGCTTTGCTCCCATAAAAAAATTGTCACTTGGTCAATTTTACGGAGGAAATGATAGCACATTATGAGGATACAAAGAGCAACACTTTCTTTAGCCAATTGATAAATCTCAAACAAAAGTGTTCAGTGGGGGAGCACATTGAGGACTTCCAAAAATTGAATATAAGAGTAATTGATATTTCAGAGGAACGCAGGATTGATCTCTTCATAGGTAATTTAAATGATAACATCCAACATGAAGTTTGCGTTGTGGAACCTGATTCATTGGAGAAGGCATTTAGGTTGGCAAGAAAAATTGAATGTAAAATTATGGCGACAAAGAAGCCTACCACTCACTTCTATAAACATGGAAGTGTTGCTACTCCTAGATTTCCACAACCCACAAGATTGAAACCACAACAATTGGAAGAAAAAAGAGCAAAAGGGCATTGCTACAGTTGTTATAGCAAATACACTAAAGGTCATAAGTGTGCTGAGAAGAAATTATTTTATATAGATTGTGAAGAGGAAGAAGAAAATGAACAAGAAGAGGATATACACCAGGAAACAACCCTAAAAGAGGAAGAAATGAGTCTGACCATATCGTGTAATGCATTGGCAAGAATTAACACTCCTCAAACTTTGAAGATAGAAGGAAATATCAAGAAGAAAAAGGTAATAGTGTTGATTGATTCAAGTAGTACCCATAATTTTATTCATTGTAAGGTAGCCAAGGAATTGAATTGTTTCCTATACCCAGCACTAGAATGTCAAGTGATGATTGCAAATGAAGGAACTATAAATTGCTCTAGAAAATGCCATAATATCAAGCTAACCATGGGGGAATATGTATTGAATAGTCCAATGATTTCCATTCCTATGGGAGGTGCTGATGTTGTACTAGGAGTACAGTGGTTACAATCTTTGGGAATGGTAGCTTTTAATTTTCAAGAAATTTTCTTGAAATTTTTTTCAGAAGGAAAGGAAGATGAATTACGGGGTATTGCATAGAAGTCGGGAAAAATAATAAGCTTTAATTTCATGACAAAGCTTCTAAAGAAATAACAATGAGGCGTAATTGCACAATTATGCTCACTAGAAGTTCCAACATCAAAATCATCTATTTATGCTGATCTCCAAAAAGTCTTGGACAATCATTCCAAGGTGTTTGAAACTCCCAAAGGGGTTCCACCTATTCGTGATCATGATCATGCTATTCATTTGATTCCATTAAGTAATCCTCCAAACATCATGCCTTATAGATATACTTATGTCCAAAAGAGCGAAATTGAACATATGATTGCAGAAATGTTAGAGGTGGGTATAATTCAACCTAGTCAAAGTTCCTTCTCTGCTCCTGTAGTATTGGTACACAAGAAGGATGGATCATGGCGCATGTGTCCGGATTATAGGGAGCTTAATAAGCTGACCATAAAAGATAAATTTCCCATTCCTATGATTGATGAATTATTGGATGAATTACATGGAGCAATTTATTTTACCAAGTTAGATCTTCGTTCAGGATATCATCAAATTAGAATGAAGACTGAAGATATTCTAAAAACATCATTTCGAACTCATGAGGGTCATTATGAATTTTTGGTCATGCCTTTTGGCCTTACCAATGCACCTTCTACATTTCAAGGGTTGATGAATTCCATTTTCAAACCTTTCCTTAGAAAATTTGTGCTAGTATTTTTTGATGATATACTAATCTACAACAGGTCTTGGAAGGATCATGTTGAACATGTTGACAGGGTGCTCAAACTATTGCGGGAGAAACAATTATATGCAAAAAAGTCCAAATGTTTCTTTGGAGTACAAGAGGTGGAATATCTGGGTCATATTGTATCTCACGAGGGTGTTAAAGTGGACCCTAACAAAATTAAAGCCATTAAGGAATGGAAAGTTCCCACAGCCATAAAGCAGTTGCGAGGATTTCTCGGGTTAACAGGGTATTATCGCAAGTTTGTTAAGAATTATGGGAGAATAGCAGCACCTCTAACAACATTATTGAAGAAAGATGCACTTTCATGGACTCCTGAAGCAACTAAGGCCTTTGAACGTCTTAAAGAGGCAATGTGCCTAGCACCGGTCTTAGCTACACCAGACTTCACAAAAACCTTTAGTGTGGAATGTGATGCCTCAGGAAATGGAATTGGTGCAGTTTTAATGCAGGAAGGAAGACCCATTGCTTTTGAAAGTCGTCCAATCAAAGGAAAGTATTTACAGAAACCTATTTATGAGAAGGAAATGTTAGCAATACTACATGCACTAAAGAAATGGCGAACTTACCTAATGGGAAGACACTTCAAGGTAAAAACTGATCATGATAGTCTTGAACACTTTTTGGAACAAAGACTATCTTCAGAAGAGCAGCAAAAATGGGTCACAAAGATGTTGGGTTATGACTTTGAAATAATCTACAAAAAAGGAAAGCTTAATGTTGTTGCAGATGCACTCTCAAGAAAGAATGAAGAGGTGGAAGCATTTATTTGTGCCATTTCTATTATCCAACCAGATTGGATAACTGAAGCAAGAGATGAATGGAAGAAGGACAAAGATGTATGGACACTCATTCAAAAGTTGCGGCAAGATCCTAGTACATCTGATACATTTAGTTGGAAAAATGATTCCTTATGGTACAAAGATCGCTTATATCTTTGTAAGAATTCCCAACTAAAACAAAATATTCTTCTGGAATTGCACACTTCTCCTTTAGTAGGACACTCGGGATTTTTAAAAACTTACCACAGGGTGAAGAAAGAATTTTTTTGGGATGGCCTTAAATCTGATATTCGAAAGTTTGTGGCGGAATGTTTGGTTTGCCAGCAGAATAAAGTGGAAACAATTAAGACCCCAGGACTTCTACGACCTTTATCCATTCCAAGTCAACGTTGGGAGGAGATTTCAATGGATTTTATCACAGGTTTACCTAAGTCCGAAGGAAAGAGTGTCATCATGGTGGTAGTTGATAGACTTACCAAGTATGCACACTTTTGTGCATTATCTCATCCATTTAAAGTAAGTACAGTTGCTACTACATTTATGGACACAATTAAAAAGCTAAATGGGAACCCAAGGGTTATTGTGAGCGACAGAGATCCCTCTTTTACTGGAAATTTTTGGACGAAGTTATTTTCTTGTTTGGGTACTCAATTAGCTCATAGCTCATCTTGTCATCCTCAATCTGATGGTCAAACTAAGTTAGTAAATACATGTTTGGAAGGATATCTTCATTGTTTTGTATCTGATAAACAAACACAATGGGTCAAGTGGTTACCTCTCGCAGAATGATGGTATAGCACTTCCTTCCATACTGTAGCAAAAATGACCCCATTTATGGCACTTTATGGATATCATCCACCATCCATCACATCATGTTTAAGAGAAAGATAGAAGGTTCAAGCAGTGGAAGATCACATCAAGCATTAACAAGAAGTTCTCCAAATCTTAAAGGATAACGTGAATTTGGCACAAAATCGAATGAAACAATAGGTAGATCAACATCGCAGCGAGAGAAGTTTTGATGTAGGAGACTGGGTATTTTTACGGCTACAACAATACAAACAAATGTCCCTCAAGCAAGCTAGGAAGGATAATAAATTATCGCCAAAGTACTATGGTCCTTACAAGGTGTTGCAAAAGATTGGTACTATGGCATACAAATTGGAGCTTCCTGCTTCTTCATGAGTGCATCCAGTTTTCCATGTTTCATGCTTAAAGACGGTTATAGGTGAAAATCTTCCAATTCAAACAATATTGCTAGAACTTGATGAGGAAGGAAAAATCATATTGGAACCTGAAGTGGTCAAGGAAACAAGAACTAGACAGCTGCGGAATCGATCAATTTCAGAGTATCTCATCAAGTGGAAAAACTTACCCACTGAAGATTCTACATGGGAGGATGAGAATTTTACACAGAAGCACCCAGAGCTACTCAAGCATTGAGGAAAACACTTTTTTGAAAGAGAGGGGCATGTTAGGTCCCTATATTACTAGTATAGTCCCTTATTGTTGTTATTGTAACCCCTTTATTGTTATTATTGTACCCCTGTAAACCCCATATTGTTATTATTGTGCCCTTAAATTATTATTGTTAGGTCGGCTAGGATTACATTGTGGCCCCACTAGGATTACATTCTGGCCCCATGGACTCCTATATATAGAAAGGAGGTTTTTCAATTTGTATCATCCAAGAATTGTTCATTCATGTAATGTATTGAAGGTTGCCCCCTCGAAGTGGCTTATTTATAAGGTGTTGATATCTCGTTTCTTCTATTTTTGGAGCTGGTTTCACAACAGATGTCCATTAGTAGCATACCCCAATTTCTTTTCGCTTAACAAATCCCAAAAGGGTCAATATTGCAACCTTTAGCTGTCATACCACTTTTAACATACATTGATATCCTCACATGGAAATGCAAGGAGTTAGAAATTTTTTATACAAGTTACCCACGAGTAACTATCCAAATCACTATTCAATATTCCTCACTAATCATTAGATAGAATGTTCATCAGTTCATAGAGTAATTTTAGTAGAGGAATAGTAAGTTGCATAGCCATTAAAAACCATTCTTGTGGTATATTAACATAAACTGTATGATGTAACCTTACATCCATTTCATGATGCCTTTAACTAGATTATCTAATCACATACTTGAAATTTTGAACATCACAAGAAAGGAATGAACATCATCAAACTGACATAATAATCAATCCAATCATTGAACATTGATACAGCCTGTAAACCCCTTAAGGGTGAAAGCCAAAAAAAAATTGATTTTATTATTAAACACTCATGAGGGTGTTCACCCCTCACTCAATGACTTATAAGGGATACCATATCTTAACCATTTTTATAAATATTACAAGGAAATATCATTTAAATACAAATAAGTTAGCTTAAAGCCATTACAATAATTATGAGAGCACTTACCCACTAATATTCATATCTTGGTGGCATTATTGTACCTACAATGGACCTTCCTGCTACTCGGACTCATCTGCATGAACCATTAATCATTTACCTACCACCATGTTAAGCATAATATATCATTTTCACAAGTTACCGTCATTTCTTGCTAATGTTGTCTTCAACATACATTGAAGTTGGGATTCATAAAGTATTAATCAACCCATTCACAAATATATACTAGTGATGCTTTTCCATCTATTCATGTACATTCATGACATGCAAGTAAAATACCACGACATGCTTCCTTTAACAACACTGCATATGCACTAGTTATAAACAATCACATTAACTAATATTTCCCTCGCATAAGAAAACCATTTCTTGCAAGACAAATAGCTCCAACCGTCAGACATTTCTTTAAAAGAAACTAATACATCATTTAAGAACTTCGTGCATGCGAAGTACGTAAGCCTTATCAAAGTAACAAATACTTAAACTATTACTTTTGCAAGCAGATACTTAAAGAAAGCTAATCAAAACAAATGTTGTTCGTATGAATATAGTTTCCAAAATAATAATCCCAAAGGAATGCTTAACAAAATAATGCATGCAAACACATGTTCTCTTTTTGAGGAAATAACATAATAGGGAATACAAAAACATGTTTTATTTTCTATAAAACTAATGCAATAAAGCATACAAATAAATGTTTTCTTTTCCAAAGATTATAACAACTTAACCCACACACACACACAGATATATATATATATATATATTCCAAGGAAACCAACACATTACTATGGCTTTAGTGCATGTAATTAATCTGCTTTCCTAAAGAATATTTTCCAATGCAGGCTAACACAACATGCTATCATTTCTCACATAGAAATATGTATTCTTTCCAATGAAGTCTAATAAAAGTCTTGCATGCATATACATGACCTTATTCTAAAAGAAACTAACTTAATAGTTATGATAGCTTGAAAGTAAACACATCTAATTTTTCTAAAGAATCATAGCTCAATATGTTTTCTATCCAAGCAAAGAACATATCTCTATAACATGACTATTCTTTACGTATGCAAGAGCTTAACATAATAGTAATTTTTTTTAATGTATGCAACACATATCCATCTTTTAAGAGGGTCTAGTTGTTTATGTTATATATGCGAATAATTCCTCTTTTCAACAAAATTGATGCAATTAACTATTGTATATATGCTTCGGCATTTGTGTTCTTTTCAGATAAAAGATTGTTTAATTCTAAAAATAACACATACTTATTTTCATGGACCCAAAATAGTTTCTATATCTTTTATGTAGAGAGTTCTCATGCATGTATTTTCAAGAAAGTATCCTAATCAATCATTCACATACAGTTGACTTATCTTTCACATAAAATAAAACATATTCTTTCCAAAGAAGATTCCTATGCTTTATATGATCTTTTTGAATTCTTTCCAAATAAAATTCATGCATATACTTATATTATATTTATGCATTTGATGTATGTAGAGGTAATTATATTTTCTTATAACTAAGTATATTTTTTTAAAGGAAATTACCATAACTCTCTTAAGCATGAGAATCCATGATCTCTTAATCATGAGAATCCATGGAAATCTTTTCCATGGATTTATTAAATAACTAATATTTTCCAACACAATGAAAATATTTTACTATGGACAAGCACAAAACCATTGTGCTCTTTTCAAGGAACGATCACATATATTTCTATCTCTTGTGTGTGAGGTTTCCATGGAAATATTTCCCAACATCATTTTCAGATGAATAGAAAAATAAACATATATTTATTTATATTTTTCTTTTCTTTGCAAGAAAAGTAAACTCAATTTTTATTTCGGTATGCACTAAATTTCATGAAACTATTTCAATAATATTCATGAACCCATCAAATATTTTATAAATTACTCACTTTACTTATTTTCCTTTTCAAGGAAAATAATTGGGATAACATGGAATCCATATTTTAAATATAATGTAAAACAATTTTCTAAAAATTAATGCACACTATTAAGCGAAAATTCCATGGAAATTAACCCATAGAAATAACATTACCATCTTTACAGGATGTAATGCTTATGAAATATGCAAAATTATTTCCGAGGGGATTCCAAAAGTTAACTATATTTCACTACACCAACAAGTCTTCCAAAGAAATCATTTTAATAGAAAGATAGTAGTAGACGATACCTTTCAGCACTATAAATTAACTGAAGTTACGAAGTTAACCCATTTTCCATCAAATTTCCCATCCTCTGGGAAAGAACTTCGAAGTAGAAGCCCAAAGCAAGTGAGGAGACCAAGGCTTCTCCGGTTGTAGCTTTTCTTGGGCTGAAAGAAAGCACTAAAATAAGCATACACTCTCCCTTTGTGCGATAGCATCGATCTACTGCCGAGAAATAATTATAAATTGTTATCATCCAACAAGATTCTTGTCAAAACCACCCACACTCTTGACCAGGAAAGAAAAAGATAAGGTACAAAACGAAATTAGTTAGTTACAACTTTATTTGCAACCAAATATTTAACCATCTATTTAGTTAAAAAAAATTTACCTTCCGTAAATACATGAGTTAGAGTACGCATATTACAGGTAGGAGGCCCATATTCAATGTTTCTAGATTCAACCACATGTGTAATGTGGCCAGGTTCAATGCACATTTTCAACCATTTTACATTGCCTGGGTAACTCACGTTTAGATTTTGGTTTCAATGTAGTGAGGCTCAATTTGGATGGATGTGCAGGTTCAATGTGACGAAATCAAGATCGATGTAGAGGAAAACATGATTCTGAGAATCAATTTCAAGTGACAAAAGTAGGCAGAGGAGGAGGGCGATAAATGGCATAATGGAGCACTCCAACGGAAAATTCTGGAGGAAATTCAGGGTGTTGAAGAATTTTAATATGGATGCCATCAGAGCCAACTTTGATAACAACGTGTTAATGGTGGTCATGGTGAAGTTTAGGGATTTCGAAATAAAATATGCCAAGGTTATTGATATCATCATAATACATATATTATCTTGCATGCATATAAATTTATTTCGAGCAGTTAGTATTGTTTTCATTGTAAAATTTAATTACTCTTCCACTTGTATTAATGAGACACCTATGTGAAAATAATGAAAGTATCCCCATTTAAAAATTATCAAGCACTGGCTAATTACACAACACAGTGAAATTCTTCCAGCCCTCATGCATTCTAATGATATGGAAATTGAATCAACACAAGAATGTCATAACATATCATTATGACATCCTCCAAGATCAAGACATAAGGGTGATGATAGGAAATATTGTATACGCGTGCTCATGTGATTAATATATGAATTCTCCTTCTTTTATCTCAGAATTCACCCAAAGCAAAGATTACATTTTTTATTATACTACATTTATCACTTTCATGTTTGTTACTTTGTGAAAACCAATAACACTCATCACTGAAAACTAGAAATTAATCATGCATCATATGCACTTTTTAATTTCACATTTTTCATTATTGTCGATGTAAACATCGGTGATAAAACATAGTTATTATTTTGGTCAAAGAAATTGTGAAGACGACTTCTATAATTGAACACACCATGGAAACTCCCAATGAAAAATATCCCAAGTTAGTAACCATCAGAGGACCATTATATGATGTTGAAACTGTTGATAATATGCACAGATCTAATGTAGGTCTTATAAAATATAGCTCTTCTAGTTATTCCACCACATATTGCAATTTCGTTCTTGCTCAGGATGAACATTGGTACAAATTATATGTATAAAAAGAACGCAAAAGTTTATGCTACCAGATTCTTTGAAATCTGCAAGCTTTATGAATTTGGAAACCATTCTAAGTAAGTTATATTCTATGGCTTGGCTCTTTTACTATGGGTCAGATGTGACTAGTGTTCTTTTTCCCATGTAACCACACATAAGCTAGAGTGTCAAGATGTAGTTGCAACCACATTGGTGATGCAGGAGCATCTAAACCCCTTCCTAATTAAAGAGGAATCCAAGCAGAGCGAGGAAGATGTGGACAGTCAAGCTAAACGAAGGGAGGAAAATCTGCTTTAAAATAGATTTAAAACGGATTCAAATGGATATGACTTACTATTGTGCACGCATTATGGAGCTTTCGTTGGAGAAAAACAAGGAAAAGATCTGATCGGATCCTTCCAATCTAACACTTCTTCTATAAATGTAATGAGACAGAGGGAGAAAGATATATCGAGTGATAGATTGATGTTTGTGAAAAAAAAACCTGAGTGAGATGTAGCCGAGAGTGAGCTTGGTTCTAAGGCTAGAATGCCTTAGCTTGTACTGTTCTGTATAATATATAAAAGCGTGTTCTAGTGTTGTGTACGCCTGTGTGTGTTTTATAAATAAGTTAAACCATGTGTAGCGAGCTTGCTGATCGACCATCGATCACTTAAGGATCGATGGCGATCTAAAATATTGTTTAACTGTATATACATGGAGTGTCACACGCGGAAGTGTGAATTGCATAGTGTTGTGAAAGTGTTGAACGGGTTATTAAACACGCGGAAGTGTCACATTGATGGAATAATGCTGTTGCAAATCGAGTGGAGGAATTCCGGAAGGAGAAGCGAGTTTACATTGGTGTCCGAATAGAGATTAAAGTGTTGTGCGCAACCCAAATCGAGATATTAAGCCAAAGCTGGATAGGATGGAAACTTTTATTCGATGTCTGCAAAATCGATTCACAGTAATAAGGCGGAGGAAGCTGCATCACATCGGCCGGAAAGGGATTCACCAATCACATGAAGTTGAAAGGGATTGCGGACGCGAAGATTATAAAATTGGTTAATGTGAAATCGGTCCGGTATAGCAATCGAATCGAAAATTTGGAGAGTCCAGAAGCGGAAGCACATTGCAAATTGTTGATTTCCGATTTCCGATTGAATCGGATCGGAACTATGACCAGCTGACAGTTGTGACATTCAATTCGGCCGATTAGCGATTCCGATTGCAATCGCATCGGAATAATGGAGAGTGGATCGGATTGGAGCAGCGGAGATTTGTATCAATTCGGAGTTGTGTGGAGTGTGATCGCCGATTTCTATAGAGGCGAGTGTATATGATTTGAAATCCATATATGTGGATTGGAGCGGATTTTACAAAGTTTTCCGTTAATTTGTATTGTGTGTAGATGGGTTTTTTTAAACCTTTAACACGTATGTTATATGGATGGCTCGATATTTAATGTAGATCCACGGTGTATTTAAAAGGCTTAAAGCCTAAAACGCTTCCGACGGGACTTAGTGGGCCATAACCCACAGGTCCAGGATTGAAATTTTTACATGAAAAGGGATTTTGGCTTACCCCAAATTTCTTTTCATCAATTGGAAAAAACAAGAACAAAGCCAAATTTTGACCACCGATATAATGAGACTCATGCAAATTGGAAAAAACAAGAACAAAGACAAATTTTGATCACTAGTACAATGAGACTCATGCCAATAAACCACAAAATATAATACTTCATAACATAATTCTCCAAGCCATAACTCATTTTTGGACAATGCTTGATAAAATGTTATTTTTTGTTTGGTGTGATTTCCTAAACAACATGATACAAAGACACAAAAAATCATGAAAAATTATATATCAAATGGTTTAGATTGGATCATTATATTTTTTATCATCCATCTTCACTCATTTAAAGTGAAAAAATGGATTAATCAACTCATGAGACTATTTTTACTGGTAGGACCCAGTTTGGAAAACAAGGCCTAAAACCTTCTTGGAGAATTTTGAGCCAAAAAACAATGTTTTTTGGGGGTTAAATTTTTCTATGTTAGCTCCACACCTTTACATGTTATTATACACATATATATCTTGCAAAAAGTGCAATAAGAAAGTCAATCAGAGTCTGTGTGAAAAATTTATGCTATTCAGAAGTTGACCTTTATGTTTTCACACCTATAGTTCAGGAGCATGCAACGTCAGCCACCACTATTCATGGAAAATGGGCTAGGCATGTGATTTTTATGTAAAATACTTAAGAAGAGTATATATTATAACTCTACTTAATATTTTATGTATTCAAACTCAACCACTAGTAGGCTATTGGATTGTGTTATAACCAGACCACTAGGAGAAAGACACATTCAATACTTTCAAGAGCATTATGTTCCATAGCTGAGAAAAGACATCCACCATTATGATCCATAGCTGAGAAAATTCATCCACCATTATTCATGGAAAATGGGCTAGCCACACGATTTTGATGTAAAATACTCAAGAAGAGTACATATTATAGATATACTTCATAGTTTATATAGTCAAACTTAACCACTAGCAGGCTATTGGGTTGTGTTATAACCGGGCCACTAGGAGAAAGAGGCATTTCATTCTTTCAAGAGCATTACGTTCCATAGCTGAGAAAAGATAGCCAAGAGAGATAGGCAGTAGATTACACATAGAGGATTTGTGCGCTATAACAACCCACGGGCCATAGGCATTACTTCTTTGTACCTACAACCTTATTTTCTCTATAGAGAAAGAGAGAAAAGTGGTCTCACCTTCCAGCTGAATTTTCCCCCGAAAGGGTTTCCCAGATCATACTTTGTGTCTTGTGTGTGTGTCAGATTAATTTTTCATTCTATATTTTTCTACCTATTACTTTTTCATTCTATATTTTTCTATATAATTTCCATTGGCATGCATGCATTATTTACAGTAAAATCTAAAGATCTAGAAATTAAGTAAAAAAGTAATAGTGTATAATTTCATATTTTTAATATAATACTGTTATATCTGTTGTGATGAAATGTCAAGTGGAATATCTACAACAACCTATGGATCATCAAACAATATTTGTTATTAGATTAACATTATGCAATCTTAGCAATTCAAACCATTCAAACTATTTTTAATCATATTTAAAAATTCATATAAAAGAAAAATTATTTATAAATTCAAGAAATAACAACACAAATAATTCCATAATCCTCATGCATCTAAGCTAAGGTTTATACTCGTAGCAGAAAGTAAAGTTCCACATTCATATTTTAAAATTAATTTAAGGGAAAAAAATTGGAAACCCAAGCAATATGAACAAAAATATTTTCATAGGCCTCAAACCTTTGGGCGAAGGTTAAAAACAAGTTCACAATAGAAATTGAAGTTACATAGTTGCTTCAAATCACATGATATGAAATACTGTAAGAACCCTCTTAAGGGTGGAATAGAAGAAAAAGAGGAATCACCGAAATAAATAATTCCATCAGGCACTTGGCTTCACCACTTTACTATCTTAGGGATCATCAGATGGCTTTCAAATAAAATAAATATGCGTGGCTAGGATATGCTCTTTTACAAATAAAATATATAGCCCTTATTGGAAACAAATTTGCTTGATTACAATAGTTGAGTGAAACCAGTGACGAATGAAGAGTAGAAGTGGGATCGTATGACACCCATGTTTAGTGTTAGTTGTTGAAAGACATTTTTTTATTTTAACTTAATTATACATTGAAGTGTTTTATTTTAATTAGCATATTAAAAATTATTTTAATCAAAAAGCTATGAACCAAGTTTATTACTTTTTAATATTTCACTTATGGTATGGCAAGATGAATCTGATGGTAAGAGTTTCCAAGACTCCAACGTAGTTGAATAAAGAAGTTACTGGAAGTTACCTTTTCTTTGGGGAATAAAAGGAAAATCCTGGAGGAGGAAAGGGGTTCTGTTCAGGAAAAAGAAAAACAACTAGAGGATAAAGAAAGAGAATTTATAGAGCTGGTGGAGAACCAGTGGAATTCTATTATCTGACTTGGGAGAAGAGATTGGACGGGAGTCCTGACGTCAAACTGCTGTGAATTTTCTACCTTGGTGAGAATCACGGGGAGAGTGGAGGATGTTATCTCCTCACTGAAGGTTGGGCAGAAGCCATCAGAGTCACATAAAGTGAGATAAGTAGATCTGATTTAAAGATAACCTTGAATGTTTTTCCAAGTGAAATTTGTATGCATAGATACAGTAATAGAAATGCTAACCTATGTGTATTTATTATGGAATGAGAATTTATAGATAAATAAAGTCCTGTAGGAAATGGTGATGGGAAAAGGTTTCTGTACTTATATTATTGAGTCTTATGATATTTAATTCTGGGTGAAAGAAAACTGTAAATTTAGCAGGTTTGACAGTCTAAATATTAGAGAATGAACCCCAAGAAAAATATAGTCTTTCCTGCAGGTGGAGTCTAATTAGTTCACGAACTAAGGGGTTATCACCCTTAGAGTGGTCAGGACACTCACCATGGCTTCACGCCTCAAGTACTACAAATCTACATATAAACATAGAGAACATGGAGTATTATAGTAAATTCAAAGCATATATTGATGATGAAGCCGAAGTTCATATTCCTCAAGAACCACAATACTTAGAGAATATAATTAAAAGTAAAGCTTTGTAACTAAGAACGATAATTTTATTTCAGGCCTTAAGTACACAGAACAGAAAGCCATATAAAATGCAACTGTATAACTTCAATGAAAACCTAAGGGTTTCACAGAACCAAATCTTTTACTATAAATATTGACAAACCATTACAATATTCCAACGAAGCCATTTGGGTATCAAACCCATAATCCAAAGAACATACTTGTATATATTAAAGAAGTTAAATAACGTAAAATTAGTCCAAACCCTGTCGAAGTATGGGGAGATGCACCTCGACTTCCACTAGAAGGTGAAAACAAAAATAAAACCCTTGCTGGGCCGGCTAGTTTGAACCTGAGAACCAGAGTATACAATGTCAGAAACCACTAAATCAAAACACTAGAAAATAACTTATGCACCTGAAAAAGGCAGTAAACGAAGTAGTCTAAGAGCAATTCCGCTACCGAGGGATATGGTAACACCGACGAATATCTAGGGAGAAAAAATTACCTCTAAAAGAAGAGAAACTACTCTGTCAGAAAGACTTAAGAATAGGGCATGGAAAAGCCATTAACTAGATATAGCACAAGAGACATAGATTTTTATTACCTTGGGTCTGTCTGAAATGATGAACCCTTGGACCTGTAGAAAAAATTGAACATTCGAGGCTAAAAGTGGAGTTATAATTTGTTCATAAAATCAACTAACATCACGTAGATGTGAAGCTAGTTGACAAAGGGTATTAAATATAGGTGACCAAGAAGAAATGAGTTTCGATGAACTCCATACTGAGTTTCAAACCAAAAACAAAGAGCCATGGTTGCATGGTGGTCTAAAAATTTGTCAAGTGATGAAACAACTGAATTTATTAAGCATTGATAGAGAGATTCTGTGTGTAAAGCTCTTCAGAAAGACAAAGGAAACCTTAGAATGATTATATGCAGCACTTACCCTAACAAGGTCTCACCATGGGTATTAATCTTTGCGAAACATGGAAACAAAGTTGCAGAGCTCTCAAACACTCACGACAGAGCCACATAAATGAAGCGGTTAGGGTTTGGCTAAGGGTAGGCAATTACCCAGACGAGTTTGAAAATAATCAACACCGTCAAAGCTGAGGACAGATCAAAGATGGAGGTGGAGCCATGTGCCGGCATAAATATTGCAATAAAAACTCAAATCTAAGGACAGAAAGTAAATAGCTCTATGCAAATCAGATCCTTACATCGTGGCGTGGATCATATAAATAGAATGATCCCTTGTACCCTATGTATTTTTTATATCTTAGTTAATAAATCTGCCTCGAAGACATGGCTCATAATCCTTATGAACTTCATGATAATTGCAATAAAGGGATATATGTTAAAAAAAATCAAGGGATAATTGAAATGATAACATTAACCCATTGCGGTAATATACATTAGATATAGTGACAAAGTTATTATTTCTATAATTATGCCATGTGTTTATTGACTATATTCATCATTAGATTATTGTATAAGTATCATTAGTTTTATATTCATTGTATTATAAGGTATTTAATGATTATGTTGGTAGATAGGATTCAACATCCTTGTAAAAAAAAATTGTGAAGTAGTTTTATATGGATGAGTGTTACAGATCAATAGAGATGACAAATGAGTGGTCAATGTCCAAATTTTAATGGAAAATTTGACCTTTTCTAATTGAAAGTATTTTTTTTTAATATATTAATGTAATAAATTGTGTACTTCAAATTTTTATATAAATTAATTATAAATGTGTGTGCACAAAAATTACATTATAGGGTACTATTTGGTATTTATATAACATTAACCTTAATTGTTAGTAAATAGCATATGGTCTTTGATAATTAGAAATTGGATTGAGCATTTTATGCTCATCATTAATTTCCATTGGAATTTAGCCGACCTCGATCCCCACTCCAATCATCGTCAAAATCGCTCAAAATTGAGAAATTCTAGCTCGAAGTTCACTCAAAATATGATAGGAAATTGATGTCATTCCAATTCTTTTTTAAAATTTCTAACTATTAAAAAAAATCGGTACAGTTTATCTAGTAATTATAAAATTTTAACAATAATTGTGAAATAGAAACTACATGCCATTTATTATAAATTCTTGATGGACAAAATTCGTGATTTCACTAAGTTTTATATGATCATGGTTTCAAATTGTGCCAGTCAAAGGAGATCGCCCTTTTTGGTACCTTCTATACTCAAAGAAACTATATGACATCAAACCAAGCAAGCGTGTCGACGGCCTTCCTAATGTTTAAGATGTTGATAGTCTGTAAAATTTCAATTTATAAATGTTTGTGGAATTAAATAATCACGTGTCTATGATTAAAACAATAAATTGTTACAAGGACATTCCCCACTATCATGGGTATGAATAAATTGCCAAGTTTCATGTCCAAGTTAGAAACAATTTATATGATGAAAACCACACAGAGGTAAAAATTAGAGGAAATTTCATGAATTTTCAAAGTTTATAGTATATTCCATTTGTTTTTTAATCATTGTTGTGCATCTACTATCATTCAAAGTCGTTGACTGGGATGTGAAATATCTCCATCATTCCAGAGAACCACTAGCTCAAAATTTTAGAAAATAAAATAGATATTTGTAGTTGCAAACCCTAAATAGGCTAGCTCCTCAATGTCAATTTAATCTTAAACAAGGTCGTCTATCATTGATTACTAATGAGAAAATTTTATGGTTCATAACAACAAATATTTTAATCCCTTCTAAAATTTATCTTTATGCGAAAATTTCATCTTTGTTTAAACCATTTATTTAAGAATGATGTGTAAGAAATGAGATTCAGGTCCTATATGAATTATTTATGTTCCTTTTCCTAGATTTTGTGGTAAATTCCATTGGAAGACAAAGAAAGTAGAGTGTTGAAAAAAAAAATCTCACAATCTGTGAGCAACATCTAGTGGTAGCATAATCAAAGCATCGAGCCAAAGCATGGATTTAATCTCTATTTCAAGGGCCATTTACAATTTAAAATCAATGGTGTTATTGCATGAGTAAAATTTAAACTTTTTATAGGCCAGAAAGTGTGGATAAAAGAAATCCATGCAACCTCATTGAACTCGTGAAGGTGTGGAAGTGGAATTTAGGAGAGGGTTAGCTCAAAGTAAAATGTTAAGTCAGGATGAATTTAATTAGGAGGCTCAAAGGGTAACAGAGAGTTGACGCCATTGACCTCTAGTTGCCAGGACCCCCTCACACCTCTAAATAGGTTGGGCCAGGTTCATGATACTATAGTTGGACATTGGTGAGTTCAAGGAAGGTGTTTTAAGGGAAGTTAGAAAATTGAGTTCGAAGATGATCTAGGGCCAGTGGAAGAAAGAATGTAAAAACCACTGACCTCGACTAATCAGAGGTAATTTCGACGCATGATGAGATTAAATTTCCACATCAGAGATTATAAGAAAGGAACTGTAATGACATGGTAGTTGTAGTTTTAGCTTGGATTGTTTAGCTTTGAATGTCAAAATTATCACAATAGCAAGGTTTCTCTAAAATTATTAGAGCACAAATACAGATCTAGCTGAAGAATAATTGCACAAACTTGCAAGAATTGAAAAAGAAAAATTAGAATTGAGAATGAATTTGATTCATCAATATTAGTTTGAGAATCAATATATAAAGCATCTAAGTTAAGCTTAGTTTTACATGCAATAAAAATGGATAAGTAAAGCTAACTCAAGCTAAGTGTGATTTATGTTCTATTAATGTCCACATCCATCGCATGCAAGAACTATAGTTAACTAACTAAAGCCAAGTGCACACCACATGTAAGCACTCAAGTTAACTAGCTAAAGAAAAGTGCACATCACATGCAATAACTAGAGTTGAACTAAAGCTAATTAAGGCTAACTATGTGCATGTACACCAACACCCCCCCTTAAGCATAACTTAGGTGAGTGTGATGCAAAATGAATGAGTCTTGGCAACAAGGCCATTTTAGGTACCCATATACAATGCATGAAAATAGGAAAGACTGAAAACCCAATGGGAAGAAACCACCCCCCCTCAAAATATAATGAAAAAGTAGAGAAAAATCAACTGCTATGTAGTCTTGTCCTTCACCCCGAGATGATCTCACAAAAATCGAAACTTTTGCTCAGTGACAGTCTTGGTGAAGATATTAGGAGCCTGCACAGAACTAGGAATGTACTGAAGATCGATGATCCCATCATGGATCTAGAGGAATAAGCTTCATTTTGGAAGTACAGGTATCAACACCCATGTTTGGATCAAGGAATGAATTTCCTTATACATTGTTGCATGCCAATATGGATTCCCTGCAACTTCATCATACATTTGATGATTAGAGTCATGTACCCTATATGGATGCATGTGAATCGTTGTCTCTAGGGATGTATGCAGGTGCATGTGTGTCTTTAGAGATGCCTTTGTGGATGCATGCATGTGCATACATGGTGTTATAAATTTCTCCTTAGATGCATGCATGGGCATGCATGGCTCTGCCACTGAAAGTGCATGTGGGGCATCATTAAATTGAGACCTTGTCATATCTGCATCATCAACATCATCAATAGTAGAGTAATCAATGTCATATTCTATGTTTTTGAAAGTAGCGTCTTCAGCACTAGCAGTGGAAGATATTCCCTCATGTGCAATGTCTTCTTTATTGGAGAAGATAAAATTCTCATTTGCAACAGGTTCATTAACAATAGAAGAAGTAGAGTCTTCTTGTTCAACACTTTCTTAAGAATATTTCTCCACATTATTGGAGTCTTCACCACTTTCATGACTGCTATAATAAGTCAATCTCTTTTCCTCCAAATGGTGTTATTCTAGATCATTTTCATCACCATATAATCCTTTCAATGTTGTCGAGATTTCATGTGGTGATTCAATATTTTTGGTCTCATAAAGAATATCATTAGACACATATAAACACAATCTTCCATAAGCCATGTCATATTTGTTAAGCCAATCTGACTTCTCATCCTCTGACAATGGTTTTTTCTCACTTCTAATGACTATTTGGTACAAGACTTTGCTCCTAAGATGAAGCAAAATCATTGGATTCCATTCACATTAATTCTATGAAGTTAGAACAGTGGATGTTGGGAATTCCATTCTTTCACTCTGTGGTTGTGGCAACGATTGCGACAATTATTTCATGCACTAAACCAGAAATAAAATCACCCAATAATTTCCAATGATATGATTTTCAAACCTGGAAAAAAATTGTTCATGTAGCTTCTCCAAGTCCTTACAGCTCTAATACCATGTAAAATTATTAGATAACAAATATGGATCTAGCCGAAGAATAATTGCACAAAATTGCGAGAATTGAAAAATAAAAATTAGAATTGAGAATGAATTTGATTCATCAATATTAGTTTGAGAGTAAATATATAAAGCGACTAAGTGAAGCTTAGCTGTACATGCAATAACTATGGATAATTAAAGCTAACTGTAGCTAAGTGTGCTTTATTTTCTATTAATGTGCAAATGCACCACATGAAAGAACTATAGTTAACTAATGTCAAGTGCACACCACATGTAAGAACTTGAGTTAACTAGCTAAAGAAAGGTACACATCACATGAAATAACTAGAGTTGAACTAAAGATAATTATGGCTAACTACATGCATGTACACCAACACTTTCCCAACTCTGAAAATTCTACTGATATATTGGAAGGCACCACGATCTTACTTGTTCAAGTATTCTAAAGTAGTGTAATCACTCACTGATAAAGAGTCTTATCAATGGGTATTAGTGTGTTCTTTAACCATGATAGGAAACTTGGCATTGCTGTTCAAACCTATATAAACTTTGGATTATAGATTGCGGTAAGTAATGCACATAAATATCCACTAACATATGGTAAGACACACAGTAGCTAACACACAAATATTGACTAACAAATGGTAATTGATATGAGGCACGTTGTAACTAATATTACGAGTGATGCATAGTTAATATATATTTTTTACTAAGGTAGTCAAGGGCATATTATAATTGTTATAACATGGCATGTGGAGTATCATTGCAATGAAAGTATCTCTATATATGGAATAGCAGTGAGGTCACCAATTTCATTATGTTGTAGAATAGTTCAATCATTCTAGTCAAAAGTGGTTTTCATAGATTAATCTTGGTGGTATTCATAGATTAATCTATCACCATCTTAACGAAATGTATGAAGGGTTCAAATATTTGAAAACATGTGACTCTCATATAAATAATTTAATTTAACTATATTGGAAAATTTAATAACAATCCTTTTATTTTGGTTTAATTCAAGTGTTCATAGATTTTTATTATTTCAACTTATGTGATTATCCCATATTTTTTTATTAAACTTATAAGATGATCCCATGCTTGATCATGCCCGACACTTTCCCGCTTTCATTGGTATTTTATTTATTTAAGTTGAAACATGATAATGTATCTCTAAATCTTAATCATGTCTTATTAGTCCTTGCCGCCTGCGGCATAGGACTATAGTAATCGAGTTTTTATTCTTAACATTAAACAATTTGCAAGTAACCTAAATTTTTTTGTTGTCATTTCATGAACTAACATTTATCAACCTAACAGATAGAGGAATTGGTCTTTACAACGAATAAGAGTCTTTTTCATCTTGTTGGCCTCTTCCCGAGGTGAAGATGCTATAAAGGTTATATGATAAGGATTGGTTTCATTGATATATTCAAAAGATAAATTTTTGCTAGCATTAGTTCTTAGCATGAAATGTTTCTGAAATGTCATAGATTGCGAAGGGCTCATTCCATTAGTTACCAAAGGTGCTCATACCATGAGGCGTAGAAAAGCTTGTCGCCACCTGTCAACACACAAATGCATGTCAATACCCACTTGTCCACTTTCAAAGGATTACAGGTTTTTATTAGATTTTTTATATATCACAGTTTGGCTGCAATAGATGATATTTGTAGATTTCACAAACCAGGTTTCATTATATTTTTATGATATCATAGTTTGTCTACATTAGATGATCTTTTCATATTTCAAAAATAGGAATTGCTCCAGATTTGGAGCTCTCATGGAAGGATGCTTGATGGATAACATGGTAAATGGAACCTAGGGAAGACACAGTGCACAATAATTGAGAACATGGAAAACAGAAAATGGATAACATGGAGAATAAAAACCTAAAACGGCTACATAAAACTAAATAATAGTCCTTACATCATGGACCACAAAACAAACACTAGATTTTTGCATTGTAGTAATTAATAATAAAAGGGGTAGGCTCATCTCTTATTTTCTTCCTAATTTGATTTTATAAATAGTTCGCTATTTTGTTGTGTGTAGGAATTTGAACACTTGTCCTGTTGGCTTGTAGGAGGTAGCTTATCCCCACTGTCATGCTATAAACGTTGTATAATTATTCCAACATCCACAAATAATCTCTAACTCCCACCAATGTTATATAAACGAGTATGGTTGCAGGTTCCATTGGATGTTGGATGTTTATGCTTCGCAGATGATTTTCATTTCCCACTGTTTCCACTACTTGTCTTCTGAAATCATAAGCTAAGTATTATCATTTATCCAAATGTGTGGTTTCCTCCATAATTATTTTCACTATTTTAGTATGACTATATTTAATTATATTAGAGTCGAAATATTTATTTTTATATACATTTATTATTCAAGTGATGGCTCGACCTCATAACATTTTATAAATAGAGGTAATTGTATGAAATTATTTAGCTTATACATACGTTTCTTTTATTCTAGCCTGGCTACTATGCTTTTTTGGCAACTATGTTTTTCACACACATAAGTGTTTAATTTTCACTTTTTCACATGCATAACAATGTTTAATTTTCGCAAAGTTGCTGGTTGATGGTTGGATGTCAAATCTTCATCTGTGTGAAATTTGTAATTAACTTTAGATATTATTGGTGCAATTTATTTCCTCTGTTTTCTACCTTACAATTTTGTAACAGTTACACACATATTCACCTATGTGAAAGTTGTAGAGTTAGCGTGTGTTAAATTTGTAATTAAATTTAGATATTATTGGTGCAATTTATTTTCTCTGTTTTCTACCTTACAATTTTGTAACAATTACACTATGATTGAATTTATTTCTTGATTTATGGGTTCAACAGTATTCACACGATTTATTCTAGAATAAGTATTGAAATACGTTTTTATTCTAGAATAAGTATTGCTATTAGACTGGTATGTAGATTTATTTGCTAATTCAAATCATACCAGTTTTACATTGCTATTTACGGTTACTTCTTTAAAAAAATTATAACAGTTACACCGTGATTAAGTTTATTTCTTGATTTATGGGTTCAACAATATCCGCAATTTTTTATTCTAAAATAAGTATCGCTATCAGACTGGTATGTAGATTTATTTGCTAAGTTAAATCATAACATTTTTCCATTGTTGTTTACGGTTAAATTCTTTAATAATTTGGAAATTAATTCATACTCTTACCTTATTTATTTCTTCGAATCTAGGTTCTTGCTCGTTTTTGCCTATGGAGTGCTCCATCATTTCCAATTACATGCACCACATGTTGGTTTTTTTCAATGGTGAGGCTTGCTTGTTTCGATACTAGGGCGTTTGGATACTCGGGAAATAGAAACATAGTCCCGATATATGCCATACTTTTTTATGTACAGGGCTAGGTTTGAAGAGAAATCTCTGAGAGACCTGTGATCAACATCATATTTGTGGGCACAACATTGCATAAAAACAAAAAACCAATTTTTGGAAACCAAAATGTTTCGAGCACCATGGCTGATCCATGTTCCTGGTGGAAGCAAGTTTCTTACCTATAGAAACTATTTAACCATAATAAATAGTTGAAGCTACTTTTACTAGATCAATTGAAAAGACTTCAACTAATGGTGTTAGAATGACTGAAGAATAACTGAGAATGGTTGTGATTCTATCTTCATCCCTGTCTAAAAGAGAAAAGCTAGCTACCTACATAAAAGACTGGAAGACTTCCTCCACTTCTAGTTGTGAAAGATCGATGGCTTTATTTCAATCGCTCACTCTGACATGTGAAATGCATGCAAGGTCAGCCTCACAAATATTCTCCTTTTATTTTAGTTTTACTTTATTTTCTATTTATCTTACTTTTATAAAAGATTATTTTATATTTATTTTACTTTATTTATTATTTTTATCTTACTTTTTTATTATATATATATATATATATATATGTTGACATGAATTATAATTTAATTTTACACTATTTACCATTTTATTTTTATTTTTATTTTACTTTATTTACTGTTTTTATCTTAATTTTTAATAAAACTTTAAAGTTATTTTAATAGCTGTGAGCATGGATTAAACATGTGCACTCCATGCAACCATGTCTGAGTGTGCATGGGGAATCTTGAGTGTGCATGGGGAGTCTCGAAGACCTTCTCTTCACAAGAATTTTCCTGGAAGGAATGATTACAAGTTCTTAATGGGCTCCATTTTTTGGTTTTGTTCTGCATGAAATTCTGAATGCTCTTATGGATTCTTCGGACAAACATCGCCACAATTTAGGGAAACAAGAAAATACATCTCCACAATTTCAAGAAACATGGCTACTAATATCTTCTTAAACAATTTTAATCATCTTGATAAACTATGGCTTTTCATGACTTAAACTATCGATGGGGACAATTTAGACCTCTTACACACCGAGGGTTTGCAAGAGATTCTTGATGTATTTGTGGGTTTGTCAACTCTCTTTTTGTTTATTTTATTTGACATTTTTATTCATCAGTCAAGATTATTTTACTATTTATTCCTTAGATTGTAAGTAATGACTATCAAAATCGGTATAATCCCAATAAAAAAAGCTTTTGTTCCTTTATTTCTTGATTAATTGTTTCGTGTCAATTAGATCACTATGTACATTGTGCCATAGAGAGTGCTTTTTTTTTGTTTTTTGGAATCTAGTGCTTTTAGAAATTTGATGGAAAAATGATTTTTTACTTTTATAAGGATTGTGTAGCTCTGCTTCAATGCAATGTAAATTTCCAGATGTAAAACTACCGTTTGGCAGATTATTGTTATTTATTGTTGATAACCTTGTTGGGAAAACCGATTTTGATACAAAGAAGTGTGCATCTTCTTTTTTGTTTTCCTTCACTTTTTTTGATGTAAAAACCCATAATTCATATTAATGAGTAAACTATAGTAAACTACAAAATACAGTGAATAATGACACCTTAATGTTCAGTGTTAACCCAGTAGGTGCAAAAGAGTAAAGAGCCATGTACTACTATCTTGATCCATGTAAAAAAAGAGAGAAAAACAATTTACAACTTGAGATCATGACCATTTACAAAAGGCAAAGTGATAACATGATTGAGATGTAACTCCACAAATGAAGACCATACTTAGATTTTATTCTTGGGAGCTTTGTTTGAATTCATCTTTATATGAGTTCAGTGGAATAAAGCCTGATAAGTGGGTTGAAATATATCAGTTCCTTCTTCTCTTAAATGGATGTCTCATGGATAGCATCCAACTTATCATCCATAACCCATACCTTATCATATTTGGCCTGCCACTCTAAAGGACTAACAAGTGTTTCCACCTCAATGTTGAGTTGAGCTATATGCTCCCTCAACTCATCCAATGGCTTGTTGTATTTTGCAAACAACCCCATCATATCCTGTACAAAATGAGAAAAATATTCTGCTTAAAATGATGCAAGAGAATTAGGCTCAAAAATCTCTTTGTATTTTAATAGACTTAGGGGTTTTGTGTTTTAAAAGGATTTGGTTTCTTATGTGATGCTTTGAGTGATTTTAATGAAAATTAATTAAATATTGTGAGGAATTTTGTAAATGTTCCCAAATGTTGGAGAACATGAGAGGATTAGGCTAGTTGAGAGTGCATAGGGATTGAGAGATTTAGGAATTAATTATAAATCCTAATTTAGAATTGGTTCATGATTTTAGGATGAAAGAGGATCCTTAGGGATTAGTTGATTCAAGTGAGGAGTTAAAGGATATTCAGGGTTTTTTTGAGAGGATGAAGGATTTGAAACCAAAAATAGTTTCAGAACCTTTTAAAAAAAAAATGATAAGCCTCAAGAAATTAAGGAGGTAAGGTAGAAGGTAGAGATAGAGAGGTAGAGTTTGAATTGTAAGCCTATGGGCAGAATAGGGAAAAGGCCACTGATACAAAAGATCATGCTAGAGGAGGAAATTTCCTATGTAAATATTGGTTTTAATACATAAAACTCAATTTCTGGGTTTCTGTTTTGAGTGTATATTGTGTGCAAGTGAAATTGACAGGAACAAGGGAAATTCTATCATTTTATATTCAGGCTAAATTTTTAAGAGATTGTGTGGTTTGAGGGTGAATATTCATTTATTGAATTCTGTGTGATTGAGAAAATTAACATCGATCATAGAATGGATCGATGTCGTTAAAGAAATAGCTTGGACTTCTAAATTGAGGTATAAATTCTACCTGGATGTATTTCACAATTGGGTTGATTTTGTATAAAGCATTTCATGGAGTTATTACACATTCTGTTGTGTAAACACAGTGCAATAAGATCCAGGGTTTGAAGTCGCATTTGAGGTTTTATTGTATTTATAATCGATGGATAAGAACCACAGAAATTGAATATAGAGGTTAAACCATGCATGGAATGAATGCGAGAGAAGGTTTGAAGACTGGTTGATATTGTGAAAACAGAATGATGGAGTAAAGGAGAAGTCATAGTGCAGTGAAATGAATCGATGGATTTTTTAAAATTTTCACCAAGTATGCGGAGGTGCCATATTGAAGAGTTGGAAGCGGACCTGTGAGCAACAACACAACGGAACTGTGAAGTGGTTTTGAAAAACAACATATATTTTTTGCGTGGATGCAACCTGGTAAGTGGTAATTTCCTATGTGAACGCGATACACCCCAATAGATGACGCATGGTGGTTCAAAACCACTTATTTCGTGTGTCTTGGAGCTTTTAACCGTCGAAGCTTAATTGATTGTGATATCTGTCCGATCATAGACATCAGAGATTTGATGGTGTTCGCATCAAGAGTTGTGCAGAGGTTAACAAAGGTGTGGAACCGGTGGTGGAAAAAGGTACGTTAAAGGTCATGTATCTTGTAATGCGATATCCGTTGGATATACACATAAATCGATTGTGGAGTGCGATGAATTATCAACCGTCGGATTTGATGAGTTGGTAAGTTGTGGGGCCAGATATAATATTATGTCGGCATTTGATATTATAACCAAGGTAAGAATTTATTTAAGTGGAGATTATATAATATGATTGCCAAAATAAGTGGATTGGTAAAGTGTTGCGCCCGAACATTAATATATGTTGGTACTTTGGGTTTTAACCAAAGTCAAACTTTTGTATGAAATGAATTGTTATATCCATCGATTGAAAAGCTAAACTTCCGCATATGAAGTTTGCATTGTTGGGTTTTATAACCATGGGTTAAAAATGAGGAAATAATCTTTTGAGATTAAATAAGAAGCTTATGCGCTAGATTATTGGATTATATGCATGTGGATATGCATTTTTAAAATTTATATGCAGATTATGGGTTTTGTTGTTGTGGCAGCATAATTTTGGTATCAGAGCTGGAAAAGCTCTTTTGAAAGATAAATATTTTTTATAATTAAATTAGAATTCATGTGCGATGAGGGAAGAAAGAGGAGATCAGATTCTAAATATGGTAAGCATCAGAAATACAGAGTTGATGTGTAACAAGCATTTTTAGAAATAAATGAAGACAGTCCAATCAAAGTACAAGTGAATGAAGAGAACAAGGTCGTGTAGAGATCTTGAACGTGAGATAATTTTAATCTGGTTTAACAATTTTGATTGTAGAATTTTGGTTGCAGACAAGATGAAGACAAATTTTTTGATGATTATGGTAGTGAACCTAATATTCCAGCTAAAGGTTGGATAGGGAGAATATCTGAAGTGTTCTCAAGAGAAGGTGAGTTGAGGATATAAGCCTAGAGAGAGCAAAAGAGAGTGCTCAAGAGGTTCCAGAGATAGTGAACCAGTTCTTGCCAAAAGACCAAGTCCAGAGAGGGGATTGGTGAGGTAAGTGGCAGCAGGGAGGACTTGTTGTTGCAGAGGATTAGTGAAACTCATAGTGAGTGAGAAGCTCATGAAGAAGATGATCATGGAGGATTATAGAAGAGGTTCTAAAGAATGCCACAGAGATAAGATGAATGATAAGGATATAAAAAGAGATATTGCAGTGATGAAAGTACAACCGGAGGTACTAAAGGGACGGCTACAAGAAGAGGAAAACCAGAAAGGAGGATGGATCTTTCCACTGAATGGAAAGAAGGTAATTTGGCACCCATTACAAATGAAGTGGAGGAAAAAGGAGATTGCCTTATGGAAGGAAGAACTCAGAGTTTTTGAGTCAAAGATAGAAATTGAGGATTCCACATGCAAATCTGTTCAAGGAGAAATGCTTGAAGAAGTAAACGAGACTAAAAAGTGTTTTTAAAACTAATTGTGTATGATTGCAGGTACATCACAGGATGATGAACAAGCTTTAAATTTTGTTAAGGAGAAGAAGTTGAATCTAAAATCTGTTCAGATTAATGCTGAGATATCAAGATCTCAGAAAGAAAAGAAGACAGAAGGGTCTAATGGAAATATTCAGTAGAGTATTGAAATAGAGGAAGAAGGACCATCTAATGATTGGTCAATAATAAGTTAAGGTATGGAAAGTTGTGTGAAGTTTCCAAGTTCTACCCCAATTGAAATTGTTGAGCTATATAGAAAGTTAGATCTTCAGAGAAGAGAGTTGGAAAAGCAGAGGATCTATACTTAGGATAAATCGCTGAATGTGAAAGACAAAGAAATTGTCATGAATGACAATAAGAAAACAGAGGATAAGGATGTAAGAATAATTCAGCAAATTGAATAAGTTCATTATTGTGAACCAGAGCAGAGAGACATTCATGAAACAGATGATAAGAAAGAGAGACTAGCTAGTAGTCTCATGGAGAATTTAAATCAGCATACTGATGTGCTGACAAAGGAATTAAACAAAAACTCAAAGAAGCATACTAAAATGTTGCCATAGGAGGAAGAGGCATTGAGACCTTGTATTTTTAATACTGATAATTCATGTGTTAATTATGAAGGAAAAGAAGGACAAAAAATGGAGAATGTCAAAGAATCTAATGAAATGGAAACTATGTTAGATGAAAACATAGTGGAGGATCATCATTCTATCATGGTGATTGGCACAATGGAGATAACCTTTGAAGCTAGAAAGAAAAAAAGTGAAGATTTTCTTGGTCTTGAAAGAGACTTAGAACTGTAAGAAGAATATTTGGTGACTGGAACATCAAATGAGACTATTGGGTATTGTAATTTTGAAATTGATAATTTGAATATGTTTACAGGTGTTGCAGAATACAATCCATCTCTTGGAGTTGTCTTGAATGAAGATGAACTTTTGTAGAAGAAGGAACTCATAAATTCCAAGGAAGGTGAGACAGTCATGTCTCATATGAAGGAACTTGTTACTGTTGATGACACGGAGGAGTTGGCTTGTCTAATTGGCCAAGAGAAGACTGTAGGACAGACTCTTAGAATTTCCACGGTGGTGAAGAATCAGAATTTTATTCTAACAAAGGATGAAGATACAGTGTTTGAAGAATTTAAATTGATTGCAAGAATCAATCAAGGAGGTGAAGGAAAATCATTAAAGGTTGTCGAGGAAGAAGAAGAAGGATATGCTGAAACTAAATTGCAGCATATTGATGATGTAAAACAAGTTCAAAAGAAATGGCTAAAATTCTTGCTGGAAACAATTATGCCAGAGAAAGAAATTACAGACACTAGAGTGAAAATGCCTGAAGTTGTGAAAGAAGCAGGAGCAGATACTAGTTTTCCAAATTTGATTATTCTTACTAGTATACAAATAAGACTAAATGAGTATGTTACTGAAGTTAAAGAATCAAATGATAATTTATTTTTTAAAAGTGAATTTACAGGTAGTAAACAGAAGAGGAATGTTGCAGAGGGAGATATCTTAAGAGATATTCAGGAAGTTTGGGAGGTAGCAACAACAACAACAGAAATTGAAAGCAGCAACAAAAGACTGAGTAAATTCCAACCAGAAGATAAACTCGACATAGAGATTGAAAGTATAAGGATATTGACGATGAAGGTGTCTCAGAAGAAGACAACAGCAAGAAAGCAAAATAACAACAACAAGGAAAACACAAGAAAAGAATGTGAAAGCATAGCTAGTGGCAAGATGCAGAATAAAATATGGAAGCCAGGAGAAGTATAGCAGAAGAATGATACAACGTATGGACAACAACAAAATAGAGTATAGGATCAAGGAAGACAAAGATTAAAAGCACATGATCAGGAGATCATGATTATTTTTGACCTTGGGAGTCTGATGCAGGAGCATTAGGCTCAGAATCTCTTTGTATTTTAATAGACTTAGGGGTTTTGTGTTTTCAAAGGAGTTGGTTTCTTATGTGATTTTTTGAGTGATTTTAATGAAAATTAATTAAATATTGTGCGGAATTTTGTAAATGTTCCCAAATGTTGGAGAACATGAGAGGATTAGGCTAGTTGAGAGTGCATAGGGATTGAGAGATTTAGGAATTAATTGTAAATACTAAATTAGAATTGGTTCATGATTTTAGGATGAAAGAGGATCCTTAGGGATTATTTGAGTCAAGTGAGGAATTAAAGGATATTCAGGGTTTTGTTGAGAGGATGAAGGATCTGAAACCAAAAATAGTTTCAGAACCTTTTGTATAAAAAATGATAAGCCTCAATACTTTAAGGAGGTAAGGTAGAAGGTACAGACAGAGAGGTAGAGTTTGAATTGTAAGCCTATGGGAAGAATAGGGAAAACGCCATTGATACAGAAGATCATGCCAGAGGAAGGAATTTCCTATGTAAATATTGGTTTTAATACAGAAAACTCAATTTTTGGGTTTGTGTTTTTAGTGTATATTGTGTGCTAGTGAAATTGACAGGAACAAGGGAAATTCTATCATTTTATATTCAAGCTAAATTTTTAAGAGATTGTGTGGTTTGAGGGTGAATATTCATTTGTTGAATTCTGTGTGATTGAGAAAATTACCATCAATCACAGAATGGATCGATGTCGTTAAAGAAATTTCTTGGACTTCTAAATTGAGGTATAAATTCTACTTGGATGTATTTCGCAATTGGGCTGATTTCGTATAAAGAATTTCATGGAGTTATTACACATTCTGTTGTGTAAAGACGGTGAAATGAGATCCGAGGTTTGAAGTCACATTTGAGGTTTTATTTTATTTATAATCGATGGATAAGAACTACATAAATTGAAAATAGAGGTTAAACCATGCGTGGAATGAATGCCAGAGAGGGTTTGAAGATTGGTTGATATCTTGAAAACAGAACGATGGAGTAAAGGAGAATTCATAGTGCAGTGAAATGAATCAATGGATTGTTTAAATGTTTCACCAAGTATGCAGAGGTGTCGTATTAAAGAGTTGGAACCGAAACTGTGAGCAACAACATAGCGGAATCGTGAAGTGGTTTTGAAAAACAATGTATGGTTTTCACGTGGATGCAACCTGGTAAGTGGTAATTTCCTATGTGAACGTGATACACCCCAACAGATGACATGTGGTGGTTTAAAACCACTTATTTCGTGTGCCTTGGAGCCTTTAACCGTCAAAGCTTAATTGAATGCAATATCCGTCCGATCATAGACATCAGAGATCTGATGGTGTTCGCATCAGGAGTTGTGTGGAGGTTAACAAAGGTGTGGAACCGACAGTGGAAAAAGGTACGTTAAAGATCATGTATCTTGTAATGCGATATCCGTTGGATATACGCATAAAGCGATTGTGGAGTGCGATGAATTATCAACTGTCGGATTTGATGAGTTGGTAAGTTATGGGGCCGGATATAATATTATATCGGCATTTGATATTATAACCAAGGTAAGAATTTATTTAAGTGGAGATTATATCATATGATTTCCGGAATAAGTGGATTGGTAAAGTGTTGGGCCTGAACATTGATATATGTTGGTACTTTGGGTTTTAACCAAAGTTGAACTTTTTTATGAAATGAAATGTTATATCCATCGATTGAAAAGGTAAACTTCTGCATATGAAGTTTGTATTGTTGGGTTTTATAACCATGGGTTAAAAATGTGGAAATAATCTTTTGAAGATTAAATAAGAAGCTTCCGTGCTAGAGTATTGGATTATATGCATGTGGATATGCATTTTTAAAATTTATATGCAGATTGTGGGTTTTGCTGCTGTGGCAGCATCATAAAATATAGTGCATAATGACACCTTAATGTTCAGTGTTAACCCAGTAGGCACTAAAGAGTAAATAGTCGTTTGTTACTATCTTGATCCTTGTATAAAAAGTGAGAAAAAAACTGTAAAACTTGATATCAAGACCATTTACAAAAGGTAAAGGGATAACATGATTGAGATGTAACTCCACAAATGAAGACCATACTTAAAATGTATTATTCAGAGCTTTATTCAAAGTCATCTTTGTTTGAGTTCGGTGCCATAAAGCCTGATAATTGGGTTGAAATATTTCAAATCCTTCATCTCTTAAATGGATGTCTCATGTATAGCGTCCAACTTATCATCCATAGCCTATATCTTATCATATTTGGCCTACTACTCAAAAGGAC
Organism: Pinus albicaulis; assembly: GCA_034641835.2. NCBI lineage: Eukaryota > Viridiplantae > Streptophyta > Pinopsida > Pinales > Pinaceae > Pinus > Pinus albicaulis. The sequence goes on from CM076580.1 coordinate 277,621,700, forward strand.
TAACAAGTGTTTCCACCTCAATAATGAGTTGAGATATATGCGCCCTCAACTCATCCATTTTCTTGTTGTGTTTTTCAAACAACCCCTTCTAGTATTGTAAAAATTGAGAAAAATATTATGCTTTCCTTTAAGTAGCTTTGAATAATTATGACCTAGCCTAGCTGACCTTCTCCACTAATGGTTGAAGTGTACTCATAAGTTGCTGCTTTTCAATTTTTTCTGTCCAAATATTGTGTCTTTCCCTTGGATTCATTTATTTAGCTGGGATTTCAAATCAATCTATTCTGCCCTACACTAGTATAGAAGCCTTTCATTTTTCTCCTTTTCAAATTCTGCTTGAGCTAGTCTAGCATTATTGTATCCAATTATTAATGCAACGTTGAGGCCATATGACAGTTATTACAAATGTAAAACTCAAAACTAATGTCAAATTTTTGTAGAGAGGTGATCAGTAGTTATTAAACCCGAAACTAGTGTGAAAGTTCAAAACAGAGTGTGCTTGTGCAACTTTTTAGTGGTAGGCTTATAAGCCTAGAGTATTGCAGTTACCCGTTCATCTCAATTATCTTAATCTTTGAGAAAATCTATATTCAAACCCATCTCAAGTCATCTAAGCAAATCTATTTTCAAACCCATCTCAAGGTAGGCACTTACTGCCTCGCAACCCTCCTTGCTCGATATGTTATAATGAGCTCTCATTTATACATTTATCCATGGCTTTAGTAACTAAAGTAACAAAACTTTTCATTACTTAGATATGGGTTTTTTAAATGACTTATATATCGGTTACAAAAGAAGTGAAATTTCCTTTATTCATCCATATTAGTGAATTTACGCCTACTTTATATTCGTCAATCCTGTGGGTGCATTTAATGTGCAGGGGCCACGATTGGTGCATATTCCTGCTAATGTATTTTATTTCTACTCTTAATTGCGATAGAATTATACTTTAAATTGTACATATAAATTTGGTATTTAAACACTATTTAAATTATATAAATTTAACAAATCTATTGGTGTTATTAATTGAGATGAAATCATAATTTTTTATTATTTAAATTATAGTTTAAATTATACATATACATTTAGTATCTAAAAAAATATTTCAATTATATATATTCACTATATATTTTCTACTCTTAATTGTGATTAAATCATTATTTAAATTATAATTTAATATATAAATATAAATATTATATTTAAAAATGATTTAAATCATATAAATTCAATAAGTAAAATTTTCACTTCAAATAAAAAATTACTTTTAAATTAAATTTTAAATAAATTATTTAAAAAATATATCAATAATTCCAAAAGCATAAAAATTTAAAAAACAAAAATAATCCAAAACACAAAACATAAAACCTCAAACCGACATTATTAAATGCCATTGAAAGTGTGATAATTGTAAAACGTGAATCGTCCCCAAACAATGGACATTTCTTATAAAAAAATTCTTAACTCCAACAATCACCATCAAATATTGACTTTATGTAATAACTATCGAGACATTTGCCACCACAATACTTATAAAAACGATTTAATGAGTGTTGTGTTTAAATATGTAGCCAAAGCAACCATAGGCAATTGTAATTGTAAGAAAATAAACAAATATATTGTTTTTATGTTCCAAACCACGACCAAATATTTCCTTGAAAAAACATAAACATTCCATCGGTAGATGGTTTGTAAAATATGAAAATTGTTAGAAAATCCCAACAAGTCATTAGGTGTATGTTTCCTATCGAAATGGAAAATTAGATATTTCATGTTGTTGTCTCGAAATATAGCATCATGCTTTTTTAAAAAGAAATGAATCCATCATATAAAAGCCTTTAGATAAAGCATTGTGTATCAAAATTTTCAATTATGCACACTAATAACGAGTTAGGGATTCATACCCAATATGTACTATGGCTGCTTGCAACTCTTGTTTATAGGGTGAATACATCTAGATGTCTTTAGTTACAAGTTACATTTTCTAATTAACATACTCATTAAGGGATAGAGAAAAAACAAAATATTAGTGTTCTCCTCTTTATTTTAGGTTGAGTCTTCAGGAATTTAAAGTATATTTATATAAGAGTTAAGTTTGAAAAGTATGTAATTTGAATGGGTGTGCAAAAAAACATAATTTTTACAAAGATCAATAGAATGGAATGGTGCTTTGACACCTAATCATTTATTTTTGCATTACATCTAGATTCCCTTAGATCTTGAATCCATTACAATATGTTAGGATTATTTTCAAAAATAATAAAAGGTGTAACTTTTACTATATTTTTTTAAGACATTAGTATCAAATTGAAAGAACACCTTCAAAATTAGTTACCTCAAAAATTATACACAGAGAGAAATGTAGGTTGGGATTATCTTCATTAATTTCCCTCTAGAGGAAAAATGTAATAGAGATATATCATTTAAAACCATAATCATTAGACTACTACAATTTATGAAAAATAAAGTGAATATCAAAAGACTAATAATAAGTTTGTTTATTAAATGTAACGACTCAAAATTTAAACATATAACTAATTATATATATTAATAATCAACACACAAACTATTAATCTAATTAACATATAATCTTTGAAATCATTAGCACATTAGACATACCTTTGGCAACAATATACCTTACTGGTGATTTTGCAGTTGCAACGCTACCCATATCCTATTGACTGCAATAAAGGTTTGGGAATGACTCTCCACCCAACAATAGGTTCAATTGCACATAATATTTCTACAGTTGGCCACCCCGAGCCCTAACCAACTATTATTGCCATGAAACCCTTTGTCTCACAATAATCTCCTTTGAAAAGATTCAATAACGTTTCTCGTCTCCTTTTTCATCCATTAAGTAAAATAAACAATTCCAAAAATAGAGATAGATTGGAAAGGTATCTGCATACACACAATCCATGTGTCAGCATGCCAACTTTTATTTCTTTATTTTAATATTTACTTAATTCAACCTTTTTTCTTAATTTAACTTTTACTTATTTTATTCCTTTTTACTTATTTTAACTTATGTAATTCTTAACACACACACATGCGCAAAATTGCAGTTTATTATTTATTATTATTATTATTATTATTTACTATTATTATCTTGTATTATTAATTATTTATTCTTATATTTTCTTGATTATTTATTGTTTTATTTATTTATTTATTATTATTATTATTATTATTATTATTACTATGGGGCATTACATATTCCCCCTCTTTAGGGAACTTCATCTCAAAGTTAAGTGGAATCATTTAACATTTATTTTATTTTATTTATTTATTTCTTACTTCACATTTTCTCCATGACCTTTGCTGAACTAGTATACCAACATGCACCGAAAGTTACACAACACCATGGAAATATTAAGGAATCACATTCATTTTTCCCAACTTTTGGAACCATACATAATGCCTCATCTTCCTCTACCATAGCCCGAAGTCTCTCCTTAGGGCTTAGACCTCATATACCCCAAGGGAGGCACTTGAATCAATACTCCGAGTACTAGCACTCCAGGAATCTTGAAAGGTTGGCCCAACTCCCTCCATTATTTTCATGCGATAATAATGATGTTATGTTCTCATGATGACATCAAAATGTAGATTATTGTATTATGATTTTATAATTAACGCATTGTATGCATGTTGGGATATGGTGATAAGTAGGAAATCCACAAATTGGCTTAGAGGGTCGGTTATTTGATGATATAATTGGATCACATACTTGATAGGGATAATATGTAGCACCATATGGGCCAGGGATAGACTCAATCAACACTACATATGGTCGTGGTTCATTTTTATTTTATAGCTCTTAAAAGATATCTTTTAAGGGGCTATGCTACCATCTTGAGGGGTTCGAGTGCCTAATATTGGATTGGGATGTCGAAGTCTAGAGGGGGCATGAGGAATTCGATGCCTATGGTTGTGCAGCTTAGTTAGTGTGGAGGGAGTTGGGCCATCCTTGAAAGTTGTTTGAATCCATTGAGTACTTAGACTTGATGCCTGCCTTGAGGTAGACAAGGTCTTAGCCTTGGGAATATCATATAAACTAATGAGGATTTATGTTTGGATCTAAAAGTTGTGAAAAAATAATGAGATTCGTTGGGATTTCCCTAGTGTTGTGTAACTTTTGATACCTACTAGTTACTAGTTCATCAGAGGGTATAAGGGAAACACAAAGTAATAAATAACTAAAAAAATAAAATATAAAGTTAAATGATTTAAATTAACTTTGAGAAAAAAGTCCTTAAATATGGGGAGTATGTAATTCCTTTTAAGAATAATAATAATAACGAGGAGGAGCTAGCAATTCCATGTTTGGATTAACACATAATAATGATAGAAGTAATATTAATATCAAAGTAAATAAATAATAAAGAAAAAATAATAATAATAAATAAATAATACAAGATAATAATAATAATAAATAATAAATAAAAGTTATATATATATATATATATATATATATATATAGATAGATAGATAGATAGATAGATAGATAAGTTAACAAAAGTATAAATGGAAAAAAAGCAAAAGTTAAATTAAGAAAAAAATATTGAATTAAGTAAAACAAAGAAGTAAAAGTTGGCCTATTGACACATGGGGTGTGCACGCGGATTGTTTTCTAATCCCTTTTCATTTTTGGATATGTATTTTTTATATATATTTAATGGAGAAAAAGGGAGATGAGAATCATTTATTTATTCCTTTGAAAGTAGAGTGTTGTGAGACAAAGGATTCCATTGCAGTAATAGTTGATTGAGAGCTTAGGGTGGCCATCTGTAGAAATATTATGTGCAGTTGAGCCTACGGTTGGGTGAAGAATCATCCCTAAAAATTTGTTGCAATGAATAAGATTTGAGTATTGTTACAACTTTGGAATCAAAAGTAAAGTATACCATCGCTATAGGTAAGTCTTTTTTACTCATGGTTTTCAAAAATTCTCTGCCATTTAGTTGAATAGTTTGTGTGTTGATTATTAATCACATAAATTGATGATTGTTAGTTGAATATTTAAATTCTATGTTGTTACATATGCTATTAAATGCTGGTTACAACTATTGAGTCCTATGATCCCTTATACATATATTTTTAAAAAATATATTCCATGTATATAAATAATTGCATTAATTATTTTCCTTTATTAAATTATGATAATGATATGAAAAAACACTAAATATAATAATTACTGAATTTTCAAATTTTTTACCTAAAATTAATTTAACTTCAATATGATTATCATTTAATATTTATTGTCTATTAATCTTGTTGAGAATATGGGTTTAAAATACATGCACCCATCATAAATTCATATACCTTATACATGCACTCACTGAGTAGACATATATCCTATACATGCATTGATTATTAATCAGAATGGGTTTATTGTTTTCTAATCTGGTTGAGAAGACACGTCTAGTATATTGCAATTTTTGGACCTTTTTTTTTAAAGAATCATTTAGCATAACAATTTCATAAAATTAATACAGTTTAAAATATAAATAAATACTAATTCAATGAGTAAGTGTTGGAGTGTTATGTGGTCTAAGGTTTTATGTTATAAATAGAAATTCTTGAAAATACTATTCATATTATAAAAAAAAAAAAAAAAATCCCATTTTTAATGATTTTAAGGTCATGAATTAGCATTTTCGTAACCCATTTTTTAATTTCTATGTATGCTAAATTGTTTTTCTACCTATATACTCTTCATTGCAACATCTATGACATTATTGAAAGACATGAATTGCATGTTTTTGCAAGTAGTGAATTTAAATCTAAATAAATAATTGTGAATTTTATCATTTGAATCAGTGAGCCTAATGGACCAAAAAGAGTTGGAAATAGTGTTGTCTAACTCCGACATTGGAAATCACTTCTATAGTGATGCCGTTTTTTTAAACTAGAATTTTAAAGACAATAAGTATGGAAAATTCCATGGTAATATCTCTTAGATCTACACCAAACAAGTTTCCTTATATTATCAGGGATAAAATATTTATAGATTTGACTTATTATTAAACTCATTAGTCTTATCTTGTGCTGCGAGTAGAGGAACCATCCTCAATTCCGGTAGCACCATTGAAAAAAATAAGTCTACGTAATTTGGCAAGTTGATATTCCCAATGCCTGCAACAACCATCAACGTATGCTCACACTGCGACCCATGTTCATATTCTTCCAAGTCCTAGCTCTCATCCTCTATTTCTGTAAGGATATGGAAGAACCAATGTAGGCACCGTCACAAGCAAGGGTTTTGGCCCCATATTTTCTCCTCCTTCATGCCTAGATAAATATATTATATGTGACCACTAACATGAAATCCCTATTCCCTGTGATAGTCATTCTTAAAAAAAACATAAAAAAAAATAAAACACACACACACACACATATATTAAATTTGAAGTACGCAACAATTTCATGGAAATTTCCAAAGTAATAATTGACAAAACTAAAAAGTCGTTGGTGTTCCAGAATCCTCTTTTAGTCTAGAAACTATTGTTGAAACCATAAGATACTTTTTTTTGCACTCAAATCCCTAGGTTTTTCGGTGTAGAGAGTTGAATTTCATCCTGCAAGTTTCAAACATTTTAAATCACCTAGTTTTTGGTGTTTTTAGATATATCCATGGATCTAGAATATATTTTAACTATGACTATGAGGAGAACAAGAATAGGATATCAAACTATAGGGTTTAAGAAAATATTTTGGGGTATGGTTTTACAAAACTGGATTTAGGGAACCTGGAAAGAAAAAAAACCTTAAAAGGGGTTATACACATGTCTTCATAAGAAAATTTATTGATAAATATAATTAAGTATTTTTCTCAAACCTTTACCTAGGGGCCTCACAAAGTTGAAACCTTCTTTGATATCATATGTAATGACCCATATTTCAAACTTACAACTAATTATATCAATTTATGTGATTAATACTCAACACACAAACTATCAACTAATTAGCATGTACTTTTCGAAATCATTAGAAGAGAACACTTATTTATGGCGACAGTATAACTTAATGGTGATTTCAGAGTTACAACACTACCTGGATATTGCTAACCACAAAATTTTTTTGGGGACAACTCTCCACCCAACCATAACCTAAAATACACATAATTTTTCTACAACTGGCCACCCCGAGCCCTCAATCAAATATTACTGCCACAAAATCCTTTGTCTCACAACCCTTTCATTTGAAATGAATGAATAATGTTTCTAATTTTATTTCTTATCCGTTAAATAGAACAACTAGTTGCAATAATAAAAATGGATTGGAAAGGGATCCACATGTATAAAATACATGTGTCAACATGTCAGTTTTTATTTCTTTATTTTAAGTTTTAATTAATTCAACATTTTTTCTTAATTTAGCTTTTACTTATTTTATTGCCTTTTTATTTTATTAATATATATATATATATATATATATATATATATATATATATATATAACTTCAATTTATTATTATTATTATTATGATTTTCCATTATTATATTGCATTTATTATTTATTATTTATTTTCTATTCTTATATTTCCTTTATTATTTGTTTTTTAATTTATTTAATTTAATATTATTTCATCTATTACTACTATTATTATTATTATTACGGGGCATTACATTAAATTTAATAGTGAAATAGTTAGTATGAACAATGAGTGAGAATATAGATATATATGTGAAATTAATTTCATAATGTAATTACATTTCGTAACCAAAAATTTTATAGTGAAAGTATAACATCTCTCTAGAACTTGCAAATTGTTGTTGTAGTAGTATATAACACACTTTTTCATTTTTGCTATTTTTTTTCCCTCTCATCATATAGTGACTAACTTGCTACTTGTTTCCATCTTTCAATGTTAGAATGACTCCTTTTCATAAACAATGGGAAACCATATACAACCCTCGAGGGGTCTAACCAATAGAACATGACTTACACAGTGGTATATGACTTTGAACCAGTTGAAGCAATAGGGAAGGAGGTCATAAAATGGGATTTCCCTATAGTATGAAGATAGGAGATTCATAAATAGATGAGTCAAAATGTGATTGAGGGCCTTAGGTACTATCAAAGGTTTGGATTTACTACTAATTGTTTTGTGAATTTTAAGAGTTTTTATTTATGTTATGGTTACTTACATGGTGAATAATACCACTTTCTAAAAATTTCTCTTATTATTAAATCAAATAACTATATGTTCATACTAGTTAGGCCTTTAACGGGATCCAAGATATTTCTCACTTGTCGGTGAAAAAAACAACGCAAGAAGAGTACATAGAAGCCCTATAAACTAGCGAGAAAATAGGTAGTTAAGGTCTAAAGAAGCCAAATTAATAGTGTTATTAGTTTAAATAAAGAGAAAACTTAAAATTTATTTCACTATATTTAATAGGTTGAAGAAGGGTCTTACATATTTGATACCTTGAGAGATTATATTGAGGGAGATCCTTTTCAAGTGAAGATAAGTAGCTGATATAGTTGTTGGAGAAAGTAGTTAAGAGGTTCCAATAATAGTGCACCACATAGAACTACTAGCACCAATAATAGTATATTCTATGGATTTAGACCCAATGATTTCTCTAGATTACGATGTTTAGTCTGCCATTGATTAAACAATTAATCTAGTTGTTGATTGAGTAAATTGTGAAGGAGATGATATATGCTTTGATATATAGGATTGAAATTGATGAAAGAGAAGTTGTATATGGATTTTGAAAAGGAACAAATGTAACCTGTTGTGAAACAGGTCCTCTTGCTAACCAAGGTTCTAGTTGTGCTACAACAATGCTTGCTTGACTCTATACATCATACACTCAATTTATTGGAAAATAAGAAAAAGTATTTACGGTGTCTTGAAATGACACCATATGAGGGAAAATAAGAAAACAATGAAGGAAAGTGTTAAAACATAAATTAAAGGATGGAAATTATGAAAAATGACATATGTTTTGGTTTTTATTTTTCAAGCAAAGTGGAGCTTAAGATAGAGCCAATATTAGTTTGAATGGAAAAATGATTTGAAGGATCGATGCATTATTCAGATTTTGTTGGAGTTTTGGTTTGAGCAATACATAGTTTTATTGGAAGAATGATCCACTTAATAGTGGTACGTTGTCACCAAAGTTGTGCAGGACAAAGTGAAGCTTGGACACTGCATGGAATAGTTTATTTTCCCCACAATTGGCTCCCCATCCTCAATCTCTACCCATGAAATTTTAATTTGTGAATTAATGAGATATTAACTCCACAAATAAATTGACCTACACCTCCCATGTAAATATTTTTTTATAATAATATATATTTATGAAAATGAAAAATACAGAAATATTAAAAACAAGTTAGCATCTAATTAGAGGCTATAATAAAAAAAGGGCCATGAATCAGCGTGTTGTAAAGTAATTAACTAAAAAAAATTCGCACAATTGAGCATTATTTTATCTAATTTCGTCAAATTATTTAATGAAAACAAGATCATTAACTTATGTAAGTTCTTATACATGCACAAACATTTTTAACTATGAAGATTCTTAATCTTGGCTAATACCAATAAATAATTTATTATATACTATAAACGTTAAATCCCTATTATCCACTTAATAATCAGTTATAATTAAATTAAAATATTAAAATCCTAATTCCAAAATAAAGAAATAATTCATAAATTTCATAAGTTACTAATTGGATCTACTAATGCTATAGTCTTGTGCCAGTAATGAAAACTAATAAATAAACATAGTAATAAACATAATTTTTCAAAACACACTCATTCCATATATATATATATATATATATATATATTATAAAAAGTAGCAAAGTTAATTATATAGTATATGTGTTTTCTAGAAGGCAGCACAGTTCAACTGGACTAGGAACAAAGTTAACTAGATACTTACCATTGTGTCGACGACCTTCCTAATGTTGAAGATGTTGATATTCTGTAAAATTTCAATTCATAAGTGTTTGCGGAATTAAATAATTGTGTGTCATTGGTTAAGAAAATAAATTGTTACAAGGACATCCCCCATTGTCATGGGTATGAATAGATTTCCAAGTCTCATGTCCAAGTTTAAAAAAAAATTATATGATGAAAACCACACAGAGGTAAAAATTAGGGAAAAATTCGTGAAGTTTCAAAGTTTATAGTATATTCCACTTTTTTTAAAGTCATTGACTGGGATGTGAAATATCTCCATCATTCTAGAAAATCGCTGGCTCAAAAGTTTAGAAAATAAAATAGATATTTGTAGTTGGAAGCCCTAACCAGGCTAGCTCCTAAATGTAAATTTTAAACAGGGTCATCTATCATTGATTGTTAATTAGAAAATTTGATCGTTCATAACAACGAATATTTTAATCCCTTCTAAAATCTAGCTTTCTCCGAAATTTTCATCTTTGTGTAAACCATTTATTTAAGAATGATGTGTAAGAAATGCGATTTAGGCCCTATATGAATTATTTATATTCCTTTGCCTGGATTGTGTGGTAAATTCCATTGGAAGGAAAAGAAGTAGATGATGGATCCCAGTTGGGATTTGAAACGTTGACACATGTTCCTCAATACTGTGGATATTCTGGAAAACTTCTTACAAAATGATCACCACAGGAGTTTAAAAACCAAAAAGAAATCTCACAATTTGTGAGCACCATCTAGTGGCAGGATAATCAAAGCATCGAGCAAAGCATGGATTTAATATTTCAAGGGCCATTTATAATTTAAATGTTGATGCATGAGTAAAATTTAAAATTTTTATAGGCCGCAAAGTGCGGATAAAAGAAATACACACAACCTCACTGAACTCGTGAAGATGTGGAAGTGGAAGTTGAGAGAGGTTCAGCTCAAAGTAAACTGTTAAGTGATGAAGAATCTAATTAGGATGCTCAAAGTGTAACAGAGAGTTGATGCCACTAACCTTTGGCTACTAGGACCCAATCAGACCTCTAAATAGGTTGGGCCAGGTCCATGATACTGTAGTTGGGCCTTGGTGAGTTCAAGGAAGGTGTTTTAAGGGAAGTCAGCCAATCAAGTTTGAAGATGATTTAGTGCCCGTGGAAGAAAGAACGTGAAAATCACCGAGCTCGACTAATCGGAGGTAATTTCCACGCATGATGAAATTAGATTTCCACACTAGATATTATAAAAAAGGAACTATAATGACATGGTAGTTATAGTTTTAACTTGGATTGTTTAGCTTTGAATGCCAAAAGTATCACAATAGCAAGGTTTCTCTAAAATTATTAGAGAAAAAATATGGATCTAGCTGAATAATAGTTGCACAAAGTTGTGAGAATTGAAAAATAAAAATTACAATTGAGAATGAATTTGATTCATCAATATTAGTTTGAGAATCAATATATAAAGCAACCAAGTTAAGCTTAGTTGTACACGCAATAACTATGGATAATTAAATCTAACTTAAGCTAAGTGTGATTTATGTTTTGTTAATGTGCACATGCATGACATTCAAGCACTATAGTTAACTAACTAAAGTCAAGTGCACACCACATGTAAGCACTTGAGTTAACTAGCTAAAGAGAAGTGCACATCACATGGAATAACTAGAGTTGAACTAAAGCTAATTAAGGCTAACTATGTGCATGTACACCAACACCCCCCCTTAAGCATAACTTAGGTGAGTGTGATGCAAAATGAATGAGTCTTAGAAACAAGGCCATTTTAGGCACCCATATACAATGCATGAAAAGATGAAAGAGGGAAAACCCAATGGGAAGAAAAACCCCCCATCAAAATATAATGCAAAAGTAGAGAAAAGATGACTGATAGGCAGTCTTGTCCTTCACTGCGAGGCGATCTCGCAGAAATCGAAAATTATTCTCAGTGAAAGTCTTGGTGAAGATATTAGGAGCTTGCTCGGAACTAGGACTTTACTGAAGTTTGATGATCCCATCATGGATATGGAGGAGTATGATTAATTTTGGAAGTATAGGTATCAACACCCATGTTTGGATCAAGGAATTAATTTCCTTATACATGGTTGCATGCCAATATGGATTCCCTGCAACTTCATCATGCATTTGATGATTATATTCATGTACCCTATATGCATGTGTGGGAATGGTTGTCTCTATGGATGTATGGATATGCATGCGTGGCTTTAGAGATGTCTTCGTGGATGCCTACATGTGCATACATGGTGCTATAAATTCCTCCTTAAATGCATGCATGGGCATGCATGGCTCTGCCATTCAGAGTGCATGTAGGGCATATTTAAATTGAGACCTCATCATATCTACATCATCAATAGTAGAGGAATCAACTTCCTCTTCTATGTTTTTTAAATTAACGTCTTTATCACTAACAGAGGAAGATATTTATTCATACGCAATGTCTTTGTTATTAGACAAGATAAAATTATCATCTGCGACAAGTTAATTAACAATAGAAGAATCATAGTCTTCTTATTCAACACTGTCTTCAGAATATTTTTGCACATTATTGGAGTCTTCACCACTTTCATGACTGCTATAATAAGTCGATCTCTTTGCGTCCAAATGGTTTTATTCTAGATAATTTTCATCACCATATAATCCTTTCAATGTAGTTCTTGATTTCATGTGGTGATTCAATATTTCTGGTCTCATAAAGAATATCATGAGACACAGATAAACACAATCTTCCATAAGCCATGTTAGATCTATTAAGCCAATCTGACTTCTCATTCTCTGAAAATGGTTATGTCTCAATTCCAATGACTATTTGGAACAAGCCTTTGCTCCTAAGATGAAGCAAAACTATTGGATTCCATTCATAGTAATTGTATGGAGTCAGAATAGTGCAAGTTGGGAATTTCATTCTTTCACTCTGTGGTTGTAGCAACAATTGCGACAGCTCTTTAATGCTTTGATCTAGAAATAAAAGCACCCAATAATTTCCAATGATCTGGTTTTCAAACCTGCAAAAAAGTGTTCATGTAACTTCTCCAAGTCCCTGCAGCTTTGATACCATGTAAAATTATTAGAGCACAAATACAAATCTAGCTGAAGAATAATTGCACAAACTTGTGAGAATTGAAAAAATAAAAATTATAATTGGGAATGAAATTTATTCGTCAATATTGGTTTGAGAATAAATATATAAAGCAACTAAGTTTAGCTTATTTCTACATTCAAGAACTATGGATAATTAAAGCTAATAGAAGCTAAGTGTGCTTTATGTTCTATTAATGTGCACATGCATCACATGCAATCACTATAGTTAACTAAATAATTCAAGTGCACAAAACATGTAAGAACTTGAGTTAACTAGCTAAAGACAAGTGCACATCACATGCAATAACTAGAGTTGAACTAAAGCTAATTAAGGCTAACTATGTGCATGTAGACCATCAGTTACCCAACTTTGAAAATTCTACAGATATATTGGAAACCACCACGATATTACTTGTTCAAATATTCTAAAGTAGTGTAATCACTCACTGATAAAGAGTCTTATCAATGGGTATTACTGTGTTCTTTAACCATGCTAGGAAACTCGGCATCGTTGTTCAAACCTATATAATATTTTGATGAGAGATTGTGGTAAGTAATTCATAGAAATATCCACTAACATATGGTAAGACACGCAGTAGCTAACACACAAATATTGACTAAAAAATTGTAATTGATATGAGACACGTTGTAACCAATATTAAGAGCGATGCATATTTAATATATATTTTTTTACCAAGGTAATCAAGGGCATATCATAATTGTTATAACATGCCATGTGGAGTATCATTTCAATGAAAGTATCTCTATATATTGAATAGTAGTGGGGTCACCAATTTCATCATGTTGTAGAATAGTTCAATCATTTTTTTCAAAATTGGTTTTCATATATTAATCTCAGTGGTATTCATAGATTAATCTATCACCATATTAACGAAATGTATGAAGAGTTGAAATATTTGTAAAATAAGTGACTCTCATATAAATAATTTAATTTAACTATATTGGAAATTTTAATAACAATCCTTTGATTTTGGCTTAATTCAAGTCTTCATATATTTTTATTATTTCAACTTATCCGATCATCCCATATTTTTTCTTAAACTTATAAGATGATTCCATGCTTGATCATGCCTGACACTTTTTGTTAAGTCTCTATATTAATAGTGTAGTCCCTTATTATGTTAGTGTAGCCCCCCTTATTGTTATTGTTGTACCCCTATAACCCCCATATTGTTATTATTGTGCCCTTACATTATTATTGTTAGGTCGACTAGGATTACATTGTGGCCCCACTAGGATTATATTGTGGCCCCATGGACTCCTATATATAGAAGGAGGTTTGTTCATTTGTATCATCCAAGAATTTCTCATTCATGTAATGTATTGGAGGTTTCCCCCTTGAAGTGGCTTATTTCTAAGGCATTGATATCTCTTTTCTTCTCTTTTTGGAGTTGGTTTCACAACATTTGGTATCAGAGCTTTGAGATTCTAGGGTTTCGTTGCTCCAAACAGGTCAGTGTGGCATTTTCACTATAATTTTTTTTTCTACGAAGGTTTAGAATCTGCAATTTTTAGAGTGCGAAGCCAAAATCCTGAGGAACATCATCAAAATATTTCAAAGCTTGGTTTGCAATATTTTCGGAGATATGATCTATGCAAGTTAGGTCATTTTGCAGGCTCCTGAATTTAACCTAAACAGGTCATCGTGGTATTTTCTTAATAACTTTTTTTCTACGAAGGTTCAGAAGCTAAAATTTTTAGAATGTGAAGTTGCAATCCTAAGGAACATTGTCGTAAAATTTTAGATATTGGTTCGCAACATATTCGGAGATATGATCTGTGGAAGTTAGGGCTTTTTGAGCATTCTTAATTTCATCTCAAAGAGGTGATCATGGGAAAATATTCATAGCTCTCTCTTTGAGCATCGGATTGGAATGATGTAAAAAGTGGCCGCAAGTACATAGACTGCATTTTTTTGGCTATCAATTTCAAAGCCAAAGGAGGAAACAGTGACATGTGGAAAGTCGTACAAGTTTTCTCTACTGAACCAATCCAAAATTGGGTCATTGTGGGAGATTGGACATAAATTTGTCTTGAAGAATCCAAATCAGATCAGTCTTGTGGCATTTGAAAGAAGCTTTAGAGGGCTACTACAGGGCTGAATTTCAGATATTGAGGATCTGCAATTATAGAGATAATTCAATTTCAATATCGAGCTCCTCAAAAGCAAGAAAAAGGTGTGTATTTTTTTTTTTTCCGAATTGCATAAGTCTTGTTTGAAGAATCAAGTTGAATTTATTCCAAGGGCATATTGTAGAATAGATATCAACATTGGGTTCTATAATGCCTCCAAAAAATAATTCCATACCCATCAAGCCCTAAAAAATCTATACTATGATGCATGAAGAGGAAGAATTACAATATGAGATATCAAAATTACGGTATCAAGTGCAACACATTTTGATCTTACGAAGAGCAACCGAAGATGACATAGATGGTTTAAAAGAAGAAATGGAGGCTAAGTTGGATGGTTTTAAGGATTAAATAATAGCTAATATGGATGATAAATTAGTGGAATATCACATTGAGCATTAACAACAAGTTCTCCAACTCTCAAAGGATAACCTAAATTTCGTGCAAAATCTAATGAAACAACAGGAATATCAACATCACATCGAAAGAAGTTCTGAAGCAGTCGCAAAAACAAGAACTCGACAATTACGATCAATTTTAGAGTATCTCAGCAAGTGGAAGAACTTTCCTGTAGAAGATTCCATATGGGAGGATGATAATTTTATACAAAAGCATCAAGAAATAATCAAGCGTTGAGGACAACACTTGTTTGAAGGAGAGGGGCATGTTAAATCCCTATATTAATAGTGTAGTCCCTTATTATGTTAGTGTAGCCCCCCATATTGTTATTATTGTGCCCTTACATTATTATTGTTAGGTTAGGTAGGATTACATTGTGGCCCCACTAGGATTATATTGTGGCCCCATGGACTCCTATATATAGAAAGAGGTCTTGTTCATTTTTATCATCCAAGAATTTTTCATTCATGTAATGTATTGGAGGTTGCCCCCTCAAAGTGGCTTATTTCTAAGGCATTAATATCTCTTTTCTTCTCTTTTTGGAGTTGGTTTCACAACAATTTTCCTCTTTCATTGGTCTTTTATTTATTTAAGTTTAAACATAATAATGTATTTCTAAATCTTAATCACATCTTATTACTCCTTGCCGCCTGCGGCATAGGAATATAGTAATTGAGTTTTTAGTCTTAACATTAAAAACTTTTCAAGTAACCTAAACTTTTTTGTTGTGATTTCATGAAATAAGATTTATCAACCTATTAGATAGAGGCATTGGTTTTTACAACGAATAAGAGTCTTTTTCATTTTATTGGCCTCTTCTCAAGGCTAACGGGCTATAAAGGCTATATGCTAAGGATTGGTTTCATTGATATTTTCAAAAGATAAACTAATGTTAGCATTAGTTCTTAGCATGAATTTTTTGTGAAATGTCATAGATTTAGCAGGCTTCATTCATTAGTTAGTGTGTTTACCAAATACGTATAGAAAAGATCATTCAATTTATTTCAATACACATGTAATAATTTCAATACTTACTGTCTACTTATGAATGCTTTATGTGGTTTCATTATATATTTTTCTATATCATGCTTAGCCTACATTAGATGATCTTTGCAAGATTACACAAATCGCTTTCAGTTGATTTTGTTTATATCATGAAATGGCTGTATTAGAGAAATGATATTTCATACAGAATTAATGAAATATTGACTTTCAAGGCACATGTTTAATGGAGAAATGGTAATAACTTTGGTGACATAAGGCATGAAGGAAGGAGGTGAACATGAAAATAGAAAAGAGAATATTTTATATAAAAACAAAATGCCACAGAAACAAATAATAGTATTTACATCATGACAGAACACAAAACAAAAACTAGATTTTTGCAGCATAGTAATTGAGAATAATAGGGGTAGGCTCATCTCTTATTTTCTTCCTACTTGGACTTTATAAACAGTTTCCTATTTTGTGGTGTGCAAGAATTTGAACATTGGCCCTGTTGGCTTGTAGGAGGTATTTTATCCCCACTATCATGCTATAAATGGTTTATAATTATTCCAACATCCACAGATAATCTCTAACTCCCACCAATGTTATATACACAGATATGGTTGCAGGTTCCATTGGATGTTGGAATTTTGTGCTTCGCAGATGAATTTCATTTCCCATTGTTTCCACTAATTGTCTCCTGAAATCATAAGCTAAGTATTAGCGTCTATCAAAATGTGTGGGTACCTGAGGAAATTGGGGTTTCCTACCTAATTATTTTCACTATTTTAGTAGGGCTATATTTAATTATACTAGAGTGGACATATTTATTTTTATATATAGTTATTATTCAAGTGTTGGCTCGAGCTCATAACATTTTATAAATAGAGGTAACTGTATGAAATTATTAGCTTACATATATATGTTGCTTTTATTATAGCCTGGCTACTATGTTTTGCACACACACAAGTGTTTAATTTTCACTTTTTCACATGCATAACTGTGTTTAATTTTCACAAAGTTGTTGGTTGATGGTTGGATGTCACATCTTCATCTGTGTGAAATTTGTAAAGTTCACTTGTGTGAAATTTTTAATTAACTTTAGATATTATTGGTGTAATTTATTTTCTCTATTTTCTACCTTACAATTTTGTAATAGTTACACACATCTTCACCTCTGTGAAATTTGTAGAGTTCACATGTGTGAAATTTGTAATTAAATATAGATATTATTGGTGCAATTTATTTTCTTTGTTTTCTACCTTACAATTTTGTAACAGTTGCACCGTGATTAAATTTATTTCTTGATTTATGGGTTCAACAGTATTCGCACGATTTATTCTAGAATAAGTATTGAAATATTTTTTTATTTAAAATAAGTATTGCTACCAGACTGGTATGTAGATTTATTTTCTAATTCAAATCATATCAGTTTTCCATTGTTGTTTACGGTTATCTCTTTAATATTTTTTTAACAGTTACACCGTGATTAAATTTATTTCTTGATTTATGGGTTCAGCAGTATCCACAAGTTTTTATTCTAAAATAAGCATCACTATCACACTGGTATGTAGGTTTGTTTGCTAAGTTAAATCATACCATTTTTCCATTGTTGTTTATAGTTAACTTCTTTAATAATTTAGCAATTAATTCGTACTCTTACCTTATTTATTTCTTGGAGGCTAGGTTCTTGCATGTTTGCACCTATGAAGTTCTCCATCATCGCCAATTACATGCACCACACGCTGGTTTTGTTCAATGTTGACGCTTGCTCGTTTCGATACTCGGGCGCTTGGATACTTGGGAAATAGAAACATAGTCCTGATATATGCCATACTTATTTATGTACAGGGCTAGGTTTGAAGAGAAATATTTGAGAGACCTGTGATCAACATAATATTTTTGGGCACAACACTGCATAAAAATTAAAAACCAATTTCTGGAAACCAAAATGTTTCGGGCACAATGGTTGACCCATGTTCCTAGTGGAAGCAATTTTCTTACTATAGAAACTATTTAATTGTAGTAAACAATTAAAGCTACTTTTACTAGATCAAATTCAATGGCTTCAACTGATGGTGTTGAAATCAGACTGAAGAATAACTAAGAATGGTTGTGATTCTCTCATCATCCCTGTCTAAAAGAGAAAAGCTAGCTACATGCATAAAATACTAGAAGACTTCCTCCACTTCTAGCTATAAAAGATAGATGGCTTTATTTCAATCTCTCGCTCTAACACGTGAAATTCATGCAAGGTCAGCCTCACAAATCTTCTCCTTTTATTTTAATTTTACTTTATTTACTATTTATCTTACTTTTTAATAAAACATTATTTTTTATTTTTATTTTACTTTGTTATTATTATTATCTTACTTTTTATATATATATATATGTTAGCATGAATTATAATTTAATTTTACATTATTTACCATTTTATTTTTATTTTTATTTTACTTTATTTACTATTTTTATCTTACATTTTAATAAAACTTTTTTTTTTTTTTAATAGGTGCGAGCATGGATTAAACATGTGCACTCCATGCAACCATGTTTGAGTGTGCATGGGGAACCTTGAGTGTGCATGGGGAGCCTCGAAGACCTTTTCTTCCCAAGAATTTTCTCGAAAGGAATGATTAAAAGTTCTAAATGGGCTCCATTTTTTGGTTTTGTTCTGCATGAAATTCTTAATTATTTTATGGATTCTTTCGACAGAGAGCACCACAGTTTCAAAAAACATTACAATACATCTCCACAATTTCAAAAAACATGGTTGCTAATATCCCCTTAAAAAAATTTAATCATCTTGAGAAACTATGGCTTTTCATGACTTAAACTATCACTGGGGACAATTTAGAACTCTTACACACTGAGGGTTTGCAAGATATTATTGATGTATCTATGGGTTTGTCAACTCTCTGTTTGTTGCTTTTCTTCTATGTTTTATACATAAGTCAAGATTATTTTACGATTCATTCCTTATATTGTAAGTAATGGCTATGAAAATCAGTATAATCCCAATAATAATAGTTTTTGTTTCTTCATTTCATGATTTCTTGTTTCGTGTCAACTAGTTCATTGTGTACATTATGCCGCAGAGAGTGTTTTTTTTTTGTTTTTTGGAATATAGTGCTTTTAGAAATTTGATGGAAAAATGATTTGTTACTTTTATAAGGATTGTGTAGCTCTGCTTCAATGCGATGTAAATTTCCAGATGTAAAAATAGCTTTTTGCAGATTATTATTATTACCTGTTGATAACCTTGTTGGGAAAACTGATTTCAATACAAAGAAGTGTGCATCTTTTTTTTTTTTTCCTTCACCTTTTTTGATGTAAAAGCCCATAATTTATATTAATTAGTATACTATATTAAACTACAAAATACAGTGCATGATGAAACCTTAGTGTTCAGTGTTAACCCAGTAAGCGCAAAAGAGTAAAGAGCCATTTACTACTATCTTATGTATAAAAAGAGAGAAAAACAGTGTACAACTTGAGATCATGACCATCTACAAAAGTTAAAGGGATAACCTGATTGAGATGTAACTCTATAAATGAAGACCATAGTTAGATTGTCTTCTTGGGAGCTTTATTCGAAGTCATATTTTTCTGAGTTTAGTGGAATAAACCCTGATAAGTGGGTTGAAATATATCAAATCCTTCTTCTCTTAAATGGATGTCTCATGGATAACATCCAACTTATCATCCATAACCTATACCTTATCATATTTGTCCTACCACTCAAAAGGACTAACAAGTGTTTCCATCTCAATGTTGGGTTGAGCTATATGCTCCCTTAACTCATCCATTGGCTTGTTGTGTTTTGCAAACAACTCCATCTAGTCCTGTTCAAAATGAGAAAAAAATTCTACTTAAAATATAGTGCATAATGACACCTTAATTTTCAGTGTTAACCCAGTAGGCGCAAAAGAGTAAATAGCCATTTACTACTATCTTGATCCATGTATAAAAAGTGAGAAAAGCATTGTAAAACTTGAGATCATGACCATTTACAAAAGGTAAAGGGATAACATGATTGAGATGTAACTCCACAAATGAAGACCATACTTAGATTGTATGATTTGGAGCTTTATTCAAGGCCATCTTTGTCTGAGTTCAGTGCAATAAATCCTGATAAGTGGGTTTAAATATATGAAATCCTTTATCACTTAAATGGATGTCTCATGGATAGCATCCAACTTATCATCCATAGCATATATCTTACCATATTTGGCCTACTACTCAAAAGTACTAATGAGTGTTTCCACCTCAATGTTGAGTTGAGCTATATGCTCCCTCAACTCATCCATTCACTTGTTGTGTTTTGCAAACAACCCCATCTAGTTCTATACAAAATGAGAAAAATATTATGCTTTCCTTTAGGTAGCTTGGCATAATTATGACCTAGCCTAGTTGAACTTCTCCACTAATGGTTAAAGTCTACTCATAAGTTGCTTCTTTTCAATTTTTTCTGTCCAAATCCTGTGTCTTTCCCTTGGATTCATTTATTTAACTGGGATTGCAAATCAATCTTTTCTTCCCTACACTAATATAAAAGCCTTTCATTTTTCTCCTTTTAAATTTTTTCTTGAGCTAGTCTAGCCTTATTGTATCCAGTTATTAATGCAATGTTGAGGCCATATGATAGTTATTACAAATGTCAAACTCAAAAATAATGTCAAAGTTCTGCAGAGAGGTGATCGGTAATTAATAAAACCAAAACTAGTGTGAAAGTTTGAAACAATGTATGCTTGTGCAACTTTTTAGTGGTAGTCTTGTAAGCCCAGAGTACTACAGTTACCCGTTCATCGCAATTATATTAATCTCTGAGAAAATCTATCTTCAAACCCATCTCAAGGCATCTGAGAAAAGCTATTTTCAAACCCATCTCAAGGCACGTACTTGCTGCCTCGCAGCGCTCCTTATTCAATATGTTATAATGAGCTCTCATTTATACTTATATCCATGGCTCTAGTTACAAAATTAATGGCATTTTCATTACTTAGATATGGGTTATTTAAAGGACTTAGATATGGGCTACAAACGAAGTGAAATTTCCTTTATTCATCAATATTAGTGAATTTCCGCCTACTCTCTAGTTGTCAATCTTGTGGGTGCATTTACTGTGCAGGGGCCACGATTGGTGCATATTCCTGCTGATGTATTTTATTTCTACTCTTAATTGTGATAGAATTATAATTTAAATTGTACATATAAATTTAGTATTTAAAAACTATTTAAATTATATAAATCTAACAAATTTATTTGTGTTATTAATTGAGATTAAATCATAAATTTTTATTATTTAAATTATAGTTTAAAGTATACATATACATTTAGTATCTAAAAACTATTTAAATTATATATATTCAGTATATATTTTCTACTCTTAATTGTGATTAAATCATTATTTAAATTATAATTTAAAATATAGATATAAATATTATATTAAATATGATTTAAATCATATAGATTCAATATCTAAAATTTTCACTTCAAATAAAATATTACTTTTAAATTAAATTTTAAATAAATTATTTAAAAATATACCAAGAATTCAAAAAGCATAAAACTTTAAAAAACAGAAATAATCCAAAACTCAAAACATAAAACCTAACATAAAACCTCAAACCGACATTATTAAAGGCTATTGAAAGTGTGATAAATGGAAAACGTGAATTGCCCCAAACTATCGACATTTCATATAAAAAATTCTCGACTCCAACAATCAACAACAAATATTGACTTTATGTAATAACTATCGAGACATTTGCTACCACAATACTTACTAAAACGATTTAAGGAGTGTCATGTTTAAATATGTGGCCAAAGCAACCATAGGTAACTGTAATTGTAATAAAATAAATAAATATATTGTTTTTATGTTCCGAACCACAACCAAAGCTCTCCTTTTAAAAACATAAACATTCCATCAGTAGATGGTTTGTAAATATGAAAATTGTTAGAAAATCCCAATAAAGTCATTAGGTGTATGTTTCCTATCGCAATGGAAAATTAGATATTCCATGTTGTTGTCTCGAGATGTAGCATCATGTTTTTTTTTTAAAGAAATGCATCCATCATATAAAAGCATTGAGATAGAGCATTATGTGTATCAAAATTTTAAATTACGCACACTAATAACGAGTTAGGGATTTAGACCCAATAGGTATTGTGGCTGCTTGCAACTCTTTTTATAGGGTGAATACATATAGATGCCTTTAGTTACAAGTTACATTTCCTAATCAACATACTCATTAAGGGATAGAGAAAAGACCAAATATTAGTGTTCCCCTCGTGTTTTTAGGTTGAGTCTTCAAAATTTAAAGTATATTCATATAAGAGTTATGTTTGAAAAGTATGTAAGTTGAATGGGTGTGCACAAAACATAATATTTACAAAGATCAATAGAATGGAATGGTGCTTTGACACCTAATCATTTATTTGTGTGTTACAGTTAAATTCCCTTAGATCTTGAATTCATCACAATATATTAAGATTATTCTCAAAAATAATAAAAGGTGTAACCTTTATTGTAATTTTTTAAGACATTAGTATCAAATTGAAAAAACACCTTGAAAATTAGTTACCTCGAAAATTAGACACAAGAGGAATGTAGGTTGGGATTATCTTCATTAATTTCTCTTTAGAGGAAAAATGTAATAGAGATATATCATTTAAAACCATAATCATTGGCTTACTACAATTAATGAAAAATAAAGTGAATATCAAAAGACTAATAATAAGTTTGTTTATTAAATGTAACGACTCAAAATTTAAACATATAAATAATTATATATATTAATAATCAACACACAAACTATTCACCTAATTAGCATAGAATTTTCAAAATCATTAGCATAGAAGACATACTTTTGGCGACAATATACCTTACTAGTGATTTTGCAGTTGCAACGCTACCCATATCCTATTGACTGCAATAAAGTTTTGGGAATGACTCTCCACCCAACAATAGGTTCAATTGCACATAATATTTCTACAGTTGGCCACCATGAGCCCTCAACCAACTACTATTGCCATGAAATCCTTTGTCTCATAACAATCTCCTTTGAAAAGAATGAATAATGTTTCTCATCTCTTTTTTCATCCATTAAATAGAATAAAAAATTCCAAAAATAGAAATAGATTGAAAAGGTATCTGCATACACACAATCCATGTGTCATCATGACAACTTTTATTTATTTATTTTAAGATTTTCTTAATTCAACCTTTTTTCTTAATATAACTTTTACTTATTTTATTCCTTTTTACTTATTTTAACTTATGTAATTCTTAACACACACACACATGCAAAATTGTATTTTATTATTATTATTATTATTATTATCTTGTATTATTTATTTTTTATTCTTATATTTTCTTTACTATTTATTGTTTTATTTATTTATATATTAATATTATTTCTTCTATTATTATTATTATTACTACTATGGGGCATTACATACTCCTCCTCTTTAGGGAACTTCATCTCAAAGTTAAGTTGAATCATTTAATATTTTATTTTATTTAGTTATTTGTTACTTCACATTTTCTCTATGCCCTTTGTTGAAGTAGTATACCAACATGCATCGAAAGTTACACAACACCATGGAAATATTAAGGAATCACGTTCATTTTTCCCAACTTTTAGAGCCATACATAAAGCCTCATATGGCTCTACCATAGCCCCAAGGCCCTCTTTAAGGCTTAGACCTCATATACCCCAAGGGAGGCACTCGAATCAATACTCCAAGTACTAGTACTCCAGGAATCTTGAAATGTTGGCCCAACTCCCTCCATGATTTTCATGCGATAATAATGATGTTATGTTCTCGTGATGACATCAAAATGTAGATTATTGTATTATGATTTTATAACTAATGCATTGTATCCATGTTGGGATATGATGATCGATAGGAAATCCACAAATTGGTTGAGAGAGCTGGTTATTTGATGATATCATGGGAGCCCATAATTGATAGGGAGAATATGTAGCACCATATGGGCCAGGGATAGGCTCAATAAACACTACATATGGTAGTGGTTCATTTGTCTTATATAGCTCTTAACAAATAGCTTTTGAGAGGCTATGGTACCATCTTGAGGAGTTTCAGTGCCTAATATTGGATTGGGATGCCGAAGTCTAGAGGGGGCATGAGGATGTCGATGCCTAGGGTTGTGCGGCTTAGTCAGTGTTGAGGGAGTTGGGCCATCCTTGCAAGATGTTTGAATTCATTGAGTACTTTGACTTGATGCCCACCTTGGGATATATGAGGTCTTAGCATTGGGAATATCATATAGACTAATGAGGATTTATGCCTCGATCTAAAAGTTGTGAAAAAAGAATGAGATTCCTTGGGATTTCCCTAGTGTTGTGTAACTTTTGATGCCTATTAGTATACTAGTTCAGCAGAGGGTATAAGGGAAACACAAAGTAATAAATAACTAAAAAATAAAAATAAAAAGTTAGATGATTTAACTCAACTTTGAGATAAAACTTGTTAAAGAGGGTGAGTATATAATTCCCTGTAATAATGATAATAATAATAATGAGAAAGAGCTAGCAATTCCACGTTTGGATTAACCCATAAAAATAATAGAAATAATATTAATATGAATATAAATAAAACAATAAATAATAAAGAAAATATAAGAATAATAAATAAATAATACAAGATAATAATAATAATAATAATAATAATATATATATATATATATATATTCAGAATAACTAAGTTAACAAATGTAAAAATGACAAATAAGCAAAAGTTAAATTAAGGAAAAAATATTGAATTAAGTAAAAGAAAGAAGTAAAAGTTGCATGTTGACACATGGGCTGTGCACGCAGATCCTTTTCTAATCCCTTTGCATTTTTGGATATGTTTTTGTTTATATATTTAATGGACAAAAAGGGAGATGAGAATCATTTATTTATTACTTTGAAAGTAGAGTGTTGTGAGACAAATGATTCCATCACAGTAATAGTTGATTGAGAGCTTGAGGGTGGCCATTTGTAGAAATATTATGTGCAGTTGAGCCTATGGTTGGGTGGAGAGTCATCCATAAAAATTTGTTGCAGTCAACAAGATTTGAGTATTGTTGCAACTTTGGAATCAAAAGTAAAGTATATCATCACTATAGGTAAGCCTTCTTTACTCATGGTTTTCAAAAATTCTCGGTCATTTAGTTGAACAGTTTATGTGTTGATTATTAATCTTATAAATTGATTATTATGAGTTACATATATTTTAATTCTAGGTTGTTACATATGCTATCAGATCCTAGTTACAACACTTGAGACCTATGAACCCTTATACATATATGTTTATTAAATAACTTTCATGTATATATAGAATTGCATTGATTATTTGTCTTCATTCAATTATGATAATGATATGAGAAAACACTAAATATAATAATTACTTAATTTTAAAATTACACACCGATTTTTTTTTACCTAAAATTAATTTAACTTAAATATGATTATCATTTTAATATTTATTGTCTATTAATCTAGTTTAGAAGATGGGTTTAAAATACATGCATGCATCATAAATTCATATACCTTATGCGTGCACTCATTGAGTAGCCATATATCCTATACATGCATTGATTATTAATCAAAATGGGTTTATTGTTTTCTATCTAGGTTGAGAAGACGCATCTAGTATATTGCAATTTTTGGACTTTTTTTATAGAATAGTCTAGCATACCAATTTTATAAAATTAATATAGTTTAAAATATAAATAAATACTAATTCAATGAGTAAGTGTTGGAGTGTTTTGTGGTCTAAGGTTTTATGTTATAAATAGAAATTCTTGAAAATACTATTCATATTAAAAAAAAAAAAATTCCCCTTTTAATGATTTTAAGGTCACGACTTAGCATTTTTGCAACCTATTTTTAAATTTCTATGTATGTTAAATTTATTTTTCTAACTATATAATTTTCACCACAACATTTATGAGATTATCGGAAAACATGAATTGCATGGTTTTGCAAGTAGTGACTTTAATTCTAAATTAAAAAATCTGAATTTTATCATTTGAGTTAGAGCATAATGGACCAAAAGGAGTTGGAAATAGTGTTGTCTCACTCCGACATTGGAAATCTCTTCTATAGTGATGCCATTTTTTTAACTAGAATTTTGAAGACAAAAAATATGGAAAATTCTACGGTAATATCTCTTAGATTTACACCAAACAAGTTTCCTTATATTTTCAGGGATAGAATATTTATATATTTGACTTATTATTAAACTCATTAGTCTTATCCGGTGCTACGAGCAAAGGAACCATCCTCAATTCTAGTAGCACCATTGAAAAAAATAAGTCTGTGTAATTTAGCAAATTGATATTTCCAATGCCTGCAGCAACGATCAACGTATGCTCACACTACGACCTGTGTTCATCTTCTTCAAAGTCCTAGCTCGCATCCACTATTTCGGTAAGGATATGGAAGAACCAATGCATGCGCAGTCACGAGCAAGGGTTTTGGCCCCATAGTTTCTTCTCCTTCGTGCTTAGATAAATATACCATAGGTGACCACTGACATGAAATCCCTATTCCCTCTACCAGTCATGCTTAAAAATAACATAGAAAAAAAAATAACACACACACACACACACATATTAGATTTGAAGTATGCAACAATTTCATGGAAATTTCTAAAGTATAAATTGAAAAAACTGAAAATTCATTGGTGTTCCAAAATCATCTTTCAGTCTAGAAACTATTTTCGAAACCACAAGATACCTTTTTTTGCACTCAAATCCCTAGGTTTTTCGGTGTAAAGAGTTGAATTTCGTCCCGTGAGTTTCAAACATTTTATGTCACGTATTTTTTTATGTTTTTGACATATCCATGGATCTTGAATATATTTTAACTGTGATTATAAGGAGATCAAGAATGGGATATAAAGCTGTAGGGTTTAAGAGAGTATTTTGGGGTATGGTTTTATAAAAACAGATTTAGGGAACCTGGAAAGAAAACAAACCTTAAAAGAGGTTATCATCACGTCTTCATAAGAAAAATTATTGGTAAATATAATTAAGTATTTTTCTCAAACCTTTACCTAGGGGCCGCAGAAAGTTTAAACCTGCTCTGATATCATATGTAATGACCCATAATTCAAACATATAATTAAGTATATCAATTTATGCGATTAATACTCAACACACAAACTATTCAACTAATTATCATATACTTTTCGAAATCATTAGCAGAGAAGACTTACCAATGGTGACGATATACCTTAATGATGATTTCATAGTTACAACACTACTCAGATCTTGCTAACCGCAACAAATTTTTGGGGACAA
The DNA here is from genome assembly GCA_034641835.2 of Pinus albicaulis. Lineage (NCBI taxonomy): Eukaryota > Viridiplantae > Streptophyta > Pinopsida > Pinales > Pinaceae > Pinus > Pinus albicaulis. The sequence continues at coordinate 277,649,561 of CM076580.1, forward strand.
CTCTCCACCCAACCATAAGCTAAACTAGACATAATTTTTCTACAACTGGCCACCCCTAAGCCCTCAATCAAATCCTACTGCCACAAAATCCTTTGACTTACAACACTCTCCTTTGAAAGGAACGAATAATGTTTCTAATTTTCTTTCTTACCCATTAAATAGAACAAACGGTTCTAAAAATAAAAATGGATTGGAAAGGGGTCCACATGTATACAATACATGTGTCAACATGCCAATTTTTATTTCTTTATTTTAAGTTTTAATTAATTCAACATCTTTTCTTAATTTAACTTTTACATATTTACTTATTTTGTTAATTTACTTATTCTTACTCTCTCTCTATATATATATAACTTCAATTTATTATTAGTATTATTTGTCATTATTATATTGCATTTATTATTTATTATTTATTTTCTATTTTATGGATTAATCTAATATTTCTCTGATGTTGTCATTCATTGACGCGTTAAAAATGAATTAGTTTAGATATATCGGGGTGTGGCGATGATATATGCTTTCTTGCTTTGAAATATAGGATTGAAATTGATGAAAGCGTAGTTGTATATGGATCTTGAAAAGGAAAAAATGTAACCTGTTGTGGAATAGGTCCTTTTGCTAACCAAGGTTCTAGCTATGCTACAACAATGCTTTCTTGACTCTATACACCATACACTTGATGTATTGGAAAATAAGAAAAAGTATTTATAGTGTCTCGACATGACACCATATGAAGCCAAATAAGAAAACAACGAAGGAAAGTGTTAAAACATAAATTAAAGGATGGAAATTATTGAAAAATTACATATGTTTTGGTTTTTAGTTTTCAAGCAAAGCGGAGCTTAGGACAGCGCAAATCTTATTTTGAATGGAAGAATGATTTGAAGGATCGATGCATTATTCAGATGTTGTTAGAGGTTAGGTTTTAGCAATACTTAGTTTTAATGGAAGAAATATCCACTTAATAGTGGGACGTTGTCGCCAAAGTTGTGCAGGACCAAGTGGAGCTTGGACACCCCATGGAATAGTTTATTTTCCCCACAATTGGCTCCCCATCCTCAATCCCTCCCCATGAAATTTTAATGTGTGACTTGATGAGATATTAACTCCACAAATAAAGTGATCTACACCTCACATAAGATATATTTATGAAAATGAACAATACAAAAATATTTAAAAAACAACTTAGCATCTAAGTAGGGGCTATAATAAATCAAGGGCCATGAATCAATTTGTTGTAAAGCAATTAACTAAAATTTGGCACAATCGAGCATTATTTTGTCTAATTTTGTCAAATTATTTAATGAAAACAAGATCATTAACTTATGTAAGTTCTTAACATTAACACATCCATATAAATTAAATGGTTCGTAAATGTCGATAAACATCAATCCATGATAAGTATAAAAAAAGCTACTTCATTATTTTTTTTCTATGTTATTGACGGACTGAACAGGTTAGTGACTGCTACATCCATGAAATATTTGTAGTAGAAAGATTCACCGGAAGGTATCACTCTTGTGGGCTCAACTACGAAAGTTGACCGCAAGGGTGTCAAGAGAATTGAATTTGTGACCTCTCAATAACAAAAATTCTTTGATGACAAACACTCGACAAATTAAGCTAACCTTTAAGACAAAAAAGCTTTATCATATATTTCAAATTGCTAAAATTTATATAATTAAATTCTAACTTTAAAGATATATATATAAACATGCATGCAGATTTTTAATTATGAAAAATTTTAATCTTAGCTAATACCTATAAATATTTTATTATATTCTATAAAAATTAAATCCCTATTATCTATTTAATAATCACTTATAATTAAATTAAAATAGTAAAATCCTGATTCCAAAATAAAAAAATAATTCATAAATTTCATAAGTTACTGACTGGATCTAGTAATGCTATAGTCGCGTGCCAGCAATGCAAACTAATAAATAAACAGAGTTATAAACATAATTTTTCAAAACACAATCATTCCATAATATATATATATATATTCTAAAAAGCAGCAAAGTTAACTAGATAGTATATGCGTTTTCTAAAAGACATCTAAGTTTAACTAGAGTAGCAGCAAAGTTAACTAGATACTTACCATCGTGGTCTCATAGAGCTGCATGTCCCTTTTACATCATTTGACACAACTAAAGTTCTTCGAACAAATTATATACTTCTTTTCCGCTTGCCTATGAGTATGAATTCAATATTTGTTTTCGCTTTTACTAATAAAAAAACTACCTCCACACATTATATTTTATCTCTGACTATTTCTAGGTGTTTACTGGACATACCTTATTTTTAATGACCGCCATTGGGAAGACGCAACTTTGTGAATCACGCCCACGCATGAAAATGGGATCACGCCAAATAAATGTTGAATAAAAGGATGAGGCTATTTGTACAAAGGTAGCGTTTATCATTCACAGAACTCCGTTGTGTTCATTCCCTTGGAAGTTCTGTTCCGGCGACAGGGAAGCTCTGTTCCACAAGAAAGAAAATCCCTTTCCCTCGTTGTATTTGCGGGTTTTCTCTTCACTGCATGCGCATCCTCATCCTGTGGCCTCTGCAGCCGATCATCAATGGCGTCCAGCACCCATTTTCTCTCTCGTTTTTCTGAGAATCGTAGAACCAGGTCAGATCCACACATCATCGTCATACCACATCCTCACGTCGGCCGTTCGAATCTCCCTCGCACTCCAAAACCCCAACTTTTATTAGACGGTTACCCTCTGGATGCATCTATGGATAAATACAAAAAGCAGCAGCGGCAGCATGAATGGGGTTTGAGGAGAAATCCTGTTGAGGATGTCAGAAGAACCAAGATGAGGAAGGTAGAGGAAACAGCAGAGAGCAACAACCACAATCACAGCAACGGCACAAACATAAATTTCACATCGTTCTCTCTGCAGGAGAAACCGCGACCCCATCGAGGAGAAGGAGGAGGATCCAGAGGCCCATTACCCCAGCCAGGATTCGAACCGCAGACTCTATACAAAAATGGCCCCAATTTGTCTTCCGGGCGTTCGGTGAATACAAAGAAATTGGTGAATTGGCGGCTTGCCTGCTTCATGTCTAAAGAGTATCTAACTCGCGGGACATTGCTCGGAAGACCGTGGCCGCCGCAGGATTCGAACAACGCCAGCAGCCCTGACACCAAATGTCAGCCCAAGTCCGGCTCTCTCGATCGGGATGCAGACGAAAGCAAAAGAGAGAAAGAGAAGCTCTATCATACGCTCACGGATTTCCTCCGAGCTGGTGATGTCCACCTCCCTGAAATTGTGAATCCTTCTCAGCTGGCTGCTTGGCTCGGAATTAACTCATAAATATCATTTCCCGTTCGAAACAAAAGCACTCTGCCCTGTACAGATCTCAAGGACTTTGGTCACCAGTTCGAATCTCCGGAAGGTAATATTGCAATGAAGTCCCCTTCATACCGATCCGATTTTAGATTGGCGTCGTCAACAGGGCTATGGATATGCACACTGACGGCCGAAGTTATAACAGGTCTGTGAGTTTTCTGTATTTGATGCGGTGACTTATTGAGAACGCCTATGTCAAGAGGTTTCTTCGAGGCCGCCATGTGTGGTAGCAATTTGGACTGTAGTTGGTTTGTCAATTTATGAGATTTCTCCATTTAGCGGTGAGGTCGAACATGCTCTTCAATTGTCAAAACTTGGCCATAATGTTTTTGACTTTTCATGAATTTATAAAGAATATTAGAAATGTTATTTTCCATCCATATATGAGTTGCTGTCCATCAATGATATGGTATTCAAAAACTTTGAATTTTAGTGATGTATGGCAGTGTGTGTTTAATTTTGGTTAACCAGAAAAAGTGAAAAAGACTTATAAAAATATTAAATATTAATTGATTTATAAAAAATACAAAATGCTAACATGATATATCAAATATTAACATGATATATCAAATATTTATTAAATAATAAAAAAATTGTAAGAAACAAATAAATCTGGATATATCAACCACATTTTATGCTAATATTTATTATATAAAAAAAAAGTATTTCATGTATAGATTTCTTAATCTTAGAAAGATAAGAGTAGGTAATGATCTTTATGAACTGTGGAGTGTAGATAGTCATACAAACCATATCCACCCATGAATACAATTGAACTTCCCAATCTGTCCATTAAATTGATATTTTAGAATTGAGTCCTATAGAATTGATATACTTCAATCAAAATTATTGATTGGCATATATTAATTATATTTAATTATTTAGTTGTTTAAGTTGATTATTTGTGTAGATGTGAATAACTAATGAGATTTTTAATTATTATATTAATATTAATAATATTTAAATATTTACAATATATAATAATTTTTAACTATACTTAATTATTGATAGATAACTTGTAGTTTTGTAATTCACAATCATATTTGGTTATCCATTGTTTCACAATTCTAATACAAAGTTATAATACAGAGCTCATCATCAAGAACCGCCCCTAGCCACACGGTGAAGGGAGAAATTTATATACAGTGAGCATTGAAATGGTGTGATTTAACCAAAGCAAGCATTGGGCTTCCTTTTGCTTTTAATTTCTATTACAAATTGTGTCGAGGCATTATGATGTGGTGGTTTAAAAAAATGGATGTTACTAGTCATACTCATTGCTTTAAAATGCAAAACACAATCCTTTCAGAAGTTTAACCAATAGGAATAACATCCAGTTTAGGCAATAAGAATAACATTCAACCATGAAAGACACAAATAGCTAAAGATGATGATAGAAGATTACATCCCTATATTATATAGCATTTACACTCAATATGAATATATTAGTTATCTGATATAACAAACAAGAAAGTGTACAGAATAACATTCCAGTAGCTCAACAAAAGAATATATCTCAATTATATGAAATTTGGGAAATAATCAAAGTGTACAAAATAACATTCCAGTAGCTCAACAAAAGAATATATCTCAATTATATGAAATTTGGGAAACAATCAATGTGTAGAGGGAAAATACAAATAACATGTTTATAGTTTAATCTCAAAGTCAAACATATTATTGTTAGGGGAATTAAGGGAACCTGATCCTCAACCTCTCTGGTGCTCCATATAGTTTTAATATATTCATATCAGCGGATTATGAAAATAAAAAGAAACATTACTAACATAATAAACAATTTGTGATATGTTGAAAAAGGAATCCTTTGATTAAAGTTTCTAAAAGTAAAGCGCCTCAATACAAATTACGAGTGTTTTATTTCCCAAAAGCTAACCCTTCACTCAACTTGACTTTTATCTTTTATACAAAAATTACAAACAACAATGGTTATGAGAACAAAAATATATGATCTCTAAGATAAAATAGGTAGTTTCTCCTTAGCTTAGTCTTCAACTTCAACTTGTGTTTCTTTCTTGGAATTTGTTGTTGCAGCTTAGAGACTCGTGGAAGCAAGTTATCTAACAGCTCCCAATCAAATCTGGTTGGATAAATGTATGGTATCATTTTCTTATAATCTATATTAGTAATTTTTTTATATGTTGGCTTATAGGAAAAACAATTTTACTTGATAGTAAATGTAGAAGTTGACAAGAATTGAAAACTAAAAAGAAGGGGAGCAAAGGATTTCTCTTGTGAGTATTACGAATTAGTTAAATACAATTATATTGGAAACATTAGTAATAAAAAATGGGAGTGAAACTAGACTTAAACTGTACTCACTGAAGCTGAACTAGGAAAGTTGGATGGACGGTTTCGACACCTAGCAGGTGGTTGGAATTAGATTTTCCAACACTCCCCCTTAATTACAACCACATAAAAATTTAATTAAGATACCTGCTGGTCTATTTTTCAGTGAAGCTTACAATTTCAAAAAAAATTGTTCAACTACATTTAGTTTTCTTCTTCTCTTCTTGCAAATCTCATAGCCTCTAAATTCTTTCAATATTTTCTTCTTGTTGTATTCTTCAAACCTTAGTTTATTCGTTTCTTGGTGCAGGTATTATGTTGTTCCAGACTATCTAATCATGTCTTGGAATTCTTCAATAAATGACTTGTATGTGGGTCGCTGCCACATATTGTCTTCTGTATTGTGTTTTTCATCATCAATCTGTTGCAACATAATATCAGAATAATATTTTATCTCTTCGAAACTCCAATACCTAAAAATTGTGTTGACTTCTTCATCATGCATGCTGTCTTCAACATAAACATCTACAGCTTATGTTTACACCTCAACTAGACATGGTGTTGCAAATCATGTTTGAAGAAACTTTAACTCTTCTTCATAATATGTTTGTTTACCTACACATTGGAAATCAATGGTAAGTGTAAAAACATCTCCAAAAATACATTCGTTTTATTTCTTTTGCTCTGCAATGAGACCTTTCGCTTGTTGCATTTCCTTCTATGCCTCTTCCTCTGTCTTTTTTTTCTCTTTGTGGGCTTCCTTCTGCTCTTTAATGGAAAATTTCTCATGTTGCACTTCCTTCTTTGCTTCTGCCTGTATCTCTGTTTTTGCTTTCCCTTTGCAAAATTCTTTCTTTGCATATGTCTTTATCTACGTTTCTATCTTTATGTCTTCACCACTAACCTCTGCCATTGCAAACAGTTTGTCTCCCACTGACTCAAGTGGGATTTTATCTCTAAATAACATCATGTCTATATGTTGTTTTTGTTGCATCATCTGCAACCAATAATCATTGGACACAAATTCTTTATCAAATTTTACATTAGCAATATTAATCACCATAGTAGTTTTACCCTCATCAACAAGCTTTGTTGTTGGAATCACCAAATCATTAGCAGCAAGATGTGTTGTTGGATTCACCAAATCTTCGTCAGCAAGCTCTGTTGGTCAATTCATCAAATATTCATCCACTTGTGGTTGTGCATAATGGGGTTCACAAGCATTTTTGTGCTTTCTCTCTGCTACTTGTGTAATTTATCTACAGACATCATCCACTTGTGGTTGAACATAGTGGGATTCAACAAACTCTTCATCTCGATGTAGATCTACTGCTTTAGATCCCCCTTCATCTTCAACTTCAATTGTCCCCCTTGCACCAAAACATCGCTCAAGGGTATCCCATGCCTCCTTGGTTGTCTTGGCATCTGAAATCAAGGGAAGAATGCCATCATCCACAAATTATTTTGTGCATTTTAATGGAAAGGCGTCATTTTTCCTCTTTACTTCCAGATTTAAAAATATCTCAAACTCCTCATTTTGTCGCTCTAGCCTCTTGGAGTTTCGCATTTGTTGAGTGTTGGCTCACTAAGACTCAAAAATTAATACAAAATGTAGACATCGCAACTAATTGCATTAAAAATGACATTGGTTCTTTGTTTTCACAAACTGATGAGTCTACAAATGCTCAACAAATACCTTGCTTCCAAAAAAATTAAAAAATTATGTACTAAAGCAAAAATTTCATACCCCTCTCTTTTAAAACAAATTATAGGAGCCCCTTTGTTTAAAAATCCATCTTAAACCATACCCTGAAGCGGCACGACTGCGTAACATCGCTTTCACGTTGGGCGCGCCGAAAAAAAAAACTCGCAACAAGTCTTTACTGGATTGGTGCGAGTATATGGCTGGAAAATGCGTTGATTAGCCCTAGTATCGAGGGTCAAAGTAGAGTTGATTGGCCCTAGTATCGGGGGTCAAACCAGTGTTGATGGTTGATCGACCCACTTTTTCCTTCAAAAAGAGCGATGATTAAAAAAAACTTCACTCAAATATCACAGGCTTCTTCCTCTGTTGGTTCTTTGTTCTGCTTTTTCCTTTGTATCTCTACACCTCAACAATATTCCTTTGGATCTTGCGCTCACCTCATGCTCACGTTGTTGCTCTGGAGTCTTATACAACGTAGCTTCTATCTTTGATCTCTGATGCTCTCAATGAGTCTTACACAGGCTAAGCTCTGCTGCTTTTCTCTGCTTCTCCAAATTTTCTCTCGTTGCTACTCTCTCAGGGAGTCTTATGCAAACTAGATCTTATACCATGACAAGAATTGAAAACTAAAAAGAAGTGGAGCATATGATTTCTCTTATAAGTATTACGAATTAGTTAAATAGAATTACATTGGACAAATCGGTAATAAATAACTGGAGTGAAACTCGACTTAAACTGAACTGATTGAAACTGAAATAGGACACTTGGATGGATGGTTTTGACACCTAGTAGGTGGTTGGAATTAGATTATCCAATAGAAGTCGTCCATGAGTTTATCCACAATTTCTTCATCTTTTAAGGATCCTCTCATATGAGATAACTTACCGTCATTTGTCCCAAACATAGATAATATTTATTTATATACATCCAGAGGTATCAACTTTCCATTTAAATCCCAAAATGAAGGAATTCACATTCCTTTTTAAATATTAAGTTTGTCATTAAATGAATATATCTCCTTTTGAACCAACTTGTTTTTCTCCACTAATTTCTACATAAAATTTATTTTAATAATAACTCTGTTGGTTTCCATTATCAAGTTGTTCTAGTCATTGGTTTTTCCCCAATACTTGCAGCATAAAATTTATTTTAATAATAACTTTACTTGTTTCCATTATCAAGTTGGTCTAGTCATTGACCCCTAATAATTTTCATTGTTCTTTACCTTTGAAATTATGATATATTTTTTTTTTTTTGGCAACAAAAGGTTTGTTTCCTAACTCCTTGCAACTTTTTTTAGAAGCCATTAATAATTCTAATTCCTCACCAATTACCAAAACATACTCCCATTTTTTTTAAATATAAGTAATTATATTTGTCCATATATTCCTTCTAGTTCCAATCAATGGATGACTGCTAAATAACTATTTTTTATGCCATTCAATCTGAGTTTGTAGAGAATACTTTTTCTTTAGTTTGTTGCTAATAACTCTATCTTTATATGCCAATTATTCATGTGCTTAACTTACTGCACCACTCTTAAACTACAATATGTACTTGCAGCATAAAATTTATTTTAATAATAACTTTACTTGTTTCCATTATCAAGTTGGTCTAGTCATTGACCCCTAATAATTTTCACTGTTCTTTACCTTCGAAATTATGATTTTTTTTTTTTTTTTGGCAACGAAAGGTGTGTTTCCTAACTCCTTGCAACTTTTTTTAGAAGCCATTAATAATTCTAATTCCTCACCAATTACCAAAACATACTCCCATTTTTTTTAAATATAAGTAATTATATTTGTCCATATATTCCTTCTAGTTCCAATCAATGGATGACTGCTAAATAACTATTTTTTATACCATTCAATCTAAGTTTGTAGAGAATACTTTTTCTTTAGTTTGGTGCTAATAACTCTATCTTTATATGCCAATTATTCATGTGCTTAACTTAATGCACCACTCTTAAACTACAATATCTTCTTAAGATTCCCAATTCCTTAATCATTCAAGATGAGTGTTGAGATTGTGTCACCGAAATTCTCTGAAGGGTATTCTTCAATCATAGTTTCCTCAGAGGTGGTCACTACACATGTGTGCTCATATTTCTCTTTCAACCTATAATTCCATCTTTTCAATATGTTTGTCCTATTTTATGATCAAAGTAATTGTTCTCTCTCTTTTCATTGCTTCCAAATCTACAGTTTGAACATGCTCTAGAGCTGCCATCTTGAGAATTTTCATCAACACATGGATATTTATGTCCTCAGGTTTTACTAAATTATCGAGGAAGAGTCATTTGGGTCTACACCTAGATTTATGATAGTGTTCTCTAGATTTTCAATCTTCATTTTCTTTTTCTTGGTGGAAATATTCTCTTGCTTTAGTTGATTGGTCACCTTAGAAAATTCCCCAACTTAGAAAAATTTAACAATTGAGCTTGATAAAGATATACACAAAATCTCCTCTATTTCCTATGGAGATCCATCTGATCAAACACATGAATCTTCTTTATGTCAACAATGAGTTTGGCATATTTGTAATACTCTGCAGTTTAATGATTTGAGATTTTGGTTCTAAAAATATCATTTTATGTTGTCATTTTTCATAATCTAGGGTTGTAAATAATCATTAGGGGAATTTTGAGGTCTAAAATGGGCCTCCTAAGGAAATAATAAAATAATAGCTAAACCAATAAAATAATATTTATGAATTTGTGGTTCACTTTTTGCATCACAATCCATGTAACCATAGTTAAATTCAATTCAAAATTTGTACCAAAAAAAAATAATAAAAAAATTGTATTCATGTGACTATAAATAAGAATGGGCTTTTCAAGAAAAAGCCATTATCATTGAACAACTAATGCATTTAACACATATTTCATTAAATTTGGAAGTATTTCATTGATATAGAATTTAGAACTTTAACTAGATTAAGTTTTTTCAAAATGTGGAATTATAAAATCACTTAGTTTACTAATTTTAATTTAGATATTCACCATTTTTGGTGAAAATTTTATCATGGTAAAGTATATAAATTTTTTTTATATAAACTTGAAAAAGAAATATTTCGCATCTTAATCTTGGATTCCTTACATTATGTCTTTAAGATTTTTTATGGTCTGTACTAAAAGCTAAGTTTGTTAAAGTTATCTTATGAAAATAATGTTTTGTATGTTACTATTATTAACTTTATGAAAAGAATGTTTTGTATGTTACTATTATTAACTTTATGAAAAAAATGTTTTGTATGTTACTATTTTTAACCCATTTAATTATAATTTGATATATTAATATGTATGTGTTAAGTTACAATTATAACTAAGACAAGGTTGGCACAATTTAAAATTCTATCGCCTTTGCAACACTAGTAATATGGTTGAAGATGAAAAACCCTAGACTTAGATTATCCACTTAATACTCAAATTTGGATTTACATTTCAACATATTTGTGGTGCTACCAACCTTCTTGATCTTTTAACTAAACAAAATTATGATGATCTTGAAACACTTATTTTAATGCTTTTTGAGCATAACAATACAATTCTAAAGAATTTTGAGTAATATCTTTATGTCTTCTTATATACCAGATTATTTCGTCTTAGTGGATGATAATCATCATTATCACCATCATCATTACATACTATTGTAGGAAGTTTGAACCATTTTAGAGTTGACATGAGAAAATATTTTTTTACAATCAATTTAAATGTTGAATGAGAGCAGTAGTATAATTTATTTATTACTTATTATTTGTACTTTGTGTTAAAAACTATGTTAATTGAGACTTACTATGCAAGATATTCAAGATATATATTAAGTATAAAGTTATTTAATGAGAAATTATCATAATAATGTGTCCAATATATACCAGCATAGATCCATCTTAAATACGGATTTAACGGATTTAAAATGAGCCTAGAGGGATTAAATGTTGAATGATAGTAGTAATATAATTTATTTATTTATTATTTTTACTTTTATGTTTAAAACTAAGTTAAAAACTATTGTTTTTATAAACCAAGTTTAGAAGATGTTTTTTAAGTGCATTATTGAATTTGATTATGCATATTTGATATGGTGAGAAGTCATGTTGGTCAAACAGAGCTTTGAAAACTTAAATATTTTATGGCACTATGATGTCATTTGTATCACCACATCATTACATTGAAATACTAAATAATATAAAACTCCAAAAATAATATGAAGAGAACATTTGTTATACAACAAATATTGAAAAGTGTGTCTGAATGTATAACATATCCTTAAAAAAAAAATATAGTCGAACTTACACATCCCCTCATACTAGGCTGCAGAATGAGGCTAGCCTCTCGACTCAATTACTAATCATTTTAATTATCAAAATAAATCATGAATTAGAATAGTAAAAAAATAATATAATTTGATTATTTTCAAATACAAGAGGAAAGAGAGAAAATTGACTAAACTATTTATTACAAATGTTTAGTTTTTTTTTTTTTTTTTTTTTTGTAAATTCAGTGGGTCCAGTCCATTTTCTATTTATATCTGTGAAGGCAGGCTACATAATATAAATAAGATCTGTTTAGCTTGGCCTCAACCTGCCCGCAGGAAACCAGGTCTGTTGGCCATCTATATGCATAATACGCTGTCCTGGAGTGTTTAAGGATATTATATTGAAAAAAACATATTGACATTCATCTAAAACTTAGATTCCTTACATTATTTCTATTATCATTAATATTTATATTTATGTATTAAATTTGACTCGTGAATAATAGATTTTGTAAAAAATTTCTTACCTATAAAGTTATTTAACAATATATGAATATTGTGTTTGTTACTATTATTAGCCATTTTAAATTGACACTAACTACTTTTCCTATGTTGAGTACAAATTTATTATGCTAGTACCATGTTGGCACCACCTCAAAGTCTATAAGAGGAAATATTCTATAAGTCTAGTTGTGTTTTTCAATGATCAAAATATTTCTTTTTATAAATTAGAGTGCAACAAAACAACAAATTTGATTTATGTCAATTATAATAAGGAATATTAAGGAAAACTCACGTCACACATTATTACAAATGTCTAGCATTTTTTCATTAAGTGATTAAATAGAATACTAATTAGCTAATCCACTATTTTTTTAATAGACCAAGTTTAGAAGATGATGTTTTTAAGTGCATTATTGAATTTGATTATGCATATTTGATATGGTGAGAAGTCACGTTGGTCAAACAAATATTTGAAAGTTTAAATATTTTATGGCATTGTCATGTCATTTGTATCACCACCTGATTACATTGAAATACTAAATAATATAAAACTCCTCCAAAAATAATATGAAGAGAATATTTGATATACAACAAATACTGAAAAGTGTGTCTGAATGCATATTAAAAGATTCTTGAAAAAAAAATTACATTCATGAATCATATAAACCTAATCTTAAGATATTCGCTCAAGTAGGTCAAGAGCAACTTCTCCACCATATTTATTTATCTTGGTATTCTTGAAATGTTCTTTCTTTGGTAGCCATGCCTAAACTATGGTATTAATTGGAATAGAGCCAAATTCTATGTCAACGAGATTTGGTATCCAATATTGCTCTAAGAATTTTCCATTGTATTTCCCTGAAATAGGCTTCCACCAATCGACCTTTACATGAATATTCTCATTTTCATTATCCCTAAAGATATCTGAGATGGATTTTTCCATCCAAATCATCTCTCCTGCATCCTCATTTCCTTATCTAGCAAGCAACATCTTTCATTTCTAAACATCAATATTTGGATTGAATGTTGGCTTTGGCTTGTTGAATTTGGGTCCAACATATATTGGTTCATCTATTGCATTATCAAAATATTCATCCATAATACTTGAGATTACATGGAGTGCATTACGATCAACATCAACAACTTGCCTTGTCCAGAAATACTCAAAAGATGAATCACTTCCAACTATTATTCTATGATCATTATAGATTCCATCTAATGTATCAAGAACTTTTCCCAATACACTACTTTATTTTTCCGTTCCTCTGTAACAATTGGTGAATCCTCATTCTTGATAGTGTCTTTCCACATTTTTATGTATGATGTTATCCCTTCCAGTTTAGTTCTTTGAAATAGGCATCATTATTTTTGGAAGCTAAGAAGGATGGGTTCCCTATGGGAATTATAGATCAACCTTCATCATCTATATTCCATAACTCAATTGGTTCTGACCACTCAATATCTCTAATGGATTCTTTGTATATTACTACTGGAATATCATTGAGTACAAGAAATTGGAAGTATTAAACATTAAGATGTCCAACTAGTGCATTTTTTCCCTCCTTGATGTATCCATTAAGGAAACTTTTGAAGTCATAGACCTTGTCAATATGTGTAGGTGGAAACACTCGTTTTTCTTCAATTTTGAGGTATGTATCCATCATTTCAGGTAAAGAATATATATATTTACTTTTTAGGTTGGAATAATGTCTTCCATAGGTTCCATCTATGTCTTCATGGGTGTGCCCCATAAGCAAGAATCCAACCTCAATAGTGATGAAGACACCAAGTGCAGTTAAAAGTGATAAAAACATGAAAATATAACAATTTTTATTATCACTTGTTGCATTGACCAACTTAACAACAAATGTGGAGGAAGAGCTTTCAAATCAACATTTTGACTCTTTCATCTTCTATGAGATATAAAATCATCCTTGTAAACTTGACATTTTGAGAAAATAGAGGTGTCAAGTAATGCATTTGTAAGTGGGTTCTTGAACTTCCACTCTCATAAAGTAGATAACTATACATATCAATTTGTGGGTCTTCAAGGTCCCTTAAGCACTTTGCAAGAGATTTAATAGTAAATTGTGATCCCATATGTACAAATGGTAGGGAGAAATGACCAAAACCTCGTGTGTTATGTCCATGTTTTAGCATACCTGTCAATGGAAATCCTAAATTTTTTCCTACAATAGATTTTGATTTGAGATGTAGCCTTGGGATTGAAGTCTTTGTTTTATCCATTATATAAAGGATAATTCTCAAATACTCATTTAGAAAACGCTCTGACATAATGCTATGGGAATAGTATCAATATCTTCCACACATAACGATCTTGTTATGTTTTTTCAGCCTACCTTGTGCCTTTTCTTCCATCTCATTTGTAGTCACTGACTTCATCTATGCTTTCAACACAACACATTCACTGCATTTACTGAAGTTGGTGTTCTTTGAAAATTCCACATCTCGAGACTTAATATTCCATATCTTGCTCATTGTTGACTGTGATATTGATGGGTAATTGAGTTTTTGAAGAGCCTCATTGATCTATTTTAACAAAGAATTTTGTGTGTAAGTTGAAGGAAGCAATCTTAAAGGATAATATGTTCCATCTTCTTCAACTTGACGTGTTTGGTTTGGTGAAAAATATGAATTATCCATTACAATTTTGTGCAATATTGCTATGGCTACCACGGTGTGTCCTTGTGCTTTGCATGTGTTGGTGTTACCATGAATAGCTTTGATCTGTCCAATTTGGAAATATTGATGGTATTTATAGAATGTGCTTTGAGAAATATTATGTATCTTATACCATGATTTCTTACAAATAATATTCCCATTAAATCTCATTTCCTTTACATTTCTAGCAATAGGCGGTAGACCATGGCCATGGCTCCTTGACATGACTATGTTTGACATGAGTGAATTCAAGACAAATTCCCTAATACCATTTTTATTTATTTATCTCATACCCCTTCTAGCTCCTACAATTGCCTTCCTATCCACATGTTGAAAACAATATTTTCTACAACATAAATCTGCTACCAAAAGTCGAATTTATTTCTCTTCATCTATATTTGTTTGACATTTTGCAATTTTTGTTGTATCCATAACTCATTTATTCCTTTTATATGGCCTTGTTACATGCATATCAACTGTTTTTATATATTTCTCATTACACATATTCTCTTCCCATTTATTTAAGGGATTTATGTCTTCTATAACATCCCATAACACCATTTCCTTGGGTGGCTCCTTGAAATTTTCCTTAACCCTTAATATCACACCCTTGTTGTCCACAAATTTATTTATTGGACATCTAACCAAAAAATGTATAGACTTATCCCCAATTTTTCATATTTCCCAATTTCCATCTATCTCTTCCAAAAAAACACCAAAGTCCATTTCACCTAGTGTTTCACCTTCAACAATGTCATCCTCGTGGATATTAACTAGCCTTCCTTTGGAAATGCACATGCTTGTTCCCATGCATTCATGTGTAAGAGAAACCTTTTTACATATAAATTTAACCCTATCTTGGGGAATATTTATGGCATGATCATGAAAATGAGTTTCCAAATCTGATTCTGGTCAAATCTCATAAGATTCTAGTGCACCCCCTAGTGTATGCTCAAATCATGTTAGATGTGGTAGAGCAACAACATGTTCTAAAAAATTTTCAATTTTAACCACTATGAATCCTTCTTTACCATATTTCCATGCACTTTATGCCCAAGATATGTATTGAATATGGAGCCCTCACCAACCTTCACTCTTTGTTGCAGAAGATCTACCTTTCAGCAATAGAAAATGTAGAAGAAAAATTTGCACCTATAAATGAATGTAAATAAGGTTAGTATTTACTCAAAAAAAAACTATTATACTATAAATAATATTTGAACACATGCTTCAATAATTTGATTTACCTATTTTGTGCCTCAAATCCCCGATCTTCCATGGGTGTATGTCCCCTTCATCAACATCCTCAATCAAATGTGGTTGAGTGACATCAATTATCAAAATTGGAACATAACGTGCATTAACCCTTTCTCCGACATAATAAGTTCGAGACTCAGTAGATTCAACCCTTCCTGGCCCAATGACTTGATCATTAATAAGGAGATAAACATAGTCCCCTTTTGCTATATTTTCCATTATAGGTTGTACCAATTCTGTAACAAAAATTAAACCATAAATTGTAATTAAAAGGGTTAACCATGTAAAGTGTGATTTTATATTTTCGCAAAAACACACAACTTTCAAAAATTAATATATATGTAATAATTTAGATAGTATGGTAGTCATATTGTATGTAATGAAACATTGTTCCCCACCATCTATTTCCTACTACCAAAAATTACTTTACATGAAAATTACACAATAAACATATATGAATACCATGCAATTAGATATGTAGATAGTATCATAGAATGACAAATATAAGCTCAGATCAAACCACCAAGTCCCTATTTAACTTCATGAATGACACCTGTAGTCTTAATGCATGTGTATGAATAATGATCATAAGAAATTTGTAAAATTTGAAGAACCAAAACATGGTCCATTGTAAAATCTAAGAAATTCCAATATTGATGCTACATAAGATGTCTAAAAGCCCCATGAAAAGGAGAAATTATTTTTTCACTTAGTGAGGATGTTTGATGTTTGAACTTGATAATCAAAAGCCAAACTAGAGGTTTTCTTCCAAATAAAAGTTTTGCATGAAAAATATCATCTCATATCAAACCACCAAGTTCTTAATTAATTTTAGAAATGACAGTTCTAGTCTTAAAGCATGTGTATGAATAATGATCATATGAAGTTTGTAGAAGTTGAAGAACCAAAACATGGTCCTTTTAAAATCTAAGAAATTCCGAGATTGATACTACATAAGATGTCTAAAAGCACCATGAAAAGGAGAAAATATATTCACTTAGTGAGGATGTTTGATGTTTGAACTTGATAATGAAAAGGAAAACTAGAGGTTATCTTCCAAATAAAATTTTCGGTACTATAAATACTAGATAATTCTCATTTTTATTCTAAAAGAAAAGAAGTTGCATTTTACAAATCTTTAGTTACAATGTTAGCACTCCCTACCTATACACATTTAAGTACATACTATTGAGGATGGATACAAAGGGATGTTAACTTTAGGTCCTCAAAAAGTGTAAAATTGAGTTTTCCTAGATTTTTATGTTGACTAGGAAGATTCTTATCTATTGCATCCAAAAATTAGTGAAATTGTTTATGGAAGTTCATAAATATACAACAAAAGAGAAAGAAAAACAATACATGTTAAAAAATTATGCTTGATACTTTAAATTTGCATACATTTGCATTGGATGCAAAATATAGTATACCCCAATAATACATTTATTCATAAACTTCAAAATTATACAAATATCACATTATTCTCCATGGATAAAATAATTATGATTGGATTATTGTGCTTTTTCCGAAAGGAAAACTATACCATTATATTTCCTTCCAACTCAAGCACAAATGTAGTGCCAACAAAAACATATATCTATATACAATTATTTTGCATTGTCATTGATCTCCATAAATTGTTCCAAATCCAATAAAAGGGCACATCAAAACCTATAACTCTAACCATTGTGATTATAGAGACAATGTCACCCCTAGATCATCGATTGCATAAGTGTAATGGTGTTTAGAAGAAAGCTAGTCATCACTAGGTATCCTTCTTGCATAATCATAAATGCACTCCCAAGAATAATTTCAAAGCACTAACCTTCGTGAGGGTGAAATCTTGATCTTTTTCCTTTTGGAACAAGAACAAAGAAATCTAGTGCATTCTATAACACAAGTACAAGCAGATTTCCAACAATAATGTTGCATTGCGAAAAAAAAATTAACACATGCAAGATTTACTTCTATCACAAACACAAACACATTTTCAACAATAACATTGCAATATGAAGGAAATTTAACACATTATAACCTTCCTTCTAGCATAAAAAAAAAAATATTTCTGATAACAACTTTATATTAGGAAGGAAATATAATTTGTGTTAGCTTTCCTTCTATCACAAGTAGAATCCCATTTCGAACAACAACATTGCACCTCAAATGAAAGCTAACAATCAATAGAATTCCTACTACTACAAACATAAGCATATTCCTAGAAGCAACGTTACATGGTCAAATAAATCTAGCACATGCTAGATTTCCTTCTAACACAAACACAGGCACATTGCCAACAAAAAGTTTGTAAGGCATTTGAAATCCACCACATGTTAAATCTGCTTCTAGCGTAAGTAGAAGCATGTTACTTACAAAAACATTGCAAAGTAAAATAAATCTTACACATTCTAGAGTTTCTTCTAGCACAAACAAAATCACATTGCCAAAAACAACATTGCAGGGTGGAAGATCTAACCTATGCTTGACTTACTTCAAGCACATTTCCAACAATAACATTGTAGTGAAAACTAAATCCAATGTATGATAGAATTCCTTCTAACACAAGCACAAGCACGTTTCCAACAATATTGCATTGCAAAAGAAATATAATGCGGGTTATATTTCATTCTAGCACAAATATAAGCATGTCGCCAACAACAATATTTCATTGCGAAACAAATCTATTGCATGGTTTTGTTCCAGTACAAACATAAGCTTGTTTCTAACACCAATATTGCATTGCAAAAAAAATTTAGTTCATGCTAGAATTCCTACCACCATACACAAACATATTGGCAACATCAATATTGTAGGGTAAATGAAATCTATATCATGCTAGATTTTCTTCTATCACAAACATAAGCATATTTGCAATCACAATATTTCAAGGTGAATTATATCTAACATGATATTTGTAATTTTATCTCAAACACAAACATGTCAATAATAACAACATTTTAAGGTGAATGAAATCTAACACATGCTAGATTTCCTTCTCTCCCAAACAAGATCATATAAAAATATTGTAGGGTGAAAGAAACATACCACATATTATATTTGCTTCTAAAACAAAAATCACATTGCCGAAAATACCTTATGCAAGAAAAATGAAATCTAGTGTGGTAGATTTCCTTCTAGCACAAACACAAACACATAACACTGTAGGGCTTAAGAATCTAGCGCATGACAAGTTTTTTCATAGCATGAACACAAACATATTACCAATAAAATTCTAGGGCAAAAGAAATCTATCACATGCTAGATTTCCTTTTAGCTCAATAACAATCACATTTCCAATAAAATTATTGTGGTGAAGGAAGTATGACACATACTAGATTTCCTTCTAGCACAAACAAATGAATTGCCAACAACAACATTGAAATGCATAAGAAATCTAGTTGACACTAGATTTCCTTCTAATGCATATACAAACAAATTGTTAATAAACTCATAGAAGGGTGAAAGAAATCTAATGTATGCTAGATTTCCTTCTAGCATAAACACAAACACGTTACAACATTTCTAGATAAAAGAAATCTAGCACATGGTAGATTTACTTCTAGGGAAAATAAAAGCATATTGTCAACAACCACATTCTAGTGAGAAATAAATATACCGCACGCTAGATTTCTTTTGTGCCAAAATTGAAGCATGTGGGAATAAAAACATTGCAAAGTGAATAAAATCTAACACGTGTTAGATTTATGCATAGCACAAACACAAGCACACAAAAACATTGTAGGGTGAAATAAATTTAGCATGTTATATTTTCTTCCAGCATAAACAAAATCATATTGCCAATAACAACATTGCATGGAAAAATATATCTAGAACAACTTATATCAAAAAAAGAAGCACATTTCCAATAACATCACAAGGTAAAAGAAATTTAATGCATATTAGCTTTACATGTAGGAAAAATACAATCATACTACCAACAACAACATTTCATGCCAAAAGAAACCTAGCACATGTTATGTTTCCTTATAACAAAAACACAAGCACATTGCCAAGGTGAAGGAAATCTAACACGTGCTTGATTTCCTTCTTTAATAAACAACCAAAATGACAACAACAATATTGTAGTGCAGAAGAAATCTAGCACAACTTCTAACCCAAACACAAGCACATTTCCAATAACATTGCCAAGGTGAAGGAAATCTAACACGTGCTAGATTTAATTCTATCATAAACAACCAAATAGACCACAACAATATTGCAAAGCAAAAGAAATCTAGCATAGTTTCTAGCCCAAACACAAGAAGTTTTCCAATAACAACATTGCAAGGTGAAATAAATTTAACTAGTGTTAGCTTTACATGTAGCACAAATACAAGCATACTACCAACAAAAACATTGTATGCCAAAAGAAATCTAGTGCATGCTATATTTCGTTTTAACACAAACACAAGCACATTGCTAGTAAGAACATTCCAAGGTGAAGGAACTCTAACACATGTTATATTTCCTTCTATCATAAACAAACGTATTACCAAAAATAACATTGCACTGTGAAAATTCCTTCTGGCATGTCAATAAAAATATTTCAAGGTGGAAAAAATTTAAGGTGTGTTACTGTTGGAAATATTGAGAGGGGGGTTGAATCAATATGTCTTTACAATTGTTATATTATGCTAGTTAAAAATCACCAATTAAAACAAAACACAAGATGTGCAACAAGAAAATAATTCTATTAATGTATTTGAGGACTCTAATATTCAACTACAAATCCAAGCTCCAACCTTGTATGAAGACTCTAATCCTCTACGGATCCAACCCTCTCAGTTTGCTTCAATCCCTTAAGGTAACTTCAATATTGCTTCAATCCTCCATTAAAAACTTCAATTACTTCTAAAAAATGTACCCAAGATAGGTTTGGAAACTGCTCTCAAATCTACCTCTACAAAAACTTCATGTCTTCTTCAGCAAAAATTTTATGGTTGCACCAAAAAAACATGTATTCAAGTTTTGATCTTCAACTATGCTCCAAGGATGACTACCCCAACAAAACAAATCTTTAAGTGTTGGTCTTCAACTAGACTCCAAGAGTGATTACTTCAACAAAATAACTCTTCAAGTGTTGGTCTTCAACTATGCTTCAAGAGTGATTGTTGTTTCAACAAAGGCTTGAATAATGCTCAATTAATTTCATCACGAATGCACTCTACTATCAACTCAAAAGATGCTCAAAGCATGTTATCATTTTATCGTTCGATGAAGGTGTCTCCTAGGCTCTTCATATGTTCTTTAAAGAATTTCCTTCGATCTCCAAGGATTAATTTACTTTTGTTTCAAATATGACTTGATATGTTGATCAAGCCTCTGAAGGCGTAATATTCCTAATGGAAAAATTAATAGTGACAGAAAAAACATACAAGAAACCCAACAAAAATATTTTTCAGGAACTTCAAATAAAACAGAAATTCTCCAAACACACCAAAATGGGAAAATTTTATTATAAGATATTGTTGGAGTACAATATATAAAAGAAACAATGTGCACCCTAGCTTTCACAAGTCAAGCTACAAGCCTCAGGTGGATGTTTTATCAATGCCAAATTGTTGCTTGAATTTTCCCACTAAAAATCTGCACTGTCCTTGTGATTTTTGCACTATCGATTGTGTTGATACCCTGATTAGCCCCCTCCTAACTGTGAAAGTTTCTGAATATTACTTATGAGGAAACCCTACTATAAAATCATGATTTAATTCTCCTACTTATACAAGTTATTAAAATGAAATGTTCAATATTAACATTAAATTGAACACTTTACCAACCTACAAAGATAGAGATATAAACTAAATACATGCACATAGACAAAGTGACACAAGATTTTCTGGACAATTGTCCTCAGAAAAACACAATGTGGGAAAACAAGTGTTCTAGCTGTTGGAGGGTTTTTATTATTAAGTAGATTCTAAGTACAAAAAATCTAGGCACCTTACTAGTTAACCTGACAGAGAAAAAATCTGTAGCAATAGCTCTGTTCCGAAGACAAAAAACTGGATTGATTCACAACCTCAAACATGATTTATAGAACTCATCCACTTTATGTCTTTAGAAACCCCATCATAGATATGAAGCCCTCCAAGTCAGCTCTCCTAGCCTGCGTGTGCCTCTGCCCTGCTCAGGAGAAGCTTGCATAACCCCAGACTAGGTTACGTTGTCCCTGCACTGCCGTAGTTGGGCCTGCGTAAGCCCTGATGGCCTCCTGTTGCCTCTACACTACCCTTTCTGGGCCTGCATAGCACCTGCGTAGAACTGAAGCCCTTTGCGTTGCACAGCTACTGCATAGCTACTACTCCCTCTACACAGCTTTGACTGCTTCTTCTTTGCCTCTTGCTGACTCTTGGTCTGGGATCAGTTCATCCCTCTCACCAATACTACCCCTCGCTTTAGCTGAAACAATTCTGGAAATTCTTACCAAACCACACCCTACAATTCTAGCTTAGTCTGAGTTCTTTGCCTCCTTGTGTGTTCTCCAACTGACCCCAAGGCTTTCCTTTATACTTTTCTCGTTATGAAACCAACGGTCGTGATCTAATATTGAATTGATGGCTAAGATTAAAAGAAAGCTTTATCCGTGTGACTTAATTCATTTCCATCACATATTTAAATTGATTACCTTTAACCTTTTTTCCTAAGTCAAACTTAGGGTCATTAATTAAAAATACTGATTTATTAATTATCTCTTAAACTAGATGGAATTTCTCAAATCCCTGTCTGGGTCTTGGAGATCTCATGTATTGCAGTCCCTCCACAAAGTTTGGGAGCTATTGCACGCCTGATGCTACCCCAACACTGAAAAATCTCAACACTAACTGCTTAGAAAATTCTGATAAATTAGTAATGGAATCCTTGTCAAAAACCCAAAAAAACCCAGAAACAGTTTGCCCTGGTTTTAATGCTCCAAAAATGGCCCCAAATTCCTTGACCCTCCTCTAACTGCAGAAATGAATGTCCCAAAATGGCTAGAGAATTCTTCTCAATTGCACCCCAAACCAAACCCAAGAAATCCAGCTCTCAAAATCCCTTCACAAGCCACCCCATAATTTTGCCTCCATAATGATTACGTAGTTTCTTGGTAGGATGACGTAGTTTCTCCTCCGAAAAATTAGTTTGATGTTGTATTTTTAATTCTACCCTTGCAAATATTCCTCGTTTTTCATAGAATTGACCAAAAGTTACTTTGATAATGCTACAACTCCCAGCTCAAACTCTTCCTCTACTCTCTACGTGGCCTCTTGAACTATGTCTCATTTGTCTAGAAACCATACCACATGTGTGGCACTCTCTCCAACTCCTGAAAACGATAAAGAATCCTTCCTAGGGTGATACTTAGAGTCCACCGAAGAAAGGTTGAGCTTCCTCCTTGGGAAACTCTTGTTTTGAACAACACTATTTAACTCTGCTAAACAACTAGAGCAACACTTCAATTGCCAAATTATCAAAAGGCCTCAAATGTTGCTTCCTCTCTCGTATTTATAATTTATGTTCATTTCCTCCATGTGGGCCCCTCACTAGGAAATTCAAACCTCTTCCCTTGGCCATATGATTTCTCTCTCCTCAAGGAGTGCATATTAGTTGGGGAGGTGGCCCCCACATTCCACTAAGGAAAACATTTCAACCCCCTTGTCCTATGTTTCCTCTCCAAAATTATCTTAGGCCCCCAAAATTAGCAAAATGGAAAATTTGTGGTACTAGTGACAAAATTATTTAGGAAGGGATATTACATTTCTCCCCTCCCAAATGTTGCTTATCCCCAAGCAACTCTAAAACTGGGTGTTGCAAACTCTGCTTGTTTTCCCATGTGACATCCTATTAATTTTGAGTTAACATGTTCTTAGCATAGGTTAGTTACATCATTTTCCCATTAATCCATTAGCAATATCATTAATAATAAGTATAACTAATGAAAGGACACAAGTAATAAAAGTTGAATACAAGCCAGGATAGAAGAACACACGAATATGGCTCAAGCTAGGGAAAAACCCCAAGATGGGGAAAACCCTTATCAATTCTTCTTATCATTAATTTCGAATGTTCAGCATAGAGAGAGAATGTAATACTTCAAAGTCGTAATGAATTTTGAATGAAAAGGTTTAATACCACTTCCCTTAGACAAGAGGATGCTTCCAACAAGGCTGCAAATCTAATGTTTAGTGTAGGCTCCAAG
Source organism: Pinus albicaulis (assembly GCA_034641835.2). Taxonomy (NCBI): domain Eukaryota; kingdom Viridiplantae; phylum Streptophyta; class Pinopsida; order Pinales; family Pinaceae; genus Pinus; species Pinus albicaulis. The sequence goes on from CM076580.1 coordinate 277,673,807, forward strand.
GACTTGTGTCTTCTGTGAAATTCTGGTAGGACTGACTAGGGCATAAACACAGTCAGAAACTAACCCATTCACAGCCTTAAATACCTTTACTAGACTGCATATTACCTACAACTAGTCCCTTCAAATGCTGGTATCCCATAAGCCGTATTCTAGGCTTCAAAACCCACTACACATCCTTATGATAAAGCAACCTTGACTGTGGCATTCTTGCTGTAGGTTCTTGGCCTCTAGTATAGGGTTATTATGCCCTCTGGCCTAGTTGTAGGTGACCCAAACTAGTGCAGATGACTTCAAGGAGAATGACACCTTCACAACAATCCTAAAATGTCATCAAAATAACCCTTAACAGGTGCGGATTCTATCTACTTGAACTTAGACCTGTGATGAGGATAAAATGCCCAAGACAAATCATAAATGTGCCCAAACCAATCTCGTCCTCCATCCTGTGGAACTCTGCCCTTGAAGATGAGTAAATTGAAACCAACCTTGCCTTCATCTCCTTCGCTTGAAATCACCTTCTTCTGTGGCTACTTCAGAGTGAGGAATGAATATCAAAGTGCCTAGGATACCTTATTTATATCCTTCTTGGGTAGGCTAACTTGATTACTCGAGGAGATAAATTCAAATTTTCAATTTTCAATTTTTCTTGCCTAAATAAGTTCATGCCATATGAAATTTTGTTTCAGTGAATGAATACTTTTCCTTGTCCAAATTTAGTGATCTTTAGGTTTATTTTGATCTTATAGAAAAGAGGAATCCAATGTTGCAATCATCTTCCTCATAGGAGCGGTCTAGAGTGGAATTTGACTCTATTTGCCAATTTTAACACTCGCTCTCAGCTAGGGAGAATTACACTCGCCAATCCATCCATAATAAACCATCTTTGAATCTCATCTCTACTATGCTCTACTTTTCTGAACACTGATATGAATAATAAAGAAGAATTGATAAAAAGTGAGTCACAAGACCTTGCCACTCTCTAATGAAAAAACTTAGTTCAAAGGTAGAAACTCAATTGGTCCCAGATTAGTTTGTTGAACACAATACATCCTAGCATAGGGAGTACAACAGTACATGATGTGTCCATCAGTAGTGCTATGGTCCCTATCCTCATTTCCGCACTCATTGCCCAGATGAGAGGTACTTCCCATGTGTCCCAGACTTCATGGGTAGGATGATGCAAGAAAATCAGTAGGGAATGAACATATCATATCCTGCTCACAAAAAATCATAGGGAACAGTGAAACCACATCCTACAAACACACATCATAATCACATATAGGGAAAGGATGAAACACTTCCTATAGTCACACATCACAATTATCGTATGGAAAGGATGCACCAACTCCTACAGGCATGTAAAACACTGAGATTAGGGAAAGGAAGAACCATGTCCTACACGCATGCAAACCAACAATAGTAGGAAGAATCCTACACATGAGGAAAGGATGAACCACATCCCACCGACATGTCATCCATCAATCACAAGAATTAGCATCATACATGTAGGGAAATGATGAACCACGTCCCACCAACATGTCAACAGATGCCTATATGCATCTCTCACTGGGGTACCCATAGGAGAAGGTGAACCGCTCGTCTTGCTCATATGCCATAGGAGAAGGTGAACCACTCACCCTACACACATGTCAACCATCATAGAGTATCACAGGGAAGGTGAACCACTCACCCTGTACATAACACACCACTAGGGGAAGGTGAACCACTCACCCTATTATCACTTATAACTCAATAAGTATCCCAAGCTCCCAGGAGTTCCCAGAGCTCAGCTCTTTAACCAAGAATCCCTTCATATATGGAATAGTGCCAAGTTGCTTCTTGGAAATCAAAACTGGATCAATGGCAGCGTCATTGCTCCATTTAGTAGCGTAAAAATGTATAGCAAACATATTGTTTTATAGCAAAGACTTTGATAGTACTCAATAATCCTCTAAAACTGCTCTTACTGCTTCGCACTCGAGAAGACCATAGCCTAAACTGGTCTTTTCAGGGTGCACAGTGTCTATCAAACAACTTGCTCATCATGAGATATGTTTGCTCAAAACATGTCTTACAACAGGAATTTCATTTGTTGTACCATATGGAGAGGTATGTGAAATACTGGATTCTCGGAATATTCTTCTACAATGACGAAGTGCACAAATGGCTCACAGAAGATATTTTTCAATAGGGTGGCTTCATAGTAAGTCATGGATTCAACTTTAATGAAATAATGTATCATCATTCTGCTAACCAATAAAATATCAGAATATTTGAGAGGTTATCAATAAATGAGGCAAAAGAAAACTAGGGATCAATGGTTTTTCCATTTCATCGGGCTATGAAAGACTTATAACGGACATTATTAAAACTTCATTTTCAATCATTTCTCCCCAAGTCTTAGCTACTTTTCTTGTCATACTGCTTGGTTCATAGTCATCTCCAAGGCTCCCTATGAAGCCTTTTTTCAGATAGATATGAAGACTTCATCATTAGTTGTGTCTGAGTAATCCAATTATGATGGGTTGTCCCTAGGTCCCTCTGAATGTAGGGAGATTGACCTTCCCAGAACATAATCATTGAGCCACTAGAAATCTGTCCTATATTCTGTTATGTATCCTTCTATGCTTATAATCAATACAAAAAATTTCATCAAAATGATTTGCTGACCCTATCAGTCTACAAAACAAGGTTGTCAACATCAATAGAAACCTCCTCCACTTTTTCTCAACAGACCATTTGTCAATATCTCGTGCTAAAGTTAGCCTTGTAACATACATAGAAACCACCATGTATTCTACAAATTATTCATACTGATGTTTCTCATTTTTCCAATTAGATCACTGAAGAACATACTAAGGTATTTGAGAACTAAATCCTTCAACTCACGGATTCTATTGTATTTGGAACTTCTTTGCATTTCAGAACTATAATCTATGATTCAGCTCTTAACAATTTATAGTGACAAACTAGATATTCCCTTTAGGACTTGGAGTATTCAACTGTCTCTGTCCATATATATTAATTGAGATATTTTCTTGATGATGCCGATAGACCCGCCTTAAGATGATAAGGTTAGGTCCTTAGAGGCATTAATACAAAATCACTACATTATCATGACATAGATACCAAGACTCTGATTTAAACTGTCATCCCCAATATACACCAACGTTGATATATATAAACTTGGTTAGTCATGCAGTGTTATTACTCAGTTCACTAGTTGTAAAGATGTTCATACACAACAATATCATGAACAATCCCAAGTCTTTCTTAGAGAGAAAATCTCCACAGACATAATCCTTAGCACATGGATGCATTCTACAGGCAAAAGGGATGTTGATAAGAACCTTGGCAAGTTCAAAAAAGGATCCCAAAACTTTTAGTAAGGTCATAATGGACTTCAATTATTTTGTTGTTATCATCATGCACAACTGATCAGGAAATGTTTCGATGCGTTGTGGACAAATCAAGGTCTAGACATCTGATCAACACATCACATGGATATTATCATAATTTTTATGAAAGCCATATTAAGAGTGTATTCTAGGCCAGATTATTGGTCACTGGATCAATGTATGTATATTTGTTATTAATTTAACAACAAAAATAAAATTGTTCAGAGTCTCTTTAAGAGGGCTAAAATTTCACTCGAACAAATATAGATATCCTCCACAGGCTTCTTAAGTTATTCCAGATTTCTATTGAACCAAGATTCTCACACAGTGCTTGTCACCAAGCTTAGTATGCTATGTAGGTTGGATTTTAGGAAATTGTCGAAGAATATATGTGTATATATGTGACAAGGACTATCTTCATCACACAACACTTTTACATCTTGAATTTTCACACAGTGATCTGTTAGATATCACTGTAACATATGTATCGGACTTCCATACTTCAGGTTGATCGCTTTAGGTCTGCAAGCTTCAAGACTGACACTTCTTATTAAGGACAAGGCCTAAAGAAAAAAATATTAATTTGTTGACTTCGGTAGCTACTTTACACTTTTTCTAGAACCAAGCTCAGGTTGCCCTTCAGATGGAGTTGCACAAGTCTTCATAAGAAGAGTAGGTCTTCATTGTAAAGGAGGAACTAAGGTTCTATTCAACTTTGTTGTCCTCTTACTGCCTGAATCTTTCGATATTCTTATGGCACTTTAATCATATAATATTTAAGAGATTTTTTTTGGAGTGGTTCCCTAAGAGCACCACAAGAATGAAGGTCTTAAAAACAAGATCTAGGCCAGACCTTTCATTGACATTTAGTTTCTTGAAACAAGGGAAATTTTACCAAAATATTTTGTTGTTTTGTGATGAAGATCACAGAAGATGGTGAAACTTGGAGCTCGGTCTTGGACATATCAACTAACTTATGATTTCCAAATGGAGCCAGAATCACTAGATATTAGTCTTGTGCTTTGATGTCCTAATTGTAGGATAAGGTCACTATTTCTAGAGCTCAAGCCGGAGCATGAGAGCCAATTTCGATGCACAGAAAAGAACCTCCTCACAAACATCCACCATTGGCCACACCTGCATAATGCTAATTCCCTTGCCCAAGCACTTGATATGTGCACGTCTCCCTCATCCTGAGGGCTCATAAATCTTCAAGCATGGAAAGTTAATAAAGCTCGGTGGCACGTAACGTTAGCCCTATCCGACCTGCCTGTCCGGCGTGTGCTGCCTGCGCCCATTTTTCCTTCAAATGTGATACCCCATCGGGAAACCATTTTTAATATCTTTACTTTATAATAATATTTATGATTCTACAAATTTAAGTCCATATAAAAAAAATAATATTTTACTCAATTATAATGTTGCCTCTACGTTTAAAATGCATTGTAATAATAATAACTAAATCACTTTACTAAATAATAATTTACTAATATAAAAAAATTATAATTAACGTATATGTAACACATCTACAAAATTTACTAAAACGAAAATAAGCCCGCTAAAACTAGTGAATCGTACACATTCAAGTAATATCTCCTTAATTTTATTAACAATGGATATCTCTCCTAATTACTAATGAAATTAAAGAGATGTTAATGGAAACAGGTTCCGTTAAATTATTATTTTGGAATAACGACTACTACTCTCGTACGATAGTCCTATTTAAGAATTTAGTGGAAGTAATTTGAATTATAGGAAATTTGCTGATCAAGTATGGGAAAGTTTTTTAAATTGTTAAAAATAATTATAAAAATTGTAAAATAACATGGAAGTTTAGTTTTGAAATTTCTTCCTCATCCTAACTTCAACTCCAACTCCTATAATACTAATTTTTACTTCAATCACTTTCATCAATTTATATAACAAATTCATCCTAACTTCAACTCCAACTACTATAATACTAATTTTTACTTCAATCACTTTCATCAATTTATATAACAAATTCAGTGTCATAACTTTTAGTTCAACCACTTTCACCGATTATTTGTATAACAATATCAGTTTCATACAATCGACAACAGAAATTCATTGTGTCATAGGAATATATCAGGAAAAATATTGAAGATGGTTAGATTTACATGTACAAATGATCACAGATTTTATAATAATAAAAATCTTCATGTTTTATGAACAATGATTCATGATTTTTTTTGTTAATTATGAATGAGGTGAATTTAATATTCACAAATGATCACAGATTTTAAAATAATAAAAATCTTCATGTTTTATGAACAACAATTCATGATTTTTGGTTAATTATGAATGAGGTGAATTTAATATCTGAAATACATTGGTTTGACAATGTCCATGTAACTCGAAGCCACAAAAAAAAATCGGCATGTAAGTAGAAATTCAGAAGCAAAATCACAGAAATTTACGCAATTGTAAAGAAAGAAAGAAAGTATTATATTTTTAACGTTTACGAGGCATGACATTTTTTCAAAATCCAGTTCCCACTAAATCCACATGTAAGTAGAAATTCAAAAGAAAAAATCACAGAAATTTCACTTAATTGCAAAGAACGGTTCAAATACAAAGATTCTAAAAACGAGGAATGCCATTTTTTGAAAAATCCAGTTCCCAGTGAAAAGATTAATGGAAAACGCTTTTCTAAAAACACAGTTCCCTGTTAAACTTGAATACGTTATGGCCAAAAAGTGGGGCAAATGGATGAGGATTATAACAGATCATCCTTCACTTTTACATTAAAAAAAAAACTGAAGAAAGATGCTAAATTGGCGAACCAGATAAAGTCGGTGTATTAGTTAATCCAAGCCAGGACGCTAGCTCACAAGGATTCATAATGCCAGGGAGGTGGACGTCACCATCTCGGATGAAATCCGTGACCGTACAATAGAGCTTCTCTTTCTCTCTTCTGTTTCCATCTGCATTCTCATCGAGATAGCCTAACTTGGGATTCAATTCGCTGTTCGAATCCTGTGGCGGCCACGGGCTTCCCAGCAATGTCCCGCGAGTGAGATATTCGTTACACATAAAGCAGGCCAACCGCCAATTGACCAACTTCTTTTCGTTCACCGTTCGCCGGGACGACAAATTGGGGCTCCCGGCGTAGATTGTGTTAAGCTTTTCATTAGTCCGGGGTTCGAATCCGGGGCGGCGAAATCGGCGTCTGGATCCTCCTCCTCGATGGAGTTGCGGTTTGTTCAAAAACGAAGACGTGGAGTTGGGGTTTGCGCCCGTGATGTTGTTGTTGTGGTGGTGCTCCATTAATGCTTCCTTTTCCCTGTTTATCTCCGTTCTTCTGCCATAGTCGACGGGCTTTCTCGGCCTGCACGCCAATTCGTGTTGCTGCTGCTGCTGCTTGTCTGTTGTTACCTTTTCCTTCCATATCTTCGTTCTTCGCCCCTCTCCGCAGGCCTTCTCCGCCTGAAATCCGATTCGTACTGTTGCTGCTTCGCTATCCATAGACAGGGAAATCTTCAAATCAAGGTTGGGTTGCCGAGTCGCAGAGGGATTCGAACGGCCGCTATCCCTAGACAGTGAAATCTTCGAATGAAGATTGGGTTGCAGAGTGGCAGGGATTCGAACGGCCGACGTGAGGATGTGACGATCAAATAATGAGTGGATGTGGTTCCATGAGTCTCAGTAAGGATGAGGTCAAGATTATGCTTGACGCCATTAATCGCTGGCCGAGGCTACAGGATGGGAATGGGCATGTAGTGAAGAGCCTCCTCCCACCACCATTATTTTCCCTCCTTCATTGAATGGGGAAATACTAATACAGCAAGGCAATGTATATCTCTCCGGTCTTTTATGAGGAAAACCTTCCAAAATGCATCGACACACAACTTAAAACCCAATCTCATCCCGACTCGCAATTTATAGATAATTTCTTTGTATCTCCAGGCTCCCTCAAAACATTGGGTGGTTCCCTTCCCGAAACCTGACCGAAATTGAAGTGGAAGACTTGGCAATGAAGGTAATGTTCCGGGGACAATATCCAGTCGATTAACACCGAAGAACACCACGACTGATATTCGTGGTTTCTATTTGTTATCCAGTGTTTAGATAACTCGTTTAATTTTTTTTCTCATCTAGTTTCAATTTTCATAATTATATGTTAGCTTTTTTCAATTATATGTTAGCTCGTATCTGTTGGCTTGTTAGGATAAAATTCAAAAGACAGACAAGGTATCCCTTAGAATACAGTTTTTATTTTGTACATTTTAACTTTTTTGTTAAATTATTAATATATTTTAAAAATGTTAATGACAAAAGAATAGACATAAATATTTTATTTTTAAACATTTTATTTTGTTGTCTAATTAGATTGCTTTTTCGTTTCTATAAGGGATTTCTGTAAATTCACGCTATAACTATCAAACTTTAATATTTTGGGTGCCTTGGCGGTTTTTGATGGTGCTGAATCCATTTCCACTATCAAAATTATGATTCAAACACTGTTATTGTTAGATTTCTTAAAAAATTTTGACCAGGATTCCAGCCAATTTTTGCCATCAAAACAATTCCTTGGTCTTAACTCCTTTTATTTTACTAAATTATAAATTCTTAATATAATTTTAAATTATATAAAAAAAATATTTTATTACTTTTATATTAAAAAACAAAATAACAGAAAATATGCTTTTAATATTTCTATAATAGAAATAAAAAACTAATCGGATTTGATAGCTTTACTGACTCAGAATAGCTATAAATTTGTATAATTTTAATAAATTATTAATAATGAAAAAATAATAATTATATATATATTAATTATGGAAAAAATAATATACATATTTTTAAATTTATATTAATTAACAATTTATAATTAAATATATTTAATATAAATATATATTTATAAATAACTAAAATTATAATCATTATTATTTATTAATTTAAAATAATTAAAAATAAAATATTATTGGGAATTTGGCTTCTATGATCCATAAATTGTGATTAAAATCACATCAAAGTTTCAAACCAACCATTGTGGTCATCATCAGCACAGGATGAAAAATCTGATTAGATAACCCATTTAAATAGATAGTAAAGCTCCAACTATCCATTTGTAAAATTAAAATAGGAAATAAAATCAAAATAATAATAATTTATTTATTTTTTAAGGAATAAATTAAATGTTTATAATTTGAATTTTGTATATTTATATTTATTTTTAATAAAAATAATATTTATTTAATATATTTTTGAAGAATAAATTAAATATTTACTATTTATATATATTTATTTTTAGAATAATAATTATTTTATTTCATTTGTTTTTGTTTTTATTTTTATTTATTTATTTTTATAGAATAAATTAAATGTTAAAAAATAATAAATAAATAATATTTATAGTTTGAATTTTATACATTTATTTTATTTTTAATAATTATATGTTATGTAATTCAAATCTCCTCAAAATAGTTATCTTGTTTGATAGATAATTCTATTTAACTTAAAATATAATTTTCACCAAAAAATTTTAATCACAATAAAATATTATCTTACAATATTTTTTTTACTATAAATATAAATATAAAAATTCCAACATATTAACCATTGATATATACATTTATATACCTGTACCCTGTTCAAATATAATATTTGAAAAAAACTACATTAAATATTACCTTCAAATCCTAAAACAGATCTATAAAGAAAATAACGAAAACTATATTTATCTTTACACCTTTTAAATAATATTAACTAAAAGTTACTTTTTAAATTGATAAATAAACAAACTCAATGTGAAACACCTGCAATTTAAAAATACGTAAAATACAATCGACTACCCAATTTATTAGGAAAAACCAACCTCTTCTCTGAACTTGCAAAACGGCCCCTCGATATTAATTTTATATATGTCGAGGAACGCACATGCAATTTACGCATATTCCAAGGAGTCTTTGTGCATGTCATGCAATGTGGATGCTCTGGAACACATGCACCGATATAAAACAGTATTATATCACAAAAGGAAGAGTCCTAACGAAAAAAAAAAAAGACACCGAGTCCAAGGAAAGTTTATAGTATTATATCACAAAGGGAAGAGTAATAACGAAAAAAACAACACCATGTCCAACGAAAAAACTCAAGGGCACAATTTACAAGTATGATTCAACACATTTTTTTTATGACTGATTTTCTAGAAGTTTTTTAGTTTATTTTTTGATTTAATTGGTTTAGAATTGGATATAGAATCTAGATTTAGTGAAATTACAAATTTGATAGGTGAACTCTTTACAATTTAAGTGTCTAAAAATTTCAAGTTGCTGAATTCGTATATGTAGTCAAAAAAACCAATTTAAACAACATAAATCAAGATTTCACTACAAATTTTACTTCTAGCATGTAAATTTTTTTCCAGAATAAAAAATGGAAGTCAAGGCTTCTATAGTATTTTCAAAAACACTATATATAAGCTTCTTTCTATGCATATTTTTAATCCATATTCTGCTAACATGTAACTTTTTTTCAAAAATCAGAAATGAAAAACAAGGCTTTCTATCCTATTTTCAAAGGCACTATATGAGCTTCTCTATATGTATATTTTTAATGAGTATTCTTCTAATTGTAATTGTAATTGAAGTTGATGTTGAAGTATTGAACACTTTTAATGAGATTACTATTGATATATCTAACATGCAACTTTTTGTATATGTAACCTTTTATTGAAAGACTAAAGTTGGGAGACAAAGCTTTCTAATTTATTTTTCAAACGCCTTAATTGTGAATTTTTCTAAATATATATTTATCTAACACTTTGTTGAAAGAGACAAGGATTTCCAATTTATTTTTCAATTAGTGTAAGTGAGTTTCTCTAGATACATATTATTTTTCCCTTGTATTGTAAATCTTAACATCAATAAAAAGAATGCATTAAACATTTTCAACAAATTAATAATTATATTTTTTTTTCACTTTTATAATATTACAAATTTAAAAATAAACTATTATTAAAAAAAATCATAATATTTTTTTATTATTATAAATTTTATGAAGAGAAATTTACTAATTATAAATATACATTTTATTTTTATATTTAAAATATATAATTGTTTTTAATTATAGTCAAAACTTTCACCTTTGCCTCAAGTGAGGGTGGCATAAGGATGTATAGTCATGGTTCAACCATGAAGGAATTAAAGAGGAGCTTAGTATGGGAAGCGAAGGTAATATCAAAAATACTATTACCTACAAATTTAAGGAAAAGTTGTTGGAGGATCGGGATCTCAAAGGTAAAAGGAAGCTAAGATATTATATTGAAGTTATTAACCCCACCCTTGATAATCAAAATTATCTCTCTGTGTTGTCCATCAATAAGAAAAAATGAATATCACTAAGATAAGAACTAATTCCCATGAGCTTCCGAGTGAGACAGAAAGGTGGTCTATTCCCAAGATCCCTTAGAACGATAGAATCTGTTAGATTTGCGATTCTAAACAAGTGGAAGATGAAAATCACCTCCTTTTAGACTACTTGACTTTTACTCACATCCGCTCTCAATTCCCTACCATCTGCCACACTTCCAATCTTCTTGACTTGTTAAACCAGCCTACCTATAACGGAGCACTTATTTCTCTTCTCTTTGACCATAAAAAATAAAATTTTGAAAAATCAAACTTAGATTATTTATCTTCTCTTAATGTCTAATAAACCATATTAATCTTAATATAAGTTAACTATCATCATTATGGAAAAGAAATAATAATATAAAATAATTTCACAAACTTGAATAAAACATCTGGCGTGGGATGGAACAAATGCTTCAAAAGAATTGTGGGGCCTTCGGAGATCTCAATGTTTGATTGATGGCTTTACATGATATAATCAAATCATGGCTAAACCCAAAAGCTGTGCGGTCTTTTAGTTATTTTTTATATTATGATTTTGTTTTGGGAATATGTCGACATTTAAATAGAAATAGTTTATTAATGTCACTCCTGACCTGTGCTGCTCGTTGGCTGGTTATCATTGGCCGTTTAGATAAATGGCGAATTCATTGATTTAAAAAAAAATAAAAAAAATCTACTGGTAATTTAGGTGAGATTATAATTCAAGGTTATTTTTAATAGAAAAGTAGTATCTTTTTATTTTTTTATAAGCAATAAAGAAAAAATTAAAAATATATTCGAGGTTCGCATTTCACATCATATAATAAAAAAAGATTACATGCAATGTTCACATTTCACAACATATAATAAAGAAAAAATAAAAAAATGTATTCGATGTTCGCATTTCACATCATATAATAAAGAAAGATTACATGCAAAGTTCACGTTTCACAGCATATAAAAAAATCGCAACAATTGTATTGCAATTAAAATGTAATAGTGTCCACAATTGCAGTCCTAAATACATGATCTTCGCTTTTATATATATTTGTAGTTTTTCGGTATATATATATATATATATATATATATATATATATATATATACACGCAACAATTGTATTTCAATTAAAGAAATGGAATATTGCTGACAATTGTAGTTCTAAGTATATGGTCCTAGCTTATATATAAATATTTTAAATTTATATATTTATATTTAGAATTAATTTAATTATTTATTAAATATATGTTATTAATAAAGAAATTTTGGTCTTAAATAATATGTTCAAATCTAATTGAGTAGATTGAGTCTTTTACAACTCCGAATCATTGTTGCACCAACACTTTATGAATATATTCCGCAGAGGATGGGAACCTCATAAAGTTATTATTTTAAGTATTACAAGGAAGAGATTTTTATTTTTAATATTCCACATCAGAGAGGGTATCCAATAATCTCTTTCTTTTGTATAGAATATTTGAATGGGGAGTCACTTTTTTATCAACTACAATAGTTATTGGTAACCCAATATGATTCAAGTAGACTCAAAAGATAATGTATCGAGATGGATTTTACCTAAAAATAATATAGGGGAAACTCTACTAGTAACCATATTAAAAACTATTTTACCTAAAATTAATATAGGGGAAGCTCTACTTGAAACTATAATAGAAACTATTAACTCAACATAATAGGTAAACAATTTTGAATATTCCATTGTAATAGTTTTTCACAATTTATCTAATAAAAGAAAGTGAAATCTATATATTGAAGGTTAAATTTATTTAGATTATTGATTTCTTAATTCTTTTTTTTTCACTTATTCATGAAACCCATAAAATATGGAAAATAGAGAGAAACAAATACAATTATATACCATCCAAAATAGGCACAAATATTTTCTCTAAGAAACCATTATGGGAGAAAAACATATAAAAGGTGAGAATGCTCTTCTCTCTTTCCTCTAATATGGAAATAATGCAAGTACAAAGAATAAGCCACCCACCCTATATAGAGTTGGGTAACATCTATGGCTAGTTGAGCTACCACAGAACACTAAAACCATTTATTATTCTCTCTAACTCATACTCTCATTTTCCCTACAGTAATATGTAACAAGATACAATAGAATAGAATGTAACCCTTAAAAAAAAACATAGTTCAATAGCTAACAAGCTTTCAATTTTGACTCCATTAGCTCTCAATTAGAGTTACAACTTTGACCCTTCTAGAGGCTTCCTCAAATTCCACAAGTAGCTACCCCTTTGGCATGAGTAACCTTGGTTGATGGGGTATCCTCTCAAACCATGGTGGTGAAAAAGAAAATTTTGAAAGCATAAGTTTTGTATACAAAATCAGATGGACATCTTTATTTCCTGTATCACTGGAAAGGTATGTAACTGTAAAACAACATCACTACATCTAGTGTTAAATCAAGAAATTTTAGACTCCAAAAAACATAATTTAATACCTTAAATTGCTTCTCAATATTTTTAAACCAATTCCCCAAACTAGTAATTGGTAAAAATGGCCTTACAAGCTAATTCCTACTATTTTTCCACTACAAGATCATTGTCATAGATGAAGAATAATATTATGATACAACTTGGGTTATATCTCTCCATTTTTGGAGGCTTTTGGCCCCAAAAGATTTGCTAAATGAGGTGACAAACATTTTCCTATACCTTCTCCCTAGAGTGCCATTTATTTTTGCCTAAAATTTGTCCTTTCAACCCAATATGCCAAAGGTAATTTTGTATCTGTCTTGTAGAGCATTTGGTGTTAAGTCTTTTATGTAAGGTAGAACATGCTCTTCTTCATGATCCAATATGGAAGACTTACAATGATTGACATTTTCAGCATTCATCATAGAGTAAATTTGTTGATAAATATATCTACTTTGAAAAGTTATTTTTAAAATTTAATTTAACTATCAATAATTAATAAAAATTTCAAAATTTAATTTAACTATCAATAATTAATAAACAAAATTAATTGTATGAAATATTCACACAAAAAAATTTGAAATAAAAAAATTGATATTTATTTCAAAATAATATTTTATAGTCGAATCCCAACCATTTAAAATTTAATTAATTTTTCAATTTATCATTTTTCTTTGTGAGATAGGAGGGATGATATGCCTCTGTTCCAGAGTCGAAACTTGGACTTCACGTTTCCAACATTTTAGGAATTTACTTTTGGACATGTTATTGTCAATCAAACCATGTATTTAAAGCATGTAACTGTCCCTAAAAAATTAAGGTATATTAAACATTTGAATTTTAATGATCCTTTTCAATAAGTCTAGTTTTGAAGATTTCTCCTGACCTTCCGCTTATATGGACCTTATTTTTATAGTTTGATCCTTTGTCTACATGTGTTTCTACTATAGTTATTTTCTCTTTCAACATGTACGCAAACATACACACGCCTTACACTATTTTAATGAATGTTGATCGTAAGAATTTCATTTCTTTTTAGCAGGGAAACGATCGACTGTTCTTCGAATATTCTTCGTGGAATAACTTGATCTATGGCTATGATGAGAGGGAATGGAAATAGTCATGGCAACGTGGCGGTGGATGTCGAAGGGTTGGCTACCTGTTACTTGGGGGAGGTGAAATGGCGTGCGTTTCACTTGGACATGAAATGTATTCCACTTCATCACTCCGTTGCATTTTCTTTCAAAAACCTTCATTCCTTCGTTTCAATGTGGCAAGAATCAACGGAAGCGAAGAGGTTGGAGGCACAGATTCAATGTTGCCAGGTTAAACCACAAGTCTAATGCAGCGAGGTTTGATGCACAATTTCAACCATTTTACATTGCCAGGGCAACTCGCGTTTAGATTTTGGTTTCAATGTAGTGAGTCTCAATTTTGGATGGATGTGCAGGTTCAATGGGAAGAAATCAAGATCGAAATTGAGGAAACTAGGGTTTTGAGAATCAACTTCGAGCGGCGAAAGCAGCCAGAGGAGGAGGGCGATAAATGGCACAGAGTGGAGCACTCTAACGGAAAATTCTGGAGGCAATTCAGGGTGTCGGATAATGTGAATATGGATGCCATCGGAGCCAACTTGGATAACATCGTTTTAACTGTGTCCATTCTGAAGATCAGGTATTCCGAAAGAAAATATGCCAAAGTTATTGATATCATCATAATACATCGATTGTATTGCACGGATATAAATTTCCTTCATGGTAAAATTTAATTACTCTTCCACTTGTATTAATGAAACACATGTGTGATTATAATGAAAGTATCTCATCTTTTAATTACATAGAGTAGTGTTATTAGATATTTTTATTTAAGTTTTCATTGCAAATATTTTACTTTTTTATTTATAAATATACCAGAAATTCTTTAACAGATCTCATTAGTGGAGTTAAGTGTCGAATAATGAGAAATATTTTAAATGAAAATCTGTTAAGATTTATTTGACAATATTTTTAAAATTCAATATCTTCACCATTATTTCTCCACAAGCCTTTTACACCTACACATAAATATGTGAGTTCATTTAATTTAATTAAACAGAGATGTAATTGAAGATGAAAATAAACCCCCACTAACTATGCATACTACATCCATCCACTATAAATAATATTAGATGTATATCAACTTTTGTCATAGATTTTTTTTTTTTTTTTGTAATTTGGGAGTACTTTTCATTTTTTTCTCAAGTAGCCTTAAATTAATTTCATGCAAATAATCTCGATGTATATCAACCTTTGTTATAGAGTTTATTATTTAATTTTTTTGTAATTTTGGTAGTACCTTTCAATTGTTTCTCTTTTTTCCTTTTTTTTTTTTTTGTAAGTTATAGAGTTTGTTATTAAAATGAAGAAGTAGCCTTGAATTAATTTCATGATAGAATTAAACATATTTTTGTTATTGATTTTTGGAAAGATTTAAAAATAAGATAAATATGAACCAAATGAAAAAATTAACCACTTATTCAAAAAAACAATGGAGATAAATATAACTTTGAACTCGTGATTAAACACTCTATTGGAAAACACATTTGGAATAACATAGCAAATTTAGAATAAAACATATAAAAATTGTGAACAGTGAATAAGTTCACTCCATAATTGATATCCTTTTACTCTAAGACACAACCAAGCATAATTGAAATAACTGAAATGTAGTTGGAATGAAACAAGGGAAGCATAGAAAACAACAAAAAGAAAAAACTCGTTGGTATCTCACAACACAAGTATCTCTAAAATCATGATCTATTACGGTTTGACAAGATTCCAAATCATTTTTTATATGCATAATATTAATATTTTTATTCTATAGTTACATAAATTATATATTTACCATAAAATTGTCAAAAATAAATTTCAATAAATTAAATTTAGAAACAAGTGGGATAAAAGAACTAGTCCTTTCACTAATTTTTATGTTTTTTTTTTTTTTTTTTCAGTTTTGGAAGGTGTTCAATGCTATTTTTATGAGAAAAAATGAATGTCATCCCTATATTTTCCCTTAGATTTTCCATTTTTAATAATAGTTTCCCCAAAGATTGCTCGTAAAATTAGAGTGTTTTCTATTTATATCGAGCTTAACTCAAGGCATTGAGGGTATGTAAGTTCAATTTGCAAAATTTTGATCCTCATTGGCTCCATGCTTTCTAGTGTCTCTATGATGCTTTGTCATTTTAAATACTTAGGACAGTTTGGGCAAAAGACAATAGACCTTGGGGAAGGCAATATAACATCTAGTTAAGACTCGGTAAGATGATCCAAGAAAATCCAGTTAAGACTGGGGAAAACGATCCAAGATTTGCTATGCAGTGACCAAGCGTGTAGAAATTTGAATATTTGTTCAATTATTCACCGAGATTATCCTAATCACACACTATTTGAGCTTCATGCATAATACATAACCTCTTCTACTATTGATCATCAATTTGCAGAAATTAAACAATCGCATGCGCACATTAAAACCATAAACAATCACACATATAAACACAGGATTTATGGGAAAGCTTAAAGCTGAAAACCCCCAACTATCTGTATATTATAATGATAGAGAACATGTAACAATCATCGATAATCTCACAAGCTCTTGTATCTTCCAATTGTTAAGTACACTGCTAGCCAACTATACATACAAAACATATTGTCTAATCTGGTCACACCATACCGTTAATTTCACTTAATCCGTTGTGTCGAATCATGAGATCCGTGTCTATTCCCCACCAACATGTAATTCATAACTTCATCATTTTATCAATGTGTGCAAATCTCATGCAATTGAGAAATAAGCAATTGACAATACACATGCTCTTTCACCTCGCTTCTTCACCGTCTCCATCAAAATTTCATAATTTCCAGCTTAACTGGCTGTATTCTTTAGTTGATTTATGAGTTAATAATTAGTGAATTAATTAATAATTAATTCACACCACTCTCACTAATTGTATAAATCAGTTAGACTAGATACAACTAGCTCAACTAAGTTAAACTGAACACAACTCCATTAATTGTCTCATCAACTCCACCAAACTCTGTCACATGAGTTCTAACTGAAGTCAACCATGCAATAGCTCCACTAAACCCTAGGAATAGCGTAATTCCTTCTGTCAGCTGCATGTGCCACATCCGTGCACTTAACTGAAGTGCTCCAAGAGGATAAGATAATGTTTAGAGTCCAAATATTATTAAGAGCTAATAATATTCGACATATCTATTTTTTAGACTGGCAATCTAAAAATAGATTCCGCCCAGTATGTCTAAAAATAGAAGTCCATCTATTTTTCCCGACTTGACCAACCATCCACAAATAGCATCCTGCAACTCATAGAACATGATCCATATGTCTAAAAATAGACATAGTCTAAAAATAGACTTTGCGCCAAAAATACCTTGCGGGCCCACTTAGTGAAGGCGACTCCTTTCCACTAAGCTCATCATCTTGTTGCAATCTCAACACTCCCTCTCAACAAGATATGGATTATCTGCAACCCCTATCCTGCCTCTGTGGTATTCGAATTTTCTCCTGGTGAGCGCCTTCGTCAAGATATCAGCATCCCGATCCTCCGTAGGAATGTATGAAAGTAACATGATTCTCCGCTGCACACAATCTCTGATATGATGATATCGGATGTCAATGTGTTTAGATCTATCATGAAATACTGGATTAACTGAGAGTTTGATGCAACTCTGATTATCACAATAAATCACAGTAGGATCCAAGTGTGAATCGAACAACCCGACCAGGATCTTCCTCATCCATATAGCCTCGCATGCAGCCAAACTTGTTGCCATATACTCGGCCTCTGCTGAACTGAGTGCCACGGATCTCTGCTTCCTGCTGTACCAAGAAACTGCTGTCGACCTGATACTGAAAATCCCTCCAGATGTGCTCTTTCTGTCCGTTGGGCTCCCTGCCCAATCTGCATCTGTGAAGCCACATAGCTTCACCTCATCCGACTATCCGTACCACAATCCATATCCCGATGTGCCTCTGAGATATGTGCCTTTGAGATATCTCAATACATGCTTTCCTGCCTTCCAGAAGAGCTTGGTTGGCATAACCATAGCTTGTGAAAGCTGGTTAACAGCATAGCATATGTCGGGTCGTGTATTGACTAGATACATAAGTGACCCCACCAACTGTCGATAAACAGTGGCATCCACTACCTCCGCTAAAGTAGCATCCTCCTTCCTCCAACCACCAGGAAGAGGAGTATCAACAGGCTTGCAGCCATGCATGTTGAACTTCTCCAGTATCTCCTAGGCATACTTACCCTAAGAAACAAACAGTCCATCACTGCGCTGCCAAATTTCCAATCCCAGGAAATAATGAAGGAGGCCCAAGTCCTTCATCTCAAACTCTTTTGCAAGATCATCCTTGCATGAGAGTATCAACAGCTCATCACCTGTCAAAATCAAATCATCTACACAAAGTACAATGATCAGCAACTTACCCTCCACCACAATCTGGTATAGGTTAGGATCCGCCTCACTCTTGGAGAATCCAAGTCCGGTGAAATAACTGTCTATCCATGTGTACCAAGCACGAGGTGCTTGTTTCAACCCATACAGCGCTCTCTTGAGCCTACACACATCCGACTCGCTGCTGAAGATCTCGAAACCTTCAAGCTACTCTATGTACACCTCCTCCTCAATCACTCCATTGAGGAACACAGTCTTCACATACATCTGATGAATGTGTCACCCCATCTGCACTGAGAGCGCAAGAATCGTCCATATGGAAGAATACCTTGCGACAAGTGCAAAGGTGTCCTCATAATCGATCCCCTCTATCTGTGAAAAGCCTCGGGCAAAAAATCTTACCTTGTACTTCTCCACACTCTCGTCAGCTACCTGCTTCACTTTGTAGATCCATCTCGAACCCACCACTGATTTCCCTTCTGGCCTTGGGACAATCTCCCATGCACTGTTTCTGACAATCAAATCATACTCTTCCACCATGGCATCTACCTATGCGGGGTCCTCCACAGCTTCCTCGAAAGAGGATGGCTCTGTCATGATACACTTGCTCACAAGAGCCATGTATCCAGTATACCAGTTAGGTGACTGTCTCTGTCTGCGCTGTGATGTAGGTGCTCCTACAACCTTCTCTGCATCTTGAGCCAGTCGCTCAGCTTTTGTAGTGCGCTTCCGCCCTCTGATGGTTGGCGCTGCATGAGTGGTTTCTTCCACTCCATGAACTTCCTCTTATGGCTGATCCACATCCTGAAGCTCATCCTTAGGAACCAATAGCTCCTCATCTGCATGCAAGTGTGTCTCCCTCTCAAGCGAACACTTCATGGATTTCTCCTCCCCGAATTTGATATCTCACACACAAATGGGCCTTGTGACATCCCCGGAAAATACACATGATAATAAAGCACGCTGTACCCCAAGTCATCCCAACCTCCGCAACACCTCCAAATTTTCTTCCCCGGCATCCTTTGTCACATGAATGTAAAACAGGTGAACCAAAAATCAAATGGGAAATATCAGGCTTCTTACCAGAAAACGCCTCCTCGGGTGTACTCATGCCAAGTATCCTGTGAGGACAATGGTTCTGCACATATACTGTAGTATTGCATGCCTCCACCCACAAGTGAATGGGTAGGCCCTGATCATGCAACATCGCCCGTGCAACACCCACGATCATTATGTTCTTCCACTCAGCAACCCCATTCTGCTGTGGGTTATGAGGTGCTATGAGCTCTCTTCGAATTCCTTATGCACTGCAAAAGTCCTTGAATTCGCCAGAGATGAATTCACCACCATTGTCGCTCCTAAGAGCCTTCACCTGCTTCCTCAATTCTTTCTCAACCAGTGCCTTGAACTCACAGAACTTTGAGTATGTCTCACTCTTATTCTGCATGAAGAAGATCCAGAACTTCCGAGAAAAATCATCAACAAAGATCACATAGTACTTGTGCTTTGCTGTCGAAGCTACTGAGAAAGGTCCACACATGTCTGTGTGAATTCTCTCAAGGATCGTCATGGCGCGACTATCCTTCTCGTGAAAGGTGCCTTTCACAAATTTTCCCAAGGTACACCCCTTTCACTGATCTGACTACACAAGAGTGCCTTTAGGAAGCCCGGTAGAAATCTTCTGCAGTATCTTCAAAGCTCCATGGTGAAGGTGGCCCAATAGCCGGTGCCACAACTCGCCATCATCCCGGCTCACCACTCCTTCTACCTTGCATGCCATTGCTGTGCAGCCATATACCTGCAATTGATAAAGGTTCTTAACTCGAACCCCTATCCTCTGGGTCTCACCAGTTGCCTTACTACATAGGAAGGCCTTTCCTTCGCTAAAGACAACATCATATCCCTTGTCTTCTAACATCGCCACAGAGATAAGATTCTTCTTCAATCCTGGAACGTGCATCACTTCCTTCAATACTCAATACGAAAGGTTTACCAGACTCCCTCTCAAAGGAAATGGTACCGATACCGATCACACTATATCTACCATCATCGCCCATCTCGATGTGCACTCCAAGATCTTTCTCATCCAGATCAGTAAACAAATCTCGATCTCCTGTCATGTGAAAAGATGCACCACTGTCCAGAGACCATACTGATCCCGCCACACTTGACACCAAGCATGCGATCAACGAAAAATTTAGCTCAAACTGAGAGGCTAAGGCCTCTCCAGCTGCAGATCCAGCAACCTGCTTATTTTTCTTCTTCTGCAGACAATTTGTGGCATAATGTCCGTGTTGGTGACAGTGAAAGCACTTCACCTTGGACATGTCCTACTTCTTGCCTTTTGCACCGGAATGAGAAGCTTTCTTGCTCTTCCCCTTCTTTTCTTTGGAAGCCAAAGCGCAATTCTCTTCATCAGAGTTCCTTGATGAAGATCCATCCCTGGTACTCCGCCTTATCTCCTCTTGCACAAGATCCGACCAAAGTCGCTCCCATCTTGGCAATTTCTCCCGACCATTGACAGTCCTGATAGGAATGCCAACTCTTCAAAAGCCCAAGGAGAGCCAAGCTCACCAAGTCCTCGTCATCAACAGTCACCCCCACACTTCCCAACTCATCCCTGCATTGGATGAACTTTGTGAGGTAATTGGGCATACTGTCGCCTTTCTTCATCTTTATGTTTCTGAGTTTATCCTTGAGCGCCAACTTTCTCTGATCGCTCTTGCTTTGGAATAAATATGTCAAGGCTTTCCACATCAAGAATGGAGAAGCCTTACCATGCAGGCTGGACACTATGTGATCATTCACACCCTCCAACAAAATCCTTCGACAATTTTCTGTCTTCTTTTGCCAAGCCTCAATTACAGTAGCATCGCTAGAAGTAGGCTTTGGGACTTCAACATCTATGAACTCCTTCAACCCATTTTCATCTAACACCGCCTCCATCCTGTCCTTCCATACAATATAATTTGAGCAACCCTCAAGGGCATACTCCAATCGCAATCTGTTGAAAGACATCTCAACTTCGATACCAAGAAAACACTACTGCAAATTCGAATTCCACCAGCACAAAACTCAACCGCTTCAATGTTTTGCAATTTCTCCAATGATCAATACTGCTCTGATACCATGTAGAAATTTGAATAGCTGTTCAATTATTCACCGAGATTATCCTGATCACACACTATTTGAGCTTCATGCATAATACATAACCTCTTCTACTATTGATCATCAATTTGCGTAAATTAAACAATCGCATGCGCACATTAAAACCATAAACAATCACACATATAAACACAGGATTTATGGGAAAGCTTAAAGATTAAAACCCCCAACTATCTATATATTATAATGATAGATATCATGTAACAATCATTGTACAAACTCCTCACAAGCTCTCAGTACAATCTCCAATTGTTACACACTACACAAGCTGAGATCATACAAAACACATGTTCCAATCTGCTCCACCTGTTAGCCAGCCTCTACTGCGCAATCCAATATGGATAATCGTGAGATCCAGGTTCAAATCCCACCAGTATGTACTGCGCAATCCTCATTTGCTTCTCCATCAATGTGTGTGCAAATCTCATGCACCAGTATAGTCACAACTGATAGTCACACTTGCTCTTTCACCTACCTCTTCACTGGTCTCCACTGAAACTGTCCATATACTATAGTTAACTGATGTATTCTTTAGTTGATTTATGAGTTAATAATTGTTGAATTAATTAATAATTAATTCACACCACTCTCACTAATTGTATCAATCAGTTAGACTAGATACAACTAGCTCAACTAAGTTAAACTGAACACGACTCCATTAATTGTCTCATCAACTCCACCAAACTCTGTCACATGAGTTCTAACTGAAGTCAACCATGCAATAGCTCCACTAAACCCTAGGAAGGGCATAATTACTTCTGTCAACTGCATGTGCCACATCCAGGCATCAAACTGAAGTGCTCCAAGAGGATAAGATAATGTTTAGAGTCCAAATATTATTAAGAGCTAATAATATTCGACATATCTATTTTTAGACTGGTAATCTAAAAATAGATTCCGCCTAGTATGTCTAAAAATAGAAGTCCATCTATTTCTTCCAACTTGACCAACTATCCACAAATAGCATCCTGCATCTCATAGAACATGATCCATATGTCTAAAAATAGACATAGTCTGAAATAGACTTTGCGCCAAAAATACCCTGCGGGCCCACTTAGTGAAGGCGACTCCTTTCCACTAAGCTCATCATCTTGTTGCAATCTCAACAAAGCACGGACAAGTGCAGAATCCATTGATGGGAAAACAATGCTTAGGATTCCATAATAACTATTAATTTTTTTTAATAAATACACCACAAATTGTTTCATAGTTTGAAAATAAAAATAAAGTGTGGAATATACAATGAATACCTAGAATGAGGATTCTTCAAAACTGTTTTGGAATATACAATGAATACCTAGAATGAGAATTCTTCAAAATTGTTTTACCTCTGCAAATTTTAACGTTTTCACCAGCACTCCTCCATAATGGTTTTGTACATGCAGATACATAAGAATATTAAACCAATGAAATGAAATAAAATTTTGTAATTGGATATTAAAATAAATCAAAAAATAACTATGAATACCTCTTTAAGTGGCGCATACCATGTGTAATGTGCTTCAATCATGGCTATAAGGTCTAACCAAACCTATTGTAACCAAATCAAAATTGTTTTAAAAGATGGTATAAAATCCAAGCCAAAAAGAAAACTCGATACCAAGAAGCACATTAAAATAAAGAACACAAAAATAACCATTGAAGTAGTGAAAATAGCAGTAGAGGAAATATCGGCAACATGAAAAAGAGTAAACACACAAAAGAAAAAAAATAAAAAAATCAAGGAGTGTATTTTAGTTCCGCCCAAGTCAACAATACATTACCCTCTCTTCTTGACACACTTCTTTTTTCTCCTTAATTTGAATAGAGTTAATATGGATATATATTATATATAACTATATCACAGAGATAAATTTTACAGAAACAAAATTTGAAAGCTTCTGGGGAATCCATTTCATGTCCTGGATAACTTGAGTGATTGAAATCTCCATGCTCCAGCTCATAACGCTTCTTCTCCGACATGCCTTGAAGGCTACTTGTTGTTGCCTACTCGAACTTAAGAGGCTAAAGATGGTCCATCTTTTTTAATCTTTCCAAATAAGAGGGCCTGCTTTACTACATTCTTAGTGGTTGGAGATGGGCTGCTTTAACCAATCAAACTCTCAACTAGATAAATGGTTTGAGTTTGAAACTGGGGCTCAGCTGAAAGAATATTTCCTTCTAAAATGGAGAACCTAGAGTCTGATCCAGCGAGCATTAACCTTGATTTGAGTAGTCTCCAACAGTCCGACCCTTGAAAACCCAGTGCCCACATTTAATTTAAGCACCGGTGGGCACTGAGTTAGGGGGAAGAAGTAACTTTGTATGAAGTTGTTTACCGCCAAATCTAAATGTTGAAATCAGAGTAATGATTTAGTCAGGGGTTAGATACTACGTACTAGGAAAGTTGCAACTAGGGCCCAAGGATGAGAAATATCCAGGATTTTCAAAAAGGTCATGTAGCCCTTCGAAGGGAATTTTAAAATATTATTTACATTTTTTTTTAAACTGGTAGAGATCACAATTTAATTTTTTTTACGGGAAATTCTCAATTAGAACTTCTCTAATGTGCTAGAGGCCCTTGGACAGGTTGTGACGTGTTCAATTTTGAACACAACTCTCGTGCGTTATAATGATATGGAAATTGAATCAACACAAGAATGTTGGCGTTGATGTGATTGATATATGAATTTACCTTCTTTTGTATTTACTTAACCCAATGTAAAGATTATATTTTGTATAATATTGCATTTTTCTCTTTCATGCTTGTTACTTTATGAAAACCAGTATCACTCATCAGATGCATCACTCATCATTCAAAACCAGAAAGAAATCATGAATCATATGCCCTTCATTAATTTCAAATTTTTCATTATGGTGGTTGTAAACATCGATGATAAAAATTATTTATTATTTTGGTCTAATAAATTGTGAAGACAACTTCTAAGGCTAAACAAACCATCGAAATTCCCAATGAAGAAGATCCCCAGTTAGAAAACATCAAATAAATTTTCTATGATGTTGAAACTCTTGATAATATGCATAGATTCAACATACGTCTTATAAAATCCAGTTATTCTAGTTCTTTCACTATATGTTGCAATTTCATTATGTTAAAATAGCTAATTAACTCCCACATGAAGAGTTAGACAGTGAGTTAAGTAAGCATTGAGTAAGTTGAATTGCGTGATAGATGAATTTGGTAAGTGAGTTAGAGAGTCAATTAAGTGAGAGTTGAATAAGTCGAGTTATTTGATAGATGAGTTTGGTAAGTGTGTGCATGTCAACCGATTTAGGATAAAAACCCTTTAGTAGGTTCATTGTATTCAGTGAGATTGAAGTTTGTGTGATTAATACAAGAGCCACAAATCCTGTGTGTTTCGTGTGTGAAGTATTTGTGTTACTTTGTGTTTAATATTCCATTCCTTACCAACAAATTGGTATCAGATCAAGGTTACAAAGAACCAGGGAAAGAAGGATCACCAATAATAATAATAATAAATCTCTCGCTTATTTCAGCTGTAATGCATGTGGCAGTTATACTCAATGCACTATAATGTTGGTGAGCTTAGCAGAGAGTTGCATTACAGTCAGTAAACTTACCAGTTTTGTGTACCACGTGGGTTCCTTTTGTTTCTACAGCGTTAACACACTAACATAGTGATATTATAAGTGACGAGCATTAAACGCTACTACAACACACTTCAAACACATTAGTGTTTTTAAACAGGTTATGCTTGGCACGCGTTACTGAACAAAAGCACATACGGTTCATATGTTTTTGTTTAAAAAAATTGTTGTTTAAAATATATGATCGGTTCATGATTTGAAAAGATTTGATTTTATTTGAAAGTAATGTTTTTGAATATTACTAGGCCTAAAAGGTTAAAAGGTTTTGTGCTGATAATTTTCAATGATTTTTGAAAAGTGAGATTATAATAAGTTTTTTTTAGAAAAGGGCTTATTATATAAGATTTTTTTTTTATACAAAAAAATTTTATAAAAGAAAATTTTTATATAAAAAATAAAACCTAAGTTTTTTTATTACACAGTTATTTTTTGAGCTTTGCAAGGCATTTTCAAAAGAAGAAACTTAGGGTTTCATAAGAGAAGTGATTTTTTTTGGTAAAATATGGCAACAAGCAGTTTCCAGCCACAACTTCCTTCTTTCACAGGGAAATATTATGATGTGCGGGCCATTAAGATTGAGACCATATTAAAAGCACATGATGTTTGGGATCATGTCAAGTTTGGGTTTGTAGAACCTCAGAATGACACAAAAGAATGAGCTCTCGTTAAAGAAAAGACGAAACAATGGAAAAAATACAAAAAGAAGAATGCACAAGCATTGCTTCTTATCTAGCAGGGAGTGGACTGAGCAGTGTTCCAAAAGATTATGATGAATTCTTCAGAAAAGGAAGCATGGGAAAATTTTGCGACGAGCTATCAAGGTATGGCCAAAGTCAATATTATTAAATTGCAGAATACTAGGAGACATTTTGAAAGTCTGCAGATGAAGGAGACAGAGGACAACAATTTTTTCATGAATCGAGTCATGTTTGTGGTAAATCAATTAAAAATTTATGGTGAAGAAATTAAATATCGAACAATGATTGAGAAGTTCCTTAGATATTTTTCTACCAAGTTTGATGTTGTAGTAGCAGCCATAGAAGAATCCAAGGATTTGGAAAAACTGATAGTTGATGAGTTGATGGGATCACTTCTATCGCATGAGGCAAGGATAGATAGAAAAAAGGATTCCATTTTAGAAACTGCTTTCAAAATTAAATTTTCTATTTCAATACGTCGAGGCAGAGGTCGATCAAGAGGCAGAGGACGAGGCAGAAGATATGGTGGTCTCAGAGATGGTCGAGAAGAGCATGAACATAAAAGTGGAAGCAACAACAACATAAGCTTCAACAATAACCAAAGATCTGATAAATCAAATATGAGATGTTATTATTGCAATAAATTTGGTCACTATGGTCGTGATTTCAAGAAGAAGATAGTTGATCAAGGAAACCAGAGAGCTAATGTTAGTATAGAGAATACTAACTCCATGTTCTTAGGATGCAACAACTTGCATGAACCATCTGATAATGTGTGGTTATTAGACAATTTTTGTAGTAACCACATGACAGGCAATAAGAATTAGACTACAAATTTGGATCAAACTGTAAAGTTAGGGACTAACAAGAATGTGGATGTAGAAGCCAAAGAAGTGGTAAAAATTCTAACCAAGAAGGGGGATCCAAAGACAATATCAGAGGTATATTATGTTCCTAGTCTCTAACACAATTTGATAAGTGTTTGTCAATTGACGCGGAAAGGATACTTATTTTTCTTTCAGGGGCAAGAGTGTGTTATTTATGACAAACCACCAAGAAAGCAACTTATAGCAAAGGTACAGATGACAAGGAACAAACTCTTTCCTATAATTATGAATTACAATGATAAAGTCAATTCGTTTAATGTTGCATGTTCTAATGATTACTAGTTATGACACTTTCGGTTTGGACACTTACACTTTTCAGGTTTAATATTTTTGTAGCAGAAACATATGGTCACGAGATTACCTTCCATAAAAGAACCTGCTAGTACTTGTGAGTGTTGCATCATGGGAAAGCAACACTGTGAAATTTTTCTGAAGGGAGTTTCATACAGAGCAAAGAATCCTCTTGAGTTGGTGCATACATAATTGTGTGGATCTATGAGGACACAGTCGATTGGTGGAAGTTGTTACTTTCTTAACTTTATTGATGACTATAGTAGGAAGACTTGGGTTTACTTCTTGAAGCAGAAGTGTAAAAATTTTGCAAAGTTCAAAGAATTCAAAGCCTTAGCATAGAGCCAAAGTGATCGACACATCAAGGTTCTGAGATCATATCATGGTGGATAATATGAATCAAAATCATTCCATGAGTACTTCGAACAACCTGGAATAAGAAGACAATTTACAATCAGATACACACCACAGCAGAATGGTGTAGCAGAGAGAAAGAACAAAGAAATTATGAACATGACAAGGAGCATGTTGAAAGCAAGAAACTTGTCTAATGAGTATTGGGTAGAAGAAGTTGCATGTGATGTTTATGTGATAAATAAATCTCCTACAAAGAGTGTCATGAACAAAGTTCCAAAAGAAGCATGGTGAGGTATGCCATGCAACGTATCTCATTTCATATTTTTTGGATGTGAAACCTATGCATATGTGCCTAAGCAGATAAGAGGAAAATTAGATGATCAAAGTGAAAAAATGCATATTTATTGGTTATAGTGAGTAGTCAAAAGCTTAAAAATTGTATAACCTTGTCACCAATAAAACCATAATCAATAGAGATGTTGTGTTCAAAGAAAAAGAGCCATGGAATGGAACTGTAGACAAAAACATTGATGCATAAGCACCATTGATGGAAGAGGATGATGTAGTAGAAAAGGAGCAACAAGAATCAAAACAGAAGACACCAAACAAAGTCATACCAACAAGGACTCCAAGATTTTCAGAGCAACATGGATCTTCAAGTAGATCAACAGACCATAATTCTCCAAGCAACCAATCAGGTGATGAACCAAGCAATGGTAAGAGAAAGATGAGAAGTTTGAAAGATATTTATGAGGATTTGGATGTTGGTTCAAATTTTTCATTGTTATTCCAATATTCTTTGTTTTAAGAAGAAATCAGAGATGAAAACTGGGAGAAAGGTGACATTAACATATTTAAAACAATACTGATAGAAAAAGAATTCTCGCAGCAACCGGGAATAGACTTTGGAGAAACATTTTCTCCGGTAGCTACATTGGATACTGTACAAGAAGTTCAAGCCACAAGAGCTCAGAAAAAATGGAAAGTATATCAAATGGATGTGAAATAAGGCTTTGGAGGCCATGAAACCAAAAAAAAAGAACAAGAGACTAGAAATTAAAGACATAACAGAAATATACAGCTAGGAAGTTAGGAAGTGGGATTTGAGCCTATAATTGTGACAATGATTGGAACCTAGATGTTGAGCAGTGGGGGAGGGGATGCAGAGGCGTGTAGATTCAATCCAATCATTAAACTAGGCCTTTCATATGCTAGTGACTAACTAGCAGTGGGGGAAGGTATGCAAAGGTGTTTATATTCACTCCAATCGTTGAATTGGGTCTTTCATACGCTAGTGTAAATTCGCCACAGAGAGGAGGGAATCTTCTTTGTGTTCATGTCAATCGAATTTAACTATTTCCAAAAAAAATTTCATATGCCAATATAGGTGCACTATATGCTCCTCATGTGTGCCTAGTGTGAGGCACCAAATGAGTACCAATGTCCAAGAGAAGAAGGTTCCCCTAGCTAGGTTTTATCTCTCTTAGATATGCGAGATCCAAAAAATTGAGTAGCATCTCCTTAGAGTGTTATTTTAATTGACACACTCTTAACAATAAAAGGATAAAAGTAATATAGAGATTATTATGGAGAAATGTTGTAGTGTTTATAAATGAGTGTAAACATTTATATATTAAAACTTTAGATAAAATAAAATCATAATATATATATATATATATATATCACATTAAAATATACAACATACAAATATTAGCTATAAATTAAAATATGTTTTGCCACATCAATTCAAATTCAAGTATTATTATGTAACCATATTTAAATTTAATTCATAAGCACATAGAAACTTGATACTTACAATATAGTAACAAGATTCTTAACCATGGATATTCACCCCTACTTTACCATGGATATTATTAACTTGTAAATAGGTTTTGTTACAATACCATGGGCCACTAATACCACATGGCCAAAAACCATGTTATTGTAACAAACCCTATTTAGAGATTAGGAATGTTCATCCTAAAGTGGAAATAAATCACCATGATTAAGAATCTTATTTCATGTTTTCTTAAATGCATATGTGTTTAACTTATATATTAATTCATTTATAATTATTAATGGGATTATCATGCAATAATTGTTTTGATGCTTGTTATGTAATTCCTATTGGCTTTGATGAGTCATTTAATTTTTATAATTGTTCCAGTTATATAAGATGAAATAATATATTAAACATATATACATTAGAAAAAACATAAAACAAGACTCATATCTACTATATTTACCCCACTTTATCATGGAGATTCTTAAATTGTAAAGAGGCTTTATTAGAATACAATGGGCCAATCAATACCACATGCTCAAAAAATGATAACTCACTTCCCTCTCTCTCTTCCATCTCCTCTCCTCTTTCCATATCTCCCTTTTCACTCCATCTCTCTTCCCTCCCTCTCTCTCCTCGTCCAACTCTATATCTATCTCCCTCCCTCTTTCCTCTCCCTTCCCTCCCTCTCTCTCCCCCTCCAGCTCTATATCTATCTCCCTCCCCCTCTCCTCTCCTGTCCCTCCTCTCTCTCTTTATTATTCTCTATTTCCTTCTCTTACACCTCCATATTTCTCTCTCTCATGCCCATCACTCACTCTCTCAACCCGCCATATCTCTCACTATCTCCATCACTTTCTAATTCTCTGTCCATCACTCTCTTCATGATCCATATCACTCACTCTCTCTCCCTCTCTCCCTTCCATCCATATGATGGAGAATTTTCACTATATGTAATCAGTGCTATATGTTATGTCTAAAATATTTTACATTTTATTTTTTGATTATAAAATGAGTTACGTTTTTCAACAACTGGTATTGATAAACTATGGTATTGGCACATGGTATTCTAACAAAACCTATTTATAAGTTAATAATATCCATGGTAAAATGGGACTAGAGGTCATGGTTAAGAAACTTGATATAGTGTATGTTTATTTTAAGTATTATGTTTTTATGTTATTATTAACTAAATTTAGATATGGTTATGGAATCATTATAATTCTCTACCAAGATCAATTTAATAGTATCCATGGTAAAATGGGGGTAGAGGTCATGGTTAGGAAACTTGATATAGTGTATGTTTATTGTAAGTATTATGTTTTTATGTTATTATTAACTAAATTTTGATATGGTTATGGAACCATTATAATTCCCTATCAAGATCAATTTTTCTGTTGATCACCATTAGTTTAGAATTTACCAATTTTATTATAATTTCTAACTTTCAAAAATAAATATTTATTTTTAAATATTACAAAAAAATCATTTTCAACACTTTATTGAACCATAACTTGAAGGTTTGATTGCATGGGCCTTGAGTGGGCCTAATGGTTAATAGCATGTGTTTCCTCCTAAGAGGCCACAAGTTCAAAACTAGAGGGGGATAGGTTATGTATGCCTTCGTAGAATTAGTATTCAAATCGTTGCGTGGAGGTGGGCCATTGGTTCCTTTTCCCATAAACAAGGGGGTCTCATACACCAATTTGGCGTGGCAGAGGTGGGTCCCTTGGTTCCTTTTACCACAAAAAAGGGGGTCTCATACACCAATTTGGGGTGGTCTCGAGGTCTCATACACCAATTTCGGGTGGGTCCCTTTTCCCACAAAAAAGTGGGTCTAATACTGATTTAGGTCCGTCAGCTACCATATTTACCCATAATATCTTACTTCTATGATGTTGTTAGAATTGCATTTTAAAATAGCATAAAAGAACACATGTACATGTTGTAAATAAGGGGAACAAGAAAACCATCAGCAACATAAAACACGCGATGTTGATAATGGAGTTCACCCAGTGTGGGTTACGTCCCTGGGCCCCATGTCAAAATGGGGTAGGCCACTTCATATAGTGCTAGAATATGTGAAGATGTAAATGGATTATGTTCATAAAAGGACATGCCCTCAACATGAGTGTCTTGTCTCTCCATAATACATTCCTCTACAGGAAATCTCACTCACAATGGACCTCCTATCAACATGACATAATCTCACATGAAGCAAAAAAACAAGATCCTACAACATACATCAAGCAAGGATCATAATGCACCTCACAGTGAAAAGAGGCACTTGTTCAAATGGAAATACATCAACCCCTGAAGCTAGTTGAAGAAGCGGATGCTCAGCTGCTGATCCTGGTTGTACCCTCGAACTCGTGGCATTGAGGGGCATAAAATTGACTTTCCACACATGAGAATCAGACACTATCACTCTAATCTGGAAAATGGCTGAAAAATAGGAAGCTCTGCTACTGAAACAAACACCACCATTGAGTTCCTCTCACCGAGAGGTGTAAAATTGAAATAAAGTTTGTCAAAAATGGACTCCGGCTAGTTTTGGGCCTAAAGGAATCTTTTGATTCTCTAAATATTCCCTAAGATTATGTTTGCAGGGAATCTGAAAATTTGTTGTTCAGATCACCATTCTCGCTTTACCATCGCATTCCCTGTGAAATTCTGGTTAAAATGACTGTAAACTTCATATCATTCTGACAAAATGGAATTTTACCTCCCCATGGAATCTTTCAGGAATCAAAGAATATTCTCTGCAAAAGATTCTCTATTTTGAAAAGTGTGACAACATGGTTCCGCCTCTGTGGATGCGCTCATGGTTCCCTACTCTTGCTCCACTAGTCTGTTCTTCTTCTTCATGCTTGGCCTCTTCCTTCGTTGGGTCAAATGGCAAAATGAAGTTTTATATAAATAAATTGGGCGAAGTTTTCAAAGCCCAATGGACTGGTGGAATGGTAAAAAAAGAACAATGTTAAGGAGAGGTTGGGGGATCAAATCCAGCCCCTCCCCCCCCCCGAAAATCTACATATTTCTTTTGGACCATTGGGTGTGTTTTATTTTAGTTTGGGGTTGGTTTGAAACCATGGCCATTGGCATTAGTTGCGGGCGCGCTTGGTTTGAGTTTTGATATATATTACTATATATATATATATATATATGGGTTGGATGTTGTAGAGCCATTGCATGGGCGATGTCGGTCTTCCAGCTGTGGGTTCAACTCCAACCAGCTCCGGCCTTTTGTGTTATATATTTGGAGTTGGGGTGGTGCGGGTTGGGTACCCCATAGGTGGCCATCCCACCCACATAACCATTTATACATATACGTTGTTAGTGGCTCCAACCTTGGGGTTCAACAAGGGTCATTCCCCGCTGACCCAAATTTTAAAATGTTTGTTTTTTCATTTTAATATGGGTCATGCAGTGGGGTGGTGGGGGTGGTGGCCTGCCACTCCCTATTTTATATTTTTTGTTATTTTTAATAACAATGATCATTTTTTATTTTAATGAAACAAATTAACGAGGCCAAAATTTTTCCCGTTTTTAAGAGTTAAGTTCCCTGTCGGTTGACGGTGAATTTGTGGGACATTTAAACCTCGCCCACTGCCCAAATTTGACCAAAACATTGACTCGATCTAACTTCTCCATACAGGCTCAGATTGGATATCTATTCACAGCGTTCGAATTAGGGCGATGAGAAATTTAGTCTTGACCTAGTTTGAGAGAAATCGAACCCCGTTGAATTTTGACCTATCATCAGCCCTCTTGGTCTCATAAGGTTGTCTAGAGCCAGCTGGATCAAATACACCAATTTGGTGTCTTGCTTGGCAGTGTACTTAAAATAAGATAATAATAATCATAATTACATTTTTTGCACAATATAATGCCATGTAGATAATTTCCTTACATATTTTATGTCATAATTTATGGATATGATTGCAATATTCATGCATGGGACAGGCTAAAGTGCCCTACAAAACAAAATTACAATAAAACTATAACATGTAAACCAATCCAATTTTATAAAAAAATAACATAAGTAAAAACAAATTAAAAATTTTTTATTATAATCAGTTACTGCTTATGCATGAGATATTATACTATTGACTAAGCATAGTTCTTATTGATTAATCTATCATATTCCAATGTCAACTCATTACATTTTAATACGCTTGGGTTTAAAGTCTTTCTTACTGTATTATTGCTATAGTACTGATTCAAGTTGGCACACATGTGAATTGGATTATATATCATTGGTATCTAATGGATCTTGACCATGTAACTGGCCATACAACTTACACCATAGGTTTTTTTAATATTTCATTCAACTTGCATTGATGCAACCACACCATGCCTGACTTGATATTCACATCGACCTTACCTTGGCAATTAATACATATGAATTATATGTACAAAGGATAATTATACTTTACGGATCTCCTAATCCTTCCACAGCTGGCCTGCATTACTCGGATTGATTGGCAACTGGTGATCCATCTACCGTCGATCTGGATATATATCGGATGGTGAGCATGAATTAGGGTTAGCTAATGGCTATGCTCCATAACCGCTTCTCCTTGTCATTATTTTACTCGTCGATACTGGGGTTCTGCTCTGTGGCTCCATGGTTTTCCCACCATGCTCGTTTCCTATGGCCTTATTGGCACTGATACAATAGTTGCACTAAAAGGAGGTTGCTCGGCCCTTTTGATAACTGGTAATCCGCCCATGCCGCTGCTAGTTCATTGAGTTGGATTCTGGCTAGCACTGAATATAGACTCTGTTAGGTAATTTACGAATCCTATGTCTTTCTTTGTTTCTTCTGGTTATAAATTTCATAACTAAGCTTAATTTTTCTTTGGGTTTGCATGTGTGTTTAATGGATCGTCATCTCGGCCTTGGCACGCTTTTATTCAACTCGTTCTCCTCAGGTATTGTTTATATTCTTTCATAAATTTCTCCTTTCGTTCCGAGGTATATTAACAACATGAAATATAGTATTTAGCCTTTGCCTTCGTGACACTAATTGCCTCTGCGGTCTTTGTTAACAAGTATTGTTATTCTGCCTCTACAATTTCATAGTTCTACCCGGAATACGCACTTAACCCCAAGCTTCAGGTTCTAAATAAATTCCTACTTCGCTACACAGGTACCCCTATCAGTTCTTGGATTCACCCCTATGCTTGCAAACGTCTGGATTTAGTTTTGGCCATCCAATGTTATCGTTTTTCCTCTCTAAGAACTCTTGAGTGGCGGTCTTCAATCTTAGATTTTGGAATGTCTCTACCCTTAAATTTATTGCTCGTTTTGGGGTTTATATTTATTTCCTTTAAAGTAATACCCTAGCTCTCTGAGCATAATGTTTTGTCTCTAATTTAGGCCTCGGCCTCATACTGTATAAATAGTTAACTCTAATAATTTTGTTAAAGAATAGTACTTATATTTATTCATTTTCTTGTGTTGCAAATATGGTTACCACTTCAGAGGGTCGGGGTTTTTACACTCGCACAAATGACTGATAATTACTATTTTTAAATAAATAGACTCATGGGCTTACATGAAATTCGATATGTATTATATATCAATAATTTACAATGTTGAATGTTTCTTTGAAATCTATCATTTATTCTCTGTTTTTCTTTCTACACAGTTGATGATTAAATTTCAAGTTCACAGTTGGCATGCCCATGGTTGGAAATTCTGTATACTGTATTTATATTATGATTGTATTTACATGAATGCGCGAAGGCTCATCCTCGATAGCGCACATAATT
Organism: Pinus albicaulis; assembly: GCA_034641835.2. Classification (NCBI taxonomy): domain Eukaryota; kingdom Viridiplantae; phylum Streptophyta; class Pinopsida; order Pinales; family Pinaceae; genus Pinus; species Pinus albicaulis. The sequence goes on from CM076580.1 coordinate 277,709,040, forward strand.
AATGATTTCTCATTTGCATGCATTACTATTAGGCATTCTGTCTTGATAATAACAGAAAAGTAATTTTCATTGTTTCTGTAGGGAAGTTTTCATTATCCTATTGATTTTTTTCTATGTCGTATTTCTAGCAATGTACACTCTGTTTACATTTCGTTATTCTCTTGCCTGATATGCTATCTGCTTCTCTATGTATTCAAAGTATACTAGAAAATTAATGTATTAGTAAGTGGTCATACCACTACCAGTTTGTGTGTTATGATAGGATAAGGACGACCAACTCAAATTCTGGTCTCAGAGTCTCTGTTAACGATTCTTACTAGTCTTAGTTTACTCCATTTGATGAGAAGAAGAAACTTATAGCTGCACAGAGAAATAAAAAACAAGAAATATTATTATTTACCTACTTAATAACATTCCTTTCTCAAGCTTATTTCCTGCCTGCAAGGTCTCCTAATGTAGTTATTAGCTCCAGTAAACAGTCAAATCTACAGTAGCTTTCCAGTATGCTTATTTAGGAACAGATAACCAGAAAAGATTACTAACATAAGAAACAAATAGGTTACTACTCATCTGTATAATATTCTGACTGATGCATGATTTCTTCCCTTCCACGAGTGGGGAAATTACATCCTCCAGCTCTCCCCCGAGCTCCAAGACTGAGTCTCGGTTGAATACAGAAATCTGGAAGAGAATCTCGAGACAATCTGGTCCAATTCTCCAATTCCAGTGAAAAAGGTCTCCTCTGTAAATTCTTCCCTACAGGGATTTACTTCTCAGGAAGACAATTTCCTTCTCAGTTCTCCCACCCCCAAAGCTCCTGAAAATTCCCTATTTATCTCAGAGTTTCTTTGGGTAATTGTGGAACTGTTTTTCTATTCAACTAACTTCAAATCTTGAATTCACTTTTTACCATCAGTCTTTACTTATGAAACTAATTTCACAAGTAAATATTTTATTTCAAAACCAAAATTAATTTTTGTTCAAATATTCTATTTATAAAAATAATAATAATTTTTAACTTCTTAACAACAGCTTTAACAATTTTTCAACCACTAAGGCAGTGGTTACATTTTTCCCCCTCTGAAAGATAACACCGTCTCCAGTGTTCTTACTCCATATCAGCAAAAATTTCAGGATGTGCTTCCTGCACAAAAATTTCGTCCTCCCAGGTGGCCTCTTTCGGGCCAAAGTGCTTCCATTTCACTTTAACCTGGGCGATGGCTCGTTTCTGGAGCATGATTTCCCTCCGGTCAATTATACTGTGAGGATCGACCAGAAATTCTCCATTCGGTTCTACCTGAATGTTCTGCCAATGGATTATATGTCTCGAATCATGAATATATTGCTTTAATAACGATACATGGAAAACATTATGTACTAGGATATGGCTGGGAAGGGCCAACCTATATGCCACTGGTCCTACTCTTTCCAGTATTTGGAAAGGACCACAAAACCTGGGAGCTAGCTTTGCACAAGATTCCCATCTTAATGTGCTCTTCTTTGGCTTAATTCTCACATACACGTGATCCCCCACTTCATATTCATGATATGATCTCTTTTTATCTGTGTACACTTTTTGCCTGTCTTGAGCTACTTTTAAATTCTGTCTGATTTTCTTCACTTCTAACTCCATTTCTGCTAGCATGTCTGGTCCTAGCATGAGCTTGGTATCAGGACTACTCCAATTGATAGGAGTTCTGCACTGTCACCCGTATAGAGCTTCAAACAGACTCATTTTTAACGATTCTTGATAACCGTTATTATATGCGAATTCTACTAAGTGTAAATATTCTTCCCACTTAGTTGGGTGCTGCAGAACATACATTCTCAACATGTCTTCCAGCACTTGATTTACTCGTTCTGTTTTCCTATCCATTTGTGGATGGTATGCAGTACTGAAATTAATTTGAGTCCCTAAACCCGTAAATAGTGCTTTCCAAAAAGCTGATGTAAATTTTACATCCCTATCTGAAATAACAGTCTTAGGAATGCCATGCAATCTAAAAATCTCCTGCAAAAATAAATCTGCTATCTGTATTGTCTTATATGTGGACTGAACTGGTATGAAGTGTGTCAATTTACTCAATCGGTCTACTACTACCATTATTAAGTCATTACCTCATTTTGATCTTGGTATTCCAGTGATGAAATCTAACGAAATCACTTCCCATTTCCATTTAGGAATTGCTATAGGCTGCATTAACCTAGCCGGATGCCGGTGTTCTACTTTCACCTGCTGGCACTCTAAACACTTGTTTAGATAGGTTGCTATATCTTTTCTCATACTCGGCCAACAGTAGTCCTTTCTTATTGCTGTCAACATCTTTTGGTATCCAGGATGCCCTGCATAATTGCTTCTATGATATTCATCCAATATTGGAGTCTTCAACTCCATTATATTTGGGATGACTATTCTTTTCTTGAAAACCAGCAATCCATCCTGGTTGATTTCATAATCTCCTAACCTTCCTTGTTCTTTAGATTCCTGTGCTTGCTGCCACAAAAATTTATATTCAGGATCTTTTCATGCTTCTTTTCTAATTTGATCTAGGAATCTGCATTCAACTTGGTTAACATATAATTCATAGATGTTATGTAGCTTTCTGCTCAATGCATCCGCAACCCTATTTTCCTTTCCTTTTACATGCTACATGTTAATGTCAAGCTCGCTCAAGAAGGCATTCCACCTTGCTTATCAGGAATTTAAATCAGCTTGTTTGAAATAGCTAGTTAAACTGCTATGATCTGTCTTCAACACAAATCTTTTCCCAAGTAAGTAGTGTCTCCACACTAGGAGGGTGTGCACAACCGCAGTCAGCTCTAAATCATAGACTGAATATCGTTGCTCATGATATTTTAACTTACGAGATTCATATGCAATTACTTTTCCTTCTTGCGATAAAATTGCCCCAACACCCTCCTTACAGGCATCCGTGCAAACCTTGAATTCCTTATTCGGATCAGCTACACTTAACACTGGTGTTGATGTTAATAATTGCTTCAGTTTTTCAAAGTTGTCCTCACATTCTTTTGTCCATTTAAAAATTTTTCCCTTCCTTTGCAGAGAGGTAATAGGAAAGGCAATCTTTGAAAATCCTTTAATAAATCACCGGTAATAACCAGCAAGTCCCATAAATGATCATATATCTGCCACATTTTGTGGCACCTTCCATTCCATGATAGTTCTGATTTTCTCTGGGTCCACTTCTATACCTTTTGTAGATATCACATGTCCAAGATATTATATTTCTTCCTTGAAGAAATCACATTTACTAAATTTCGCATATAACTGATCCTTTCTTAACATCTCCAGTACCATTCACAAATGCTCCTTCTGTTCTTCCGCATTCTTAGAGTAGACTATAATGTTGTCAATGAAAATTAGCACAAAGTTATCCAAATAAGGGTGAAAAATACTATGCATTAGTCTCATAAAAGTGGCTGGTGCGTTAATCAACCTGAAAGGTAGCACCACAAATTCATAGTGACCATACCTTATGTGAAAGGAAGTTTTATGTATATCTTCATCTTTGATCCGGATTTGGTGATAACCTGATCTCAAATCAATTTTTGAGAATACATTAGCTCCTCTTACTTGGTCAAAAATATCATCAATTCGTGGTAAGGGATATATGTTCTTGACGGTCAATTTGTTTAATTGATGGTAACCCAAGCACATTTGCATGGTTTCGTCCTTCTTTTTAACAAATTACATAGGTGCTCCCAAAGGAGATACGCTTGGTCATATATATCCCTTGTCCAATATTTCTTGAAACTGTATTTTTAACTCGGTTAATTCTGGCACACTCATTCGATAGGGTGCTCTTGATACTGGTGATGCTCCTGGCAGCAACTCAATTGTAAAGTCTATATCCCTTCTAGGTGGCAGACCTGGTATCTCTTCTGGAAATATATCTTTGAATTCATACACTACAGGAATATTTTCCAGCATAGGAGCTTTTTCCTTAGATTAAGAGAAACCCACTTGTATAGTGTACAGTTGACGTACCTTCCTCATACATTTACGCATTTGGAAAGCTGTAATTGGGTGCAACTATACAGGTTTCTTAATTCCTTGAATTTCCTGGCAGGTTCCATCCTGATTTCTGTAGTAGATGATATTCTCCTTGCATTATACTAAAGTCCAATGCCTTTCCAACCAATCCATGCCAAGCAACACATCATAAGATCCCAAGGCCAAAATATTCAAATCCACAATTAATTGTTGTCCACTGATCTGTAGTGCACAATTTGGTATCTTGGCGCTAACTTTTCTCTTGGCTCTAGTAGCCTACTGGACTAACCATGACTTCCTAAATTTTTGACTTTGCAATTTACAACTCTCTACCAATTTAGGACTGATATAACTTAAACTGGTTCCCGGATCTACCAAAACAGAAATAGTTTGAGTTAAGAACTTACCTTCTAGTTCAATCATGGTAGGTTGGTAATCCGCTTGTCGATCCTCCAATGCTGCATTGATTCTGGGTGTGTTTTGAGCAACATCTCCCATTTTTTAGGGTTCCCACAGATTAGTTAACGCTTTATTTCTACCCCGCTGTGCGCAGTTTCGATAATAGTGTGCCTCACCACAACCCCAGCACTGTAAAGGTGGCTTCTGGTTTTGAGGTTGCTCCGGTTTACTAGAAGCTTCCACGGCTTTATCTTCTAAAGGCCATCTTACCCTCTGATGGTTCTTACCAAACTGCCTACTGACTAAGCTCTTTTCTGTGCTTTGAAAATTATTGGTTTTGCCTCTTTTAAAACCAGCACTACTCTTGTTTTATTTCCTTGGCTGTCATCCTTTTCCTTGATCTGTCTTGGCTTTAGCTTGCTGATAGCACACAAACTCTATACGTTCCTTCATTTGAGTGGGTAAACTGCTCAGGAACCTTTGTACTTTAGCTTTCTCATCCCTTAAGTAAGGTATGTAACGCAGTAATGAAGTAAACTTAGTGATAAAATCGTCCATAGTCTGTTGTCCGAGTTTTAAATCATGGAATTCTCGGGCTTTTTCATCATAAAAGCGCTCTGTCAGGTACTTATCCTTAAATAACTGCTGAAACATATCCCACATTACTTTGTGATCTTCTATTCCGCAAACGTTCTTTACTTCTTCCCACCACAAGGTGGATTTTTCCCTTAATCGGTAAATAGCTAGCCGGGCCCTAAGATTTATGTCTTAGTCATACACTTGAAAATACTTATTCATATTAATTAGCCACGCCTCTGCTACCTCTTATTCCACTCCATCAAAGGTGGGTGGATCTATCTTTCTGAATTCACCTTGCAGCTCTATCTTCTGCTTTTTCTTTCCTTTTGTTCTCTGACATTGTCAGATTCAGCTTCATTAAGATTTTATTTTGATTACTTCGCTGAGACGGGCTTCTTTCATTTCAGCTTGTATCCCAATCTCCCGTTGGTTGTTCGTTTCCTTTCTGAAATTATCTATCAGCACTAGGTTTCTCGATTCCTTGATTTTTCTTATCTCAGAGGCTTTTCAAAATTCTCTCTTGCTCCTGCATCAATCTTGCATTATCATTTTGTACTCTCTCCATTTCTTCTTGCAGTTGTTGCACCGTGGTTAACAGGATGCAGGTTTGGTGATGTTGTTCTTCTAACAACCTGCTAGTCTGTTGATGTTGTTCCACCCCCAACTGAGCCCACATTTCAGGATCCCTTTCCTGTTGGGGTTGGGTCTCCCCAGCATTTCGAGGTGGCTGTTGTAAGGGTGTCCTTCTCGTTTGTCCTGTTAATATTTCCATTTGGGTGCATTAGTAACACACAGTTTAACGTTAGCTGACCCATAGGGTCCCAGCTTTGTAACGCTACTTTGATACCACTCGTAACATGTCAAGAAATCAAATTTTATACAAAAATAACATAAGTAAAAACAAATTAAAAAAAAATATTATAATCATTTACTTCTTATGCATGAGATATTATACTATTGACTAAGCATATTCCTTATTGATTAATCTATCATATTCGAATGTCAACTCATTACATTTTAATATTCTTGGGTTTAAAGTATTTCTTATCATATTATTGCTATGGTACTGATTCAAGATGGCACACATGTGAATTGGATTATATATCATTCGTATATAATGGATCTTGACCATGTAACTGGCCATACAACTTACACCATAGGTTTGTTTAATATTTCATTCAACTTGCATTGATGCACTTGCACCATGCCTAACTTGATATTTGCATCGACCTTACCTTGGAAATTAATACATATGAATTATATGTACAAAGGATAATTATACTATACAGATCCCCTGATCCTTCCACAGCTGGCTTGCATTACCTGGATTGATTGGAAATTGGCGGTCCATCTACCGTCAATCTGGATTTAGATCAGACGGTGAGCATCCATTAGGGTTAGCTAATGGCTATGATCTGTAACCTCTTCTCCTTGTCATTCTTTCGCTCGTCGATACTAGAGTTCTGCTCTGTGGCTCCAGGGTTTTTCCACCATGTTCATTTCCTATGGCCTTATCGACACTGATACAATAGTTGCGCTAAAAGGAGGTTGCTCAGCTCTTTTGATAACTGGTAATCCGCCCCTGCCACTGCTAGTTCGTTGAGTTGGATTCTGGCCAGCACTGAATATAGACTTTGTTAGGTAATTTACGAATTCTATGTCTTTCTTCGTTGCTTCTGGTTATAAATTTCATAACTGAGCTTAATTTTTCGTTGGGTTTGCGTATGTGTTTAATGCATCTTCAGCTCGGCCTTGGCACGCTTTTATTCAAATCGTTCTCCTCAGGTATTGTTTATATTCTTGCATAAATTTCTCCTTTCGTTCCAAGGTATATTAACAAGATGAAATATAGTATTTAGCCTTTGCCTTCATGACATTAATCGCCTCTGCGGTCTTTGTTAACAGTTATTGTTATTCTGCCTCTACAATTTCAGAGTTCTACCTGGAATACGTGCTTAACCCCAAGCTTCAGGTTCTAAATAGATTCTTGTTTCGCTACACAGGTACCCCTATAAGTTCTTGGATTCAACCCTATGCTTGCAAACGTCTGGGTTTAGTTTTGGCCATGCAATGTTATCGTTTTTCCTCTCTAAGAACTCTTGAGCGACGGTCTTGAATCTTAGATTCTGGGATGTCTCTACCCTTAAAGTTATTTCTCGTTTTTGGGTTTATATTTATTTCCTTTAAAGTAATACCCTAGCTCTCTCAGCTAGGGTTTGTCTCTGATTTAGGCCTCGGCCTCATACCGTATAAACAGTTAAATCTGATAATTTTGTTAAAGAACAATACTTATATTTATTCATTTTCTTGTGTTGCAAATATGGTTACCACTTCAGAGGGTCGGGGTTTTTACACCCGCGCAAATGACTGATAATTACTCTTTTTAAATTAATAGACTCATGGGCTTACATGAAATTCGATATGTATTATATGTCAATAATTTACAATGTTGAATGTTTCTCTAAAATCTATCGTTTATTCTATGATGTTCTTTCTACACAGTTGATGATTAAATTTCAAGTTCGTGGTTGGCGTGCCCATGGTTGGAAATTCTGTATATTGTATTTATATTATGATTGTATTTACATGCATGCGCGGAGGCTCATCCTCGATAGCACACATAATTAATGATTTCTCCTTTGCATGCATTACTATTAGGCATTCTGTCTTGATAATAATAGAAAATTAATTTTCATTGTTTCTGTAGGGAAGTTTTCATTATCTCGTAGATTGTTTTCTATCTCGTATTTCTAGCAATGTACACTCTGTTTACATTTTGTTATTCTCTTTCCTGATATGTTATCTTCTTCTCTATGTATTCAAAGTATACTAGAAAATTAATGTATTAGTAAGTGGTCGGACCACTACCAGTCCATGTGTTATCATAGGATAAGGACGACCAACTCAGATTCTGGTCTCAGAGTCTCTGTTAACAGTTCTTACTAGTCTTATTTTACTCCATTTGATGAGAAGAATAAACTTATATTTGCACAAAGAAATAAAAAACAAGAAATATTATTATTTACCTACTTAATAACATTCCTTTCTCAAGATTCTTTCCTGCCTGCAAGGTCTCCTAATGTAGTTATTAACTCCAGTAAAAATTCAAATCTACAGTAACTTTCCAGTATGCTTATTTAGGAACAATTAGCCAGAAAAGATTACTAACATAAGAAACAAACAGATTACTACTCATCTGTATAATATTCTAACTGATGCGTGATTTCCTCCCTTCTAAGAGTGGGGCAATTACGTCCTCCAACTCTCCCCCGAGCTCCAAGACTGAGTCTCGGTTGAATACAGAAATCTGGAAGAGAATCTCGGGACAATCCGGTCCAATTCTCCAATTCCAGTGAAAAAGCTCTCCTTTGTAAATTCTTCCCTACAGGGATTTACTTCTCATGAAGACAATTTCCTTCTCAGTTCTCTCACCCCCAAAGCTCCTGAAAATTCCCTATTTATCTCAGAGTTTCTTTGGGTAACTGTGGAACTGTTTTTCTGTTCAACTAACTCCAAATCTTGAATTCACTTGTTACCATCAGTCTTTACTTATGAAACTAATTTCACAAGTAAATCTTTTATTTCAAAACCAAAATTAATTTTTGTTCAAAGATTCTGTTTATAAAAATAATAATAATAATGTTTAACTTCTTAACAACACCTTTAACAATTTGTCAACCACTAAAGCAGTGGTTACAAAAACAAATTGAATTTCATTATTTTTATAATCAATTAGCCAATATTTAAATATTCACAACAACATCATTCTATATAAATTTTAAATTAGCTTATACTAGACTAAAGACGACACAATGATTATTAAATTGTTATAAATTTTAATACATATATGTGTATAATATATTTACTTACACATAAAAGACATGTTTTGTCTTTGAGAATATATATATAAAAGTAAGGTTTATAATAAGAAAATTATAAAATAAAAAGAAGTTTATAATAAAATAAAATAAAGAGATTATTAAATTTGTAATATTAGATTTATAATAATAAATTAAAAATATATAGGAAATATATAAAAATTTTAGAAGAATAAATATTTAATGGTGGATAATTTCTTATCATAATATTAGTTTTTCTAATAAATAAGTTCTAACTAAATATGTTGTAAAATGACATTTTCCAAATTTACGTGAAATAAGAATGACTTTGAAGCCAATGTAGCAAATATGTGTACGTTATGTAATGCCTATGTTATTTGACTACATGTCTTTTATTAATATAGCAAGGCATTGAAATGATTAGTTGGTGATATGTATTTCTAATTAGTTGGTAATATGTAAGAGGTAGAATTTCATTGTTGAGAGATAGATTATTAATATATATTTTTTTTATCGTTCAAAAAAATAATTTTTTTTTAATGTATGTCTAAGTTTTGTGATTTATTTTATATTAAAATTAATTTTTCAGAAAATTATATGAGAAATTTTAGAACTCACACATTTCAAAGTATAGTAATTCGAAAGGCTTATATTCTAAAATTTTTCATGTGATTTTCCAAAAAAAATATTTTAATAAATTTTTATGTAATTAATTTTTTTTAAAATTTTATTCTAAAAAAATATTAATTATTTTTAATATCTCTATTTTATAATAAATATTAAATATTTCCATAAATTTAATTCCATACAAAAAGAAGATAATATTATACTCAATTATCGTGTTACCTTTGGCTTTAAAATACAGTCTAATAAATAATAACTAAATCACTTTACTTAATAATAATTTACTAATATAATAAAAAATTATAATAAAAACATGTTTAACACATCAATAAAGTTTACTACAACGGAAATAAGACGGGAGCAAAACTAGTGAATCGTACACATTCAAGTAATATCTTCTTAATTTCATTAATAATGGAGATGTTAATGGAAAGAGGATCCATTAAACTTTTATTTTGGAATAACGACTCCTACTCTCGTACGATAGTTCTATTTAAGAATTTAGCGGAAGTAACTTGAATTATAGGAAATTTGCTTATTTAGGAAAGGTTTTCTAAAAATTGTTAAAAATAATTATAGAAATTGTAAAATAGAATGAAAGTTTAGTTTTGAAATTTCTTCCTCATCCTAACTTGAATTCCAACTACTATAATACTAATTTTTACTTGAATCACTTTCATCAATTTATATAACAAAATCAGTTTCATAACTTTAAATTCATCACTTTCTCCAATTTATATAACAAAAAGCAGTTTCATAGTATGGACGACAGAAGTGCATTGCGGCATATGAATAGAAAAATATTGAATATATATATAGTCACAAATTTTAAAATAATAAAAATCATCAAAGTTTTATGAACAATAATTCATGATTTTTGGTTAATTATGAATGAGGTGAGTTTGGTATTTAAAAAACGTTAGTTTCGCAAGGTCCCGGCCTGTAACTCAAAAGTACAAAAGCATGTAAGTAGAAATTCAAAAGCAAAATCACAGAAATTTCACTCAATTGCAAAGAACGGTTGAAATACAAAGATTCTAAATACGAGGAATGACATTTTTCCAAAATCCAGTTCTCATAGAAAAGATTCTAAATCCGCATGTAAGAAGAAATTCAAAAGCAAAATCACAGAAATTTCACTTAATTGCAAAGAACGGTTCAAATACAAAGATTCTGAAAACGAGGAATGCCATTTTTTGCAAAATCCACTTCCCAGGGAAAAGATTAACGGAAAACGCTTTTCTAAAAAACACAGTTCCCTGTTAAAGTTGAATACGTTATGGCCAAAAAGTGGGGCAAATGGATGGGGATCATAACAGATCATCCCTCAGTTTTACATTTAAAAAAAACTGAAGAAAGATGATAAATTGGCGAACCAAATAAAGTCGGTGTATTAGTTCAATCCAGCCAGGACACTAGCTGACGAGGATTCATAATGCCAGGGAGGTGGACGTCTCCATCTCGGAGAAAATCCGTGACCGTACAATAGAGCTTCTCTTTCTCTCTTCTGTTTCCATCTGCATTCTCATCGAGATAGCCTAACTTGGGATTCGATTCGCTGTTCGAATCCTTTGGCGGCCACGGGCTTCCTAGCAATGTCCCGCGAGTGACATATTCGTTACCCATAAAGCAGGCCAACCACCGCCAATTGACCAACTTCTTTTCGTTCACCGTTCGCCGGGACGACAAATTGGGGCTCCCGGCGTAGATTGTGTTAAGCTTTTCATTAGTCCGGGGCGGCGAAATCGGCGTCTGGATCCTCCTCCTCGATGGAGTTGCGGTTTGTTCAAAAACGAAGACATGGAGTTGGGGTTTGTGCCGCTGATCCGTTGCTTCCTTTTCCCTGTTTATATCCGTTCTTCTGCCATAGTCCACGAGCTTTCTCCGCCTACACGCCAATTCGTGTTGCTGCTGCTGCTTGTCTGTTGTTACCTTTTCCTTCCACATCTTCCTTCTTCGCCCCTCTCCACGGGCCTTCTCCGCGTGAAATCCGATTCGTACTGTTGATCCTCCGGTATCCATAGACAGGGAAATCTTCAAATCAAGGTTGGGTTGCCGAGTCGCAGAGAGATTCGAACGGCCGTTATCCGTAGACACTGAAATCTTCAAATCAAGATTGGGTTGCAGAGTGGCAGAGGGATTCGAACGGCTGACGTGAGGATGTGACGATCAGATAATGAGTGGATGTGGTTCCATGAGTCTCAGTAAGGATGAGGTAAAGATTGTGCTTGACGCCATTAATCGCTGGCCGAGGCTACAGGATGGGAATGAGCATGTAGTGAAGAGCCTCCTCCCACCACCATTATTTTCCCTCCATTGAATGGGGAAATAATAATACGGCAAGGCAATGTATATCTCTCCGGTCTTTTATGAGGAAAACCTTCCAAAATGCATCGACACAGAACTTAAAACCCAATCTCATCCCGACTCGCAATTTATAGGTAATTTCTTTGTACCTCCAGGCTCCCTGAAATGTGCTCATTTGGTGGTTCCCTTCCCGAAACCTGACCGAAATTGAAGTGAAAGACTTGGCAGTGAAGGTAATGTGCCGGGGACAATATCCAATCGATTAACACCGAAGAATACCATGACTGATATTCGTGGTTCCTATTTGTTATCCAGTGTTTAGATAACTTGTTTAATTTTTTTTTTTCATCTAGTTTCAATTTTCATAATTATATGTTAGCTTTTTTCAATTACATGTTAGCTCGTATATGTTGGCTTGTTAGGATAAAATTCAAAAGACAGACAAGATATTTCTTAGAATACAGGTTTTATTTTGTACATTTTAACTTTTCTGGTTAAATTATTAATATATTTTAAAAAAATTAATGACAAGAATATACATAAGCATTTTATTTTTAAACATTTTATTTTGTTTTGTTGTAGTCTGATTAGACTGCGTTTTCATCCTGAAAATCATGGAAATTTCCATAAGATTCTAAGAAAATTTAGTAAGGATTTTCGTAAATCTACATTATAACTATCAAACTTTAATATTTTGGGTGCTTTAGAGGTTTTTGATGGTGCTGAATCCATTTCCACCATCAAAATTATGATTCAAACACTGTCACTTTAAGATTTCTTAAATTCTTTTAGGCCTGGATTCCAGCCAATTTTTGCCATCAGATCAATTCCTCGGTCTCAGTGGACAACTCCTTTTATTTTACTAAATCATAAATTCTTAATATAATTTTAAATTATAAAAAAATCATTTTATTATTTTTGTATTAAAAAAAAATAACAGAAAATATGCTTTTAATATTTCTATAATAGAAATAAAATACTAATCGGATTTGATAGGTTTATTGATTTAGAATAGCTATAAATTTTTATAATTTAAATAAATTAACAATAATGAAAAAATAATAATTATATATATTAATTATTGAAAAAAATAATATATATATTTTTAAATTTATATTAATTAAAAAATTATAAATATATATATATATATATATATATATATATATATATATATAATTATAATTATAATTATATATATAATAATTATTTATTAATTTGAAATAATTAAAAATAAAATATTATTGGGAATTTGGCTTCTGTGATCCATAAATTGTGATTAAAATCACATCAAAGTTTTGAACCAGACATTGTGGTTCATTATCCGCACAGGATGAAAAATCTGATCAGGGAACCCATTTAAATAGACAATAAAGCTCCAACTAACGGTTTGTAAAATAACAGCTAGTTTGACTAAAATAGGAAATAAAATCAAAATAATAATAATTTATTTATTTTTTAAAGAATAAATTAAATGTTTAATGTTTATAATTTGAATTTTCTATATTTATATTTATTTTTAATAAAAATAATATTTATTTAATATATTTTTGAAGAATAAATTAAATGTTTATTATTTATATATATTTATTTTCTATTTTTATTTTTAGAATAATAATTATTTTATTTTATTTGTTTTTATTTTTTTATAGAATAAATTAAATGTTAAAAAATAAAAAATATTTATAGTTTGAATTTTATATATTTATTTTATTTTTAATAATTATATGTTATGTAATTCAAATCTCATCAAATTATCTTATTTGATAGGTAATTTTATCTAACTTAAGAGATGATTTTCACCAAAAAAATTTGATCACAATAAAATATTATCTTAAAATATTTTTTTTAATATAAATATAAATATTCCAACATATTAACAATTGATATATACATTTATATACCTGTACCCTGTTCAAATATAATATTTGAAAAAAAATACATTAAATATTACCTTCAAATCCTAAAACAGATCTATAAAGAAAATAACTAAAACTATATTTATCTTCACACTTTTTAAATAATATTAACTAATCGTTACTATTTAAATTGATAAATAAACAAACTCAATGTGAAACACCTGCAATTTAAAAATACGTAAAATACAATCGACTACCCAATTTATTAGGAAAAACCAACCTCTTAGCTCTGAACTTGCAAAACGGCCCCTCGATATTAATTTTATATATGTCGAGGAACGCACATGCAATTTACGCATATTCCAAGGAGTCTTTGTGCATGTCATGCAATGTGGATGCTATGGAACACGTGCACCGATATAAAACAGTATCGAGTAGTCTATAATGCGACTTTTTGAAGGCTTTTACGGTAGTTTTTTCTGGTCAAATTTCTTTAAATTCCGGTAGGAATTTAGTGAAAATAGAAGTTTAATGGGTAAACTTGCACAATCAAAGTTCCCTAAGCTTTTTTAGGGTGCTGAATCCATATAAACATCAAAAAACCAGTTTAAATAATAGAAATCAAGATTTCACCTCAATTATTTTCACCGGATTCCGGCCCCTGAAACTCCAAAAAGTCGCACGAAAGACAACTCCAAACAGTATTATATCACAAAAGGAAGAGTCCTAACGAAAAAAAACAACACCAAGTCGAAGGAAAGTTTATAGTATTATATCACAAAGGTAAGAGTAATAACGAAAAAAACAACACCATGTCCAACTAAAAAACTCAAGGGCACAATTTACAACTATGATTCAACACATTTTTTTTATGAGTGATTTTCTAGAAGTTTTTAGTTTATTTTCTGATTTAATTGGTTTAGAATTGGGTATAGAATCTAGATTTAGTGAAATCACAAATTTGATAGGTGAATTTTTTACAATTTAAGTGTCTAAAAAGTTTTTCAAGTTGTGGAATTTGTATATGTAGTAAAAAAAAACCAATTTAAACAACATAAATCAAGATTTCACTACAAATTATACTAAGTTTTTTTCCAAAATAAAAAATAGAAGACAAGGCTTCTATCCTATTTTCAAAACCACTATATATGAGCTTCTCTCTATGCATATTTTTAATCCATATTCTTCTAACATGTAACCTTTTTTTCAAAAATCAGAAATGGAAGACAAGGCTTTCTATCCTATTTTCAAAGGCACTATATATGAGCTTCTCTATATGTATATTTTAATCAGTATTCTTCTAATTGTAATTGAAGTTGATGTTGAAGTATTTAACACTTTTAATGAGATTACTATACATGCAACTTTTTGTATATGTAACCTTTTATTGAAAGACTAAAGTTGGGAGACAAAGCTTTCTAATTTATTTTTCAAACGCCTTAATTGTAAATTTCTCTAAATATATATTTATCTAACACTTTGTTGAAAGAGACAAGGATTTCCAATTTATTTTTCAATTAGTGTAAGTGAGTCTCTCTAGATATATATTATTTTTCCCTTGTATTGTAAATCTTAACATCAATAAAAATAATGCATTAAACATTTTCAACAAATTAATAATTATAATTTTTTTTTCACTTTTATAATATTACAAATTTAAAAATAAACTATTATTAAAAAAAATTATAATATTTTTTATTATTATAAATTTTATGAAGAGAAATTTATTAATTATAAATATACATTTTATTTTTATATTTAAAATATATAATTTAATAAATATATAATTGTTTCTAATTGTAGTCAAAACCTTCACCTTTGCCTCAAGCGACGGTGGCATAAGGATGTATAGTCATGGCTCAACCATTGAGGAATTAAAGAGGAGCTCGGTATGGGAAGCAAAGATAATATCAAAAATACTATTACCTCCAAATTTAAGGAAAAGTTGTTAGAGGATCTGGAGCTCAAATGTAAAAGGAAGCTAAGATACTATATTGAAGTGATCAACCCCACCCTTGATAATCAGAATTATCTCTCTATGATGTCCATCAATGAGAAAAAATGAATATCACTAAGATAAAAACTAAATCCCATAAGCTTCCAAGTGAGACAGAAAGGTGGTCTATTCCCAAGACCCCTTGGAAGGATAGAATCTGTTAGATTTGTGATTCTAAGAAAGTGGAAGATGAAAATCACTTCCTTTTAGACTACTTGACTCTTACACACATTCACTCTCAGTTCCCTACCATCTGCCACACTTCCAATCTTTTTGACTTGTTCAGCCAACCCATCTATAACGGAGCACTTATTTCTCTTCTCTTTAACCATAAAAATAAAATTTTGAAAAATCAAACTTAGATTATTTATCCTTTCTCTTAAGGTCTAATAAACCATATTAATAAAAAATATAAAATATATTCGAGGTTCACATTTCACAACATATAATAAAGAAAAAATAAAAAATGTATTCGATGTTCGCATTTCACGTCATATAATAAAGAAAGATTACACGCAAAGTTCACATTTCACACCATATAAAAAAATTCGCAACAATTGTATTGCAATTAAAATGTAATAGTGTCCACAATTGCAGTCCTAAATACATGATCTTCGCTTTTATATATATTTGTAATTTTTTGGTATATATATATGCAACAGTTGTATTTCAATTAAAGAAATGGAATATTGCTGACCATTGTAGTTCTAAGTATATGATCCTAGGTTATATATAGATTTTAAATTTATATATTTAAATTTATATTTAAAATTAGTTTAATTATTTATTAAATATATGTTATTAATAAAGAAGTTTTGGTCTTAAATAATATGTTCAAATTTAATTGAGTAGATTGAGTCTTTTACAACTACGAATCATTGTTGCAGTAACACTTTATGAATATATTCCGCGAAGGGTGGGGAACCTCATAAAGTTATTATTTTAAGTATTACAAGGAAGAGGAGCACATCTTATGAGGTTTTAATTTTTAATATTCCATATAAGAGAGGGTATCCAATGATCTCTTCCTTTTTTATAAAATAGATTTTTTTATCAACTACAATAGCCATTAGTAACCCAACATGACTTAAGTAGACTCAAAAGACAATATCTTAAGATGGACTTTAACTAAAAATAATATAGGGGAAACTCTATTGGTAACCATATTAGAAACTATTTTACCTAAAATTAATATAGGGAAAGCTCTACTGGAAACCACAATAGAAATTATTAGCTCAACATAATATGTAAATGATCTTGAATATTCCATTGCAATAGTTTTTCACAATTTATCTAATAAAAGAAAGTGCAAGCTATATATGGAAGGTTAAATAGGCACAAATATTTTCTCTAAGAAACCATTATGGGAGAAAAACATATAAAAGGTGAGAATGTTTTTTTCTCTTTCCTCTAATATGGAAATAATGCAAGTACAAAGAATAAGCCACCCACCCTCTATAGAGTTGTGTAACATCTATGGCTAGTTGAGCTACCATAGAATACTAAAACCCTTTTTTATTATCTCTAACTCATACTCTCATTTTCCCTACAGTACTATGTAACAAGATACAATAGCATAGAATGGAACTCTTACTCCTAGTGGTCTCATTTTAACATAGTTGAATAGCTAACAAGCTTTCAATTTTGGCTCCATTAGCTCTCAATTAGAGTTGCAACTTTGACCCTTCTAGAGGCTTCCTCAAATTCCACAAGTGGCTACCCCTTTGGCATGAGTAACTAGGGTTGATGGGGTATCCTCTCAAACCATGGTGGTGAAAAAGAAAATTTTGAAAGCATAAATTTTGTATACAAAATCTGATGGACATCTTTCTTGTATCATTGGAAAGGTAAGTATCTGTAAAAGAACATCACTAGATCTAGTGTTAAATCAAGAAATTTTAGACTCCAAAAAACATAATTTAATACATTAAATTGCTTCTCAATATTTTTAAACTAATTCCCCAAACTAGTACTTGGTAAAAATGGCCTTACAAGCTAATTCCTACTATTTTTCCACTATGAAATCATTGTCATAGATGAAGAATAATATTATGATACAACTTGGGTTATATCTCTCCATTTTTGGAGGCTTTTGGCCCCAAAAGATTTGCTAAATGAGGTGACAAACGTTTTCTTATACCTTCTCCCTAGAGGGTCATTTATTTTTGCCTAAAATTTGTCCTTTCAACTCAATATGCCAAAGGTAATTTTGTATCTGTCTTGTAGAGAATTTGGTGTTAAGTCTTTTATGTAAGGTAGAACATGCTCTCTTCATGATCCAACATGGAAGACTTACAATGATTGACATTTTCAGCATTCATCATAGAGTAAATTTGTTGATAAATATATCTACTTCGAAATATTATTTTTAATCAATAATCAATAAACGAAATTAATTTTCTGAAACATTCACAAAATGTATGTTTGAAATAAAAAAATTAATATTTATTTCAAAATAATATTTTTTTCCTTGAACTTTAATAAATATTTTTTTATAGTCAAATCTCAATTTTTCAATTTATCATATTTCTTTGTGAGATAGAAGTGAGGGATGATATGCCTCTGTTCCAGAGTCGAAACTTGGACTTCACGTTTCCAACATTTTAGGAATTTACTTTTGGACATGTTATTGTAAATCAAACCATGTATTTAAAACATGAAACAGTCCATAAAAAATTAAGGTATATTAAACATTTGAATTTTAATGATCCTTTCAATAAGTCTAGTTTTGGAGATTTCTCCTGACCTTCCGCTTATATGGACATTATTTTTATAGTTTGATCCTTTGTCTACATGTCTTTCTACTATAGTTATTTTCTCTTTCAACATGTACGCAAACATACACACGCCTTACACTATTTTAATTCGCTGATAGACGTATATTTGAACCTCGCGTACTGAATGTTGATCGTAAGAATTTCATTTCTTTTTACCAGGGGAACGATCGACTGTTCTTCGAATATTCTTCGTGCAATAACTTGATCTATGGCTATGATGAGAGGGAATGGAAATAGTCATGGCAACGTGGCGGTAGATGTCGAAGGGTTGGCTATCTGTTACTGGGGGGAGGTGAAATGGCGTGCGTTTCACTTGGACATGAAATGCATTCCACTTCATCACTCCTTTGCATTTTCTTTCAAAAACCTTCATTGCTTCGTTTCAATGTGGCAAGAATCAACGGAAGCGAAGAGGTTGGAGGCACAGATTCAATGTTACCAGGTTAAACCACAAGTCTAATGCAGCGAGGTTTGATGCAAAATTTCAACCATTTTACATTGCCAAGGCAACTCGCGTTTAGATTTTGGTTTCAATGTAGTGAGTCTCAATTTTGGATGGATGTGCAGGTTCAATGGGATGAAATCAAGATCGAAGTAGAGGAAAACAGGGTTTCGAGAATCAACTGCTAGCGGCTAAAGCAGGCAGAGGAGGGCGATAAATGGCACAAAGTGGAGCACTCCAACTGAAAATTCTGGAGGCAGTTCAGGGTGTCGGATAATGTGAATATGGATGCCATCAGAGCCAACTTGGATAACAACGTGTTAACGGTGGCCATGCTGAAGAAGATCAGGTATCCCGAAAGAAAATATGCCAAAGTTATTGATATCATCATGATACATCTATTGTATTGCATGCATATAAATGTCCTTCATGGTAAAATTTAATTACTCTTCCACTTGTATGAACGAGACACGTATGATAATAATGAAAGTATCCCATCTCTTAAGTACATAAAGAAGTGTTATTAGATTTTTTTATTTAAGATTCCATAACAAATATTTTATTTTTTAAAGCGTGAAATCATTTTTTAAAGCGTGAAATCACTGAGAGATCAAAGATTTTTTAAAGCGTGAAATCACTGAGACAACTTAAATGAAAATCTTTCAAGATATATTTGACAATATTTTTAAAATTCAACATCTTTACCATTATTTCTCCACAAGCCTTTTACACCTACATATGATAAATATGTGAGTTCATTTAATTTAATTAAATAGAGATGTAACTGAAGATGAAAATAAACCCCCACTAATTAAGCATACTGCATCCATCCACTGCAAATAATTGTGATGTATATCAACCTTTGTTATGGAGTTTACTCTTTTTTGTTTGTAATTTTGGTAGTACCTTTCAATTTTTTCTCTTTTTCCTTTTTTCTTTTTCTTTAAGTTATAGAGTTTATTATTAAAATGAAAAAGTAGCCTTAAATTAATTTCATGCAAATAATCTGAGATGTATATCAACCTTTGTTATAGAGTTTATTATTTTTTTTTTGGTAGTACCTTTCAATTTTTTCTCATTTTTCCTTTTTTTTTTTTTTATAAGTTATAGAGTTTATTATTAAAATGAAAAAGTAGTCTTAAATTAATTTCATGATAGAATTAAACATAATTTTGTTATTAATTTTGAAAAGATTTAAAAATAAGATAAATATGAACGAAATGAAAAAATTAACCATCTATTCAAACAAACAGTGGAGATAAATATAACTTTGGTGATTAAACACTCTATTGGAAAACAAATTTGGAATAACATAGCATTTCGAATAAAACATATAAGAATTGTGAACAAAAAATACGTTCCCTACTATGATATCCTTTTACTCTAAGAAACCACCAAACATAACTAAAATAACTAAAATGTCATTGGAATGAAGCAAGGGAAGCATAGAAAACAACAAACAGAAAAAACTAGGTGGTATCTCACAACACAAGTATCAGGATCTATTACTTCCTGAATTCCAAATCATTTTTTATTTGAATAAGTTGACCAAAATCTCAGTTTAATGCCCACAAGAACAAGCTTACATATTTATCACGGTAAATTACGAAATATCCACACAATGCATAATATTAATATTTTTATTCTCTAGTTACATAAATTATATATTTACCATAAAATTGTCAAAAATAAAATTCAATAAATTAAATTTGGAAACAAGCCAAATAAAAGATCTACTCTTTTCACTTAAATGTGAATATGTAAACATACAAGGTATTTTTACGGAGCGTGCATCAATCCAATTTTTATGTTTTTTTTTTTTTAGTTTTGGGAGGTGTTCAATGTTGTTTGTATGAGAAAAAATGAATGTCATCCATATTTTTTTTCCTTAGATTTTCCATTTTTAATGATAGTTTCCCCAAAGATTGCTCGAAAAATTAGAGTGTTTTCTATTTATATCGAGCTTAACTCAAGGCATTTAAGGTATGTAAGAACAATTTGCAAGAGGTTGATCATCATTGTCTCCATGATTTGCAGTGTCTCTATGATGCTTTGTCATTTTAAATACTTAGGACAGTTTGGGCAAAAGACAATAGACCTTGGCGAAGGAAATATAAAAACTAGTTTTAGACTCGAGAAGACGATCCAAGAAAATCTAGTTAAGACTGGGAAGATGATCCAAGATTTGATTTGCAGTGACAAAGCGTGAACAAGTGGAGAATCCATTCATGGGAAAATAGGAAAAAACAGTGTTTAGGATTCCATTATATATCTTTTTAATAAATACATCACAATTTTTTTTATAGTTTGAAAATAAAAGCAAAGTGTGAATATATAATGAATACTTGGAATGAGGATTCTTCAAAACTGTTTTGGAATATACAATGAATACCTAAAATGAGAATTCTTCAAAATTGTTTTTACCTCTTCAAATTTTGACATTTTCACCAGCACTCCTTCACAATCATTTTGTATTTGTAGATACATGAAACTATTAAACTGATGAAATGAAATAAAAGTTTGTAACTGGATATTAAAATAAATTCAAAAAAACTATGAATACCTCTTTACGTGGTGCATATCATGTATAATGTGCTTCAATCATGGCTTCAAGGTTTAACCAAACCTAATTTTCATCTGAAAAGAAACCAAATCAAAATTGTTTTAAAAGATGGTATAAAATCTAAGCCAAAAAGAAAATTGGATACCAATACAGAAATAACCATTGAAGTAGTGAAAATAGCAGTAGAGGAAATATCGGCAGCATGAAAAAAAGTAAACACACAAAAGAATAAAAAAATAAAAAATCAGGGAGTGTAGTGTAGTTCCACTCAAGTCAACAATACATTACCCTCTCTACTTGACACACTTCTTTTTTCTCCTTAATTTGAATAGAGATAATCTTGATATATATTATATATAACTATATCACATAGAGAAATTTAATAGAAACAAAATTTGAAAGCTTCTGGGAATCCATTTCATGTTTTGAATAACTTGAGTGATTGAAATCTCCATGCTCCAGCTGATAACGTTTCTTCTTCAACATGTCTTGAAGGTTACCTGTTGTTGCCTGCTCGAACTTAGAGGCTAAAGATGGTTCATCTTTTTTATTCTTTCCAAATAGGAGGGCCTGCTTTACTACATTCTTAATCAATTGGAGATGGGCTACTTCAACCAATCGAACTCTCAACTAGATAAATGGTTTGAGCTCGAAACTGGGGCTCCGCTCAAAGATGATTTTCTTCTGTATTAGGGAACTTGGAGTCCAATCCAGCGAGCATTAACCTTTATTCGAGTAGTCTCCGACAGTCTGACCCTTGAAAACCCAGTGCCCACCTTTAATTTAAGCACCGATGGGCACTCAGTTTAGGGGAAGAAGTAAATTTGTACGTAGTTGTTTACTCCAAAATGTAAATGTTGAAATCAGAGTAATGATTTAGTCAGGGGTTAGATACTACATATCAGGAAAGTTGCAATCAGGGCCCAAGGATAAGAAATATCTAAAAAATTTCAAAAAGGTCCCACAGCCCTTCGGAGGGCATTTTAAAATATTATTTATGCTATTTTTTAAACTGGTAGAGATCACAATTTTTTTTTTTTTTTACAAGCAATTTTCAATTAGCACTTCTTTGGCATGCGAGAGGCCCCTGGATGGGCTGTGACATATTCAATTTTGAACACTGATCTCGTGCATTATAATGATATGGAAATTGAATCAACACAAGAATTTTGGTGTTGATGTGATTGATATATGAATTTACCTTATTTTGTATTTACTTAACCAAAAGTAAATATTACATTTTGTATAATACTGCATTTATCTCTTTCCTGCTTGTTACTTTATGAAAACTAGTATCACTCATAAGATGCATCACTCATCATTGAAAGCCAAAAAGAAATCATGCATCATATGCCCTTCTTTAATTTTAAAATTTTCATTATTGTGGTTGTAAACATCGATGATAAAAATTATTTATTATTGTGGTCGAAGAAATTGTGAAGATGACTTTTAACGCTGAACAAACACCATTGAAACTCCCAGTGAAGAAGATCATGTTGACGGGAAAATCTATTTGGCCAACAGCAGGGGATCTCCTCGGTAAAAAGTCCTAATTAGACTTTGAACCGTTTAGAATAGGGATCCCGTCTGGGGTGTGGGTCCGGCTACAGCTGATTTCTCCTTTCTTTGGGTCTTGCTTAGACTCTATAAACATGTGGATACACACTTAATCAAATGATACAAGACATATGATTGATGCATTAAATGTACATATAACACTATGAGTAGCAAGAGGAAACAATAAAGCATAAGTACTGAAGGAAGTTTTGTTAACAACACATCATTAGGGTCATCCTTATAAAATGTTCTGACGACAAAAGAAACAATTCCTTATGGCAAGAACACCCTTCACTTCCTAAAAGTTTTAGATGATAACACAAATGCTAATAAACAAAGTCATCAACACTCATTAAGAAAGTGAAATGAACTAAACCACCATTAACATATATTCAGCAAATTGTTATGCAATTGTGATATGAATTGAAGATACAATTCCCTTAATCTAAAGATGTTCAGAAACTGAAAATATAATACTCAATAGTGCTCACACATATGTCAACACCAGATCCACAAAGGTATTTTTCAAAATTCTTGTATCCATGCTCAAATCTTATAATCCTGGTAATACAATGTACTCAGCTCAAGTCCCCCCAAAGAAATATCCTTTACAGGTTCCCAAAGGAAGTACTTATAGAGCAAAGATTGCCCTTTGGGCTCCCTAACTTTTCACTTTCCCGACTGTTGGGCTGCCTTGCGACCCAGTCTGTTCTGAGCCACTGTTGTGACCTGAGCCACTGTTGCGACCTGCGACCTGACTGGCTTTTGTGACTTGCAACCTCAATGGGTTTTGCGACGTGCGACCCCCAGCAATTAGCGACCTGCAAACTGGTCGCTGGGTCGCTGGGTCGCACTGTCTGTCTTTTAACAGGGAGTGTGACCGGCGACTTGTGGATGTTCGCGACCTGTGGCTTGGGGTTTCTGATCCCTTCTACATTTCTCTTCTTGAGATATCAGAGTGTTGTTCTAGTGCCAGCTTCTATCTGCTGGTGATGTCATTGCCGTGCTAAGGGAATTTTCATGCGATGATAAGTGGGAGAGTGGTTTATGTTTTGAGTGAGATGCTGAGCATCCGCAAAACGCAGATTTTGAGATTGATTTGAAACCCAGCTTTGCATCCTCCGGAGAGAGCTAGCAGTTCTCTTAATTTGGGTGGACATTACTATTTCCTTATGTTACCTACAAGACAACAAAATAAATCAGCATCTTCTCATATAACCTGCAAATAAACGAATTTAAATTAGCCATATTTATATGTGTGTGTGTGTGTGTGTGTGTGTGTGTATAAACGTTAGGGAATCAACATATGAAATGCGATAATTTTGTCAAAGCTAAAACCAGTTGGACCCCTGTGTAGTCATGTCTTGCATAAAAATGAACGAACAACTCGTGTATGCTTATACCAAGCTGGCTTCTCGTGAATGTTCCTCTTGGGGAATTTATGAGAGTTTGTGGCCTATGTCAAGTCTGATCGAGTGGAAAACTCTTCTTCTTCTAAGGAATATCCATTCCTTTACCCAGTTTGTTCTTTCCTTGATTTTTTGGAAGCATGGATGATTGGCTCTTAAACCGGCATCAGATATTGCCATCTTTATGTTCAAACTTGTCAATCCCTTTTCGCCATAGTTTTCAACTCCAAACATGGATGTGATTTGTCAACGCTGCATGCATAGCTCCCATTAAACATAGAATTTAATGTGATGATGTTTCACTCATTAATATCTCATCACGTTACTTCCCGGAATTTATCGATGGTAACGCATATGTTGAGGGCATGCTAGTATATTCTCATATTGTTTTTTAGAAGTTACCAAAAGTAACACATACCTCACGCTGCTTTCAAGGAGTTACCAAAATTAACGTGTACATTAGAGGCATGCGACTCGGTTTTGCAATGTGTTTGGAATACCACCAAGTCGCACCTTTTATTTTCCTCGTAGGTCAGTGACTCAGCGACCTGGAGGGGTCGCGCGACTTTATCTACACGTGGGTCACAATCTCAAAAGGTTCGCAGGGTCGCCACTACCTCCAATTCGCACTTTGTCTTTTCCTCATAGATCTGTGACTCAGCGACCCGGACTAAAATTGTGACTCCACGGGGTCACATAGTCGCACTTTCTAGCAGGTCGCACTTCATTCATTTTGGGTATGCTACGGCTCAGCAACCTGGGCTGAACAACGACCTCCCAATGGTCGCATAGTCGCACTTTTTCTGAAAAATAAACACCAAAATAATGAAATCCTTGCAAATAGAAATGAACTAAGATTAGTTGTCCATCTTTGCAGCTGCTGATGCAACTTGTCCACGCAGACGACCAGTTCTTCCAGCAGCAATAAGCCCAAACTTTTGCCGTGGTGGTGCATCACGACATACAATACTAGCATGACCAATATGTTGATGGTTACCACCACCATGAGGATGCTTAACTGGATTCATAGCCACACCATGAACCTTGGGCCAATAGTTTCATTTGACCCAGTATTTGTGGTATGCATTTCTAGCCTTGAGCATTGGCTTTTCTGTTCTTCCACCTCTAGCAACTTGACCAACCATAGCTCTACAACCACTTGGCACAATCTTCTTAGCTCCAGAGGGAAGCTTCACCCTGGTAGTGCCGTTATCGATATTATGGCTCATGACGATGGCGTAGTCTCCAGAAGCCTTAGCAAATGAACCCCGATCGCCGACATTCTGCTCCACGTTACAGAAAATGGCTCCCTCCAGAATAGACCTCAAGGGAAAGACATTACCCACAGTCAAATTGGCCTTCTTTCCACAGTAAACGAACTGTCCTGAGTACATACCTTCGGCTGCTACGAAGAGCTCTTTCTGATGCAGAGGGGAGCGCCGCGGCCGGGGTCGTGTATGACGTCCATGACAAATCCCCTGATGTAGCCATTGCGCTCGCCATAGTTGAGGTTTTTGAGGGCTAAAACTTCCCGCATTTGGTGCATTAAAACCAACGTTATAATATATTCCCAAACTGCTCACCAAAATGGCGGACCGTATCACCATCTCTTCAGCATTCGTTTGGCAAGCTGACTCACCTCCTCCAACGTTTGTGGCATCTGTCTTGGCACCGGCGATGAGTTGGACCTGTGATATCACCCATAGCATGTTTAGCAATCTACACATAACCACCATCTAGAGATTAACAAACCTGTGGCATGTGAGAAGAGTCTTCGGTGCTGGCATGTCCTTTTGTTAACCTGTATTCTTATTCTTCAATGATATGGTTTAAAACCATAACTCGGCATTGTTTAACGCACATGTTGTAGGTTTTCATCTTTTTTACGATTCTACTTTTCTTTTGACCATACTTGCACCGTAGTTATTATAACCTTGCCATTATAGATTTGTTATAACGTTCCGCTCTGTGTTTCAAACATAAATTTCAACCACCATATATATATATATATATATATATATATATGCTCCAAATGTTTCAGCATGGGTCGGAATTCCGTCATGGAGTATTTGAGCCCCTTTGTAATGTTTTTATATGGTTCTGCTCCTCGAATCTTATACGGTTTGGAAACCATATTGTTTTTTCACCCTGGTTTTAATTATGTATATAATGTTTATAACCTTGGTCCATGGATTTGCATCCACCATGTAGCTTAGGTTTAGTAAATATTGTTTCCCAAAGGTGTGTTTGATATTTGAAACTGTGCCATTGTCTTGAAAATACCAACATGTGTGTTCTTTGGCACTGCGGCTCAGCATGAAAATGCCTTTGAATGATATTGTATTTCTTTAGGGAAATCTTCTAAGTCCACTTTGTTCACCCAGGCTCTACTTCAGGTTGGACTTGTCGAATTGGTGAAATGTGTTCCTTTCTGTGTATGCATCGACATTAAGCTGGTATTGTGCAAGATCTTCAAAACTTCCTTTAAGGTGAGATATCTGCCATCGAGAAATGTAAATACCTCATTTTTTCCCTATTTAAACTTAGATTTGATAAATCACAACAAATGCTTCTAGTTCATACAAGATGGCATCCGGTACGGACATTAGAGAAGAATGCTTTTTTGCATCAGTGACATAAAAGGTTCTTTTGCTGATAAACATGTATCACACCATCCTCCTTTTAACAGTACTGGTCACTTGCTCCTCCTCCTCCCCTGTTTCGCAAATTTGGCCTTGTTGTTGAGCTCACTTTTATTTCCCTCGATGTCGTGACAAAATTGAGGAGTTTTTCACCCGTGGGGTTGACCTGTGTGGAACATTACAACATCACAATTACTCTTTGAGAATGGTGTCCCTAGATAAAACATATGAGACTAACGAGCTTAAGAGAAGTATTCAAACAACATGATTAATGACCCATGGCGAGAGGGCTTTTAATTGTCAATACACAAAAAGGTTTCCATTCGAATGTATGCATGACGATCTCTTCACACATGGCGCGACTGCAGTAAGAGAATCTCATCATTATGGTGAGAAGGCTCACGAGGGGCTTGGGATAGGTTACGAGGATGTCATTATCTACAGGCCAGGTTTAAGCATTAACGGCTAAGCAAGTAAGGGTAAAGGGGGGACCCAAAATTTTAAATATACCCCAAAATTTTGGGTGTTGTTGTAGCTGCTACAACAAATGGTGAACCACTGGTATAATCCAACATCTCTGTCAATATCACAACAATAGTCTTAGTCCAGATAGTGATGCAAGGGAATATTGAACAAGTTCTGCGGGTACCCTTTGTATTACTTGGGCCTTTACAGATATGCCCAGTCCTTGTGCCTCAGCTAGGTCTTGCTAATCAGAACACATCAAAGCAGAAGCTCACAGATGCCAGTGGCTTGTTGATGATGTGAAGAGCAAGGCATCGCGTTTATTATTTTTAGTAATTTTTAAAGTAAGTTTCCATTGTTGCTCCGCTGCCAGTAGGCCTAGACAGTACCCCGGTGGAGTCACTTCAAGAGATCACAAGTGTTGCTCCATTGCCAGTGAGCCTGGTTAGTACCCCGAAAAAGTCATTGCATTACCTCTCTGCGTAGGAAGCCTTTCTCAATCCTTCACCCTTATTTGTTTCATGTGCTTGTAGCACTTATTTTCATGTGCCCGTGGCACTTATTTTTCATGGGCAGATGAGGGATCCCGACTTATTTTACGAGCAAGAGAGGTTGTTTCTTGTTTTGCGGAAACTAGAAGATATCCTGATTTGGGTTTGCCCTTGTGCCAGAGCTTCACATCCCATCTACCACAATAGGAAAAGCGTGCAAAAAAGAACATTAATATGCCCAAGAATATGCTGGGCACAAGGCTTAGGCTACAAGTATTGGGTCGTTCAAACTCATTAGGTATCCCACAAACAACCGGCTCGTATATCCACGGCTAATAAATTTAGACTCATAGACATTTTGTTGAGAATGCGACTTCGATGACTTGTCCTACGAGGAAGTTGCCTCTTGAGATAGCCACCACAACCTCTCACAAACAATGGGGTTACTGTTTCAGCAATTGGGGAAAAACAAGTTCGCAAGGTGGTAGGGTTTCAATGAGGGCTCGTGCGGTGATAGGCATCATGTCGAAAATTTCAAAGCTATATGAATAAAGTGTACAACGCAATGAAATCAACGAGGCTCAAGATGCAATGCAATGCCATGTGTGGGAATGATCAACCAGTTGTAGGTGGAAAAGGGGGATGATACAAGCAGTGATTATTTATGCAATAATAAGAAACTGAAAAGAAATGAGTGGAAAATATTTGTAACATGATGATACCTAAAATATTAATCGTAAACAAAAATAACAGACACACTTTTAAATTATAAAGTAAAAATTTGGCAATTAAACCTAATTAAAAACTTTGGATTAACAAATTTTTATTAACAGGTCCTAGCTAGCCTACACCTAAAACCCTAGATTAACCAATGAGGTGGTCGGGTTATGTGAAATCAGCTTTCTAGTGCAGCCATCGCATTAGTTCCCGTCCTACAAGAACAACAATGTTCGTAATCAGAGCCAGCATAAAATATCATGCACCAAAATCAAGACTTACCTGAAGAGCATGTGCAATAGCAAGAAGGCCATGGCTACTTACCAGAGAACGTGCCAGAGTGGATTGTGCAAGATGAATTTCACTCTTATCCTGATACACAACAATATATTCTCGAAACTTAAAACTATTTATAAATGACACACATCCATTCGTGCACAATCCTAGGTATGATGGGCGCTGGGTAAGCCATTTCCTATTTGCAGGCACATCCACCGGATAGGGTTGGTCGAGCCAACCAGCAACCTCATTGTGGTGGTGAGGATGATTGATTTTACGGGGTGGAAACAACAAGCATGTTCCAGGAAAATTATAGATACTTGCAAATCCGAGAGCAGAAACCCTAATTTTGAAAACCCTAGTTCGGAGTTGCTCCTGGAATTTGTCAAGGATATGAGGATCCAAATCCACATTTGGTGGAGCCTGCAATTCCTTACCGTTTTCAACAAAATCCGAACCTTCGAGGGGGGGGGTTTCCGAACTTTGATGGTTTGGCGAGATCAACAGGCAAATGGATGTGATCATGGATTGTGGTGAGTTGCAAAATGTAAGTGGGCTTTGTATCAATTTACTCAAATTTTTGCACACTGACAGATTGATAATCCAATGTATCAGATTCTTTAGATTTGCCAGGGTGGGGTGAGTTTGACGCGGTTATGCTGGGAGGAGCATGGTACTTGGGGATCATCATTTCAGAAACCTTAATCCGAGAAACCCTAGTTGGAGTTGTTTGAGGAGTCTTGTCAGGATCAGAAGAACCTGGTGTAATAGTCGGCAGAAGCTGAAGCGCTTTGATTTTCTGATGGGTACTTGAATCTTCACAAAGCGGATTATCGAATTGTGGTGTCTTAATATGGTCAACAAAGAGATACAACTGACAGTCCTCAACGGTATGATTGAATATTTTTTTAGATAAGCAGTGATTGTTGTAACCATCGATTTGATCAAGTTGGGTACCTGGCATGTTGGGCTCCCCGGGAGTCACCAACTGGGATGGATCACTAAAGAGGACATCTTGAGTTTGCCCAGACAGGAAATCACTCCTATGGCTGTCTAAAGATTCCGAGTGAGAAAGATCAGATCTAAAAGATTCATCAATTTTGAACTGTGATTGTGAAACACCATCTGCGTGCTTATGATTGTCGCCAATACCAGTATAAGGAAATTTTGAATGTCTCGAAGAAATTATTGGTGTGGCGGACTCATGAAATAAATCGTGGAATAATGAATGAAAATATTGAGCCGCAGGGGCGCTAACCGTACAAGGCTTTTCAATACGCACATCTGTGTCATTCAGATAAAACAAATATTTGGCAGGCCTTGTAAGGGAATCAATTTCATCCGGGATAAGAGTCGATTCATACTTAGTATGCGAATCAGATTTAGGACTGTGTCCATGGAGACATCGAGTGGGCTCGAGGTAGGTTTCATGAACCTGGAGGGATGTTGGGCCCATCTGGTTTTCAAGCTTTGATTCGACGGGGTGCGTGAAATATTCAAAGGTAGTACAATAGGCTTTATCCTCATGCAAGTGTCTATCCTTGCTCAGAACATTTGAGGTCACAACTCCACTGCCCGACAACTCAGAAGGAGGAGCAAGAATATCACAAATAGCAATACTCTCCTTGGAGGCCTGAATGTGGTCTCGACTCGGGGAGATGGACAAGGAAGCATTAGGGACGCAGTCTGAAGAGCTGGTAACTTGTGGGTCGTCATAAGGAATACTAGGATCAGGCTGGGTTGCTACTTGAAATTTTTCAAGAGAAACGAGGGTCACATACCTGAACTATTTACTTAAAAATTTCCAATCAACATCCTTTTCAGGGAACTCAAAACAAAAATGGACAAATCTGATAGAGAATTCATCTAGAGGTTCCTGAGGTTCCATTCTGATGTCATTTAACTTTATAAATACACTTTGAAAATCGTACCTGTGAAAAGCTTGTTGCAATTCACTGGCGAGTTGTTCAAACAAATGAATGGAATTTTCCAGCAATGTGCGGCACCATCGCTTAGCACGACCTTCGAGAGTGAGGAAGAATAGCAAGCAAATCAAACCTTCATTGCTAATTTCGTAGCACTCACCAAAGTCACAGAAATCTAAAAGGTGTTGGGTTATGGACACTCTGTTTTCACCATCGAATTTTAACTGGGGCAAGTGATACATAAGTTCATCGGGGATGATACATCGAGGCTCATAAAAATCCGACAAACATCTCGGGAGAATGATTTTGGGACAAGCCATTACAGATACGAGATTAACTATAGGCTCTAAGGGCTCAGCTTGTCATCTGGCCCTAATTCTAGTGCCAATTCTGCTGACGGGAAAATTTGTCCGGCCAACAGCAGAGGATCTCCCCGGTAAAAAGTCTGAATTAGACTTTGAACCGTTTAGAATAGGGATCCCGTCCGGGGTGTGGGTCCGGCTACCGTTGATTTCTCCTTTCTTTGGGTCTCGCTTAGACTCTATAAACCTGTGGATACACACTTAATCAAATGATACAAGACATATGATTGATGCATTAAATGTACATACAACACTATGAGTAGCAAGAGGAAACAATAAAGCATAAGTACCGAAGGAAGTGTTGTTAACAACACGTCATTAGGGTCATGCTTATAAACTATTCTGACCACAAAAGAAACAATTCCTTATGGCAAGAACACCCTTCACTTCCTAAAATTTTTAGATGATAACACAAATGCTAATAAACAAAGTCATCAACATTCATTAAGAAAGTGAAATGAACTCAACCACCATTAACATATATTCAGCAAACTTTTATGCAATTGTGATATAAATTGAAGATACAGTTCCCTTAATCTAAAGATGTTCAGAAACTGAAAATATAATACTCAATAGTGCTCATACATATGTCAACACAAGATCCACAAAGGGATTTTTCAAAATGCTTGTATCCATGCTCAAATCATATAATCCTAGTAATACAATGTACTCAGCTCGAGTCACCCAAAAAAAAGATCCTTTACAAGTTCCCGAAGGAAGTACTTAAAGAGAAAATCTCCCCCTTTGGGCTCCCTGACTTTTCACTTTCTGAACTATTGGGCTGCCTTGCGACCCAGTCTGTTCTGTGACCCGCAACTTGAGCCACTGTTGCGACCTGCGACTTGACTGGATTTTGTGACTTGCGACCTCAATGGGTTTTGCAACTTGCAACCTCTAGTAATCAGCGACCTGCGACCTGAGGAAATTTGCGACCTATGACCTGGTCACTGGGTCGCTAGGTCGCGCTGTCAGAATTTTAACAGGGAGTGCGACCAACGACTTGCGGAAGTTCGCGACCTGTGGCCTGGGGTTTTTTATCCCTTCTACATTTCTCTTCTTGAGATATCAGAGTGTTGTTCTAGTGCCATCTTCTATCTGCTGGTGATTTCATTGCCATGCTAAGGGAATTTTCAAGTGATGATAAGTGGGAGAGTGGTTTATGTTTTCAGTGAGATACTGAGCATCCGCAAAACGTAGGTTTTGAGATTGATTTCAAACCCAGCTTTGCATCCTCTGGAGAGAGCTAGCAGTTCTCTTAATTTGGTTGGACATTACTGTTTCCTTATGTTACCTGCAAGACAACAGAGTAAATCAACATCTTCTCATATAACCTGCAGATAAGCGAATTTAAATTAGCCATATATATATATATATATATATATATATATATATTAGGTAATCAACATATGAAATGCGATAATTTTGTCAAAGCTAAAACCAGTTGGACCATTGTGTAGTCATGTCTTGCATAAAAATGAACGAACAACTCGTGTACGCTTATACCAAGCTGGCTTCTTGTGAAAGTTACTCTTGAGGAATTTATGAGAGTTTGTGGCCTGTGTCAAGTCTCACTGAGTGGAAAACTCTTCTTTTTCTAAGGAATATCCATTCCTTTACCCGGTTCGTTCTTTCCTTGATTTTTTGGAAGTGTGGATGATTGGCTCTTAAATCGGCATCAGATATTGCCATATTTATGTTCAAACCTGTCAATCCATTTTCGCCATAGTTTTCAGCGCCAAACATGGACGTGATTTGTCAACGCTGAATGAATAGCTCCTATTAAACATAAAATTTAATGTGATAATGTTTCACTCATTAATGTCTCATCACGTTACTTCCTGGAATTTATCGACGGTAACACATATATTGAGGGCATGCTAATATATTCTCATATTGTTTTCTGGAAGTTACCAAAAGTAATGCATACCTCACGCTGCTTTCAACGAGTTACCAAAATTAACGTGTACATCATAGGCATGCGTCTCGGTTTTGCAATGCGTTTGGAATACCACCAAGTCGCACCTTTTATTTGCCTCGTAGGTCAGCGACTCAATGACTTGGAGGGGTCGTGCGACTTTATCTTCACGTGGGTCGTGATCTCAAAAGGGTCGTAGGGTCGCAAATACCTCCAATTCTCACTTTGTCTTTTCCTCATAGATCTGCGGCTCAGCGACTCAGACTGAACTTGTGACTCCACAAGGTCACATAGTTGCACTTTTTGGCAAGTCACACTTCATTTGTTTTGGGTATGTTGTGACTCAACGAATTGGGCTGAACTACGACCTCCCAATCGTTGCATAGTCGCACTTTGTCTGAAGAATAAACACCAAAATAATGAAATCCTTGCAAATGGAAACGAACTAAGATTAGTTGTCCATCTTTGCAGCCGCTGATGCAGCTTGTCCATGTAGACGACCAGTTCTTTGGGCAGCAACAAGCCCAACCTTTTTCCCTAGTGGTGCATCACGACATACCGTACTAGCATGACCAATATGTTGATGGTTACCACCACCATGAGGATGCTCAACTGTATTCATAGCCACACCATGAACCTTGGGCCAAAAGTTTCGTTTGACCCTATATTTGTGGTATGCATTTCCAGCCTTGAGCATTGGTTTTTTTGTTCTTCCACCTCCAGCAACTTTACCAACCATAGCTCTATAACCACTTGGCACAATCTTCTTAGCTCCAGAGGGAAGCTTCACCCTGGTAGTGCCGTTATCGATATTATGGCTGATGATGATGGCGTAGTCTCCAGAAGCCTTAGCAAATGAACCCCGATTGCCGACATTCTGCTCCACGTTACAGATAATGGCTCCCTCTGGAGACCTCAAGGGCAACACATTACCCACAATCAAATTGGCCTTCTTTCCACAGTAAACGAATTGTCCCAAGTACATACCTTCGGCTGCTACGAAGAGCTCTTTTTGATGCTTGTGACGAAATGGGTGCCTAAAGGTCACCTTGCAGAGGGGAGCGCCGCGACTGGGGTCGTGTATGACGTCCGTGACAATTCCCCTGATGTAGCCATTGCGCTCGCCATAGTCGAGGTTTCTGAGGGCTAAAACTTCCCGCATTTGTTGCATTAAAACCAACGTTATAATGTATTTCCAAACTGCTCACGAAAACGGCGGATTGTATCACCATCTCTTTGGCATTCGTTTGGAAAGCTGACTCACCTCCTCTAGCGTTTGTGGCATCTGGCTTGGCACTGGCGATGATTTGGACCTATGATATCACCCACGGCGTGTTTAACAATCTACACATAACCACCATCTGGTGATTAACAAACCCGTGGCATGTGAGAAGAGTCTTCGGTGCTGACATGTATTTTTGTTAACCTGTATTCTTATTCTTCAACGATATGGTTTAAAACCATAACTCAGCATTGTTTAATGCACAGGTTGTAGATTGTCATCTTTTTTACGATTCTGTTTTTCTTTTGACCATACTTGCACCATAGTTATTATAACCTTGCCATTATAGATTTGTTATAATGTTCCACTCCATGTTTCAAACATAAATTTAGACCACCATATATATATATATATATATATATATATATATATATATATATAGATACGCTCCAAATTTTTCACCATGGGTCAAAATTCCATCATGGAGTATTTGAGCCCCTTTGTAATGTTTTTATATGGTTTTGCTCCTCGAATCCTATATGGTTTGGAAACCATATTTTTTTTTTCACACTGGTTTTAACTATGCATATGATGTTTATAACCTTGGTCCATGAATTTGCATCCACCATGTATCTTTAGTTTAGTAAATATTGTTTCCCAAAGGTGTGTTTGATATTTGAAACTGTGCCATTGTCTTGACAATACCAACATGTGTGTGCTTTGGCACTATGACTCAGCATGAAAATTCCTTTGAACGAGATTTTATTTCTTTAGGGAAATATTATGAGTCCACTTTGTTCACCAGGGCTCTACTTTAGGTTGGACTTGTCGAATTGGTGAAATGTGTTCCTTTCTGTGTATGCATCGACATTAAGCTGGTATTGTGTAGGATATTCAAAAATTCCTTTAAGGTGAGATATCTGCCATCGTGGAATGTAAATACCTCATTCGTTCCCTATTTAAGCTTAGATTTGATAAATCACAGCAAATGCTTCTGGTTCATGCGAGATGGCATCTGGTACAGACATTAGAGAAGAATGTTTTTTTGCATCAGTGACATAAAAGGTTCTTTTGCTGATAAACATGTATCACACCATCCTCCTTTTAACAATACTGTTCACTTGCTCCTCCTCCCTTGTTTCGCAACTTTGGCCTTGTTGTTGAGCTCACTTTTATTTCCCTCGATGTCGTGACAAAATTGAGGAGTTTATCACCCGTGGGGTTGACCTGTGTGGAATGTTACAACATCACAATTACTCTTTGAGAATGGTGTCCCTAGATAAAACATATGAGACTAACGAGCTTAAGTGAAGTATTCAAACAACATGCTTAATGACCCATGGTGAGAGGGCTTTTAATTTTCAATACACAAAAAGGTTTCCATTCGAATGTATGCATGGCGATCTCTTCACACATGGCGTGACTGCAGTAAGAGTATCTCGTCATGATGGTGAGAAGGCTCACGAGGGGCTTGGGACAGGTTACGAGGATGTCATTATCTACAGGCCAGGTTTAAGCCTTAACGGCTAAGCAAGTAAGGGTAAAGGGGGGACCCGAAATTTTAAATATATCCCAAATTTTTGGGTGTTGTTGTAGCGGCTACAACAGATCCCAAGTTAGAAAACATCAAATAAATTTTATATGATGTTTAAACTCTTGATAATTTGCATATATTTGACATAGCTCTTATAAAATCCAATTATTCTAGTTATTTCACTATGTGTTGCAATTTCATTTTGTTAAAATAGCTAACTAACTCCTGCATGAAGAGTTAGACAGTGAGTTAAGTAAGTGTTGAGTAAGTTGAGTTGTGTTATAGATGAATTTGGTAATTTAGTTAGAGAGTCATTTAAGTGAGAGTTGAATAAGTCGAGTTATGTGATAGATGAGTTTGGTAAATGTCTATATGTCAAGTGATTCAAGATAAATACCCTTCACCGGGTTCATTGTATTAAGTGAGATTGAAGTTTGTGTGATTAATACAAGCGCCAAAGCTCCTTTGTGTTTCATGTGTGAAGTATTTGTGTTACTTTTTGTTTAATATCCCCTTCCTTACCAACAAATTCATATCAAATCAAGGTTACGAAGATCTAGGGAAAGACAGATCACCAATAAAAAGAAATTCTCTCGCTTATTTTAGATATAATGCACCTGGAAATTATACTCAGTGAATTATAATGTTGGTGAGCTCAGCAGAGAGCCGCATTACAGTCAGTAAACTTACCAACTTCGCATAGCACGTGGGTTCCTTTTGTTTCTGCAGCGTTAGCACACTAACACAGTGCTATTATAGGTGACGAGTGTTAAACACTACTACAACACACTTCAAACATGTTAGTGTTTTTAAACAGGTTATGCTTGGCACACGTTACTGAACAAAAGCACATACGGTTCATATGTTTTTGTTTAAAAAAATCGTTGTTTAAAATATACGATTGGTTCGTGATTTGAAAAGATTTTATTTTATTCGAAAGTAATGTTTTTGAATATTACTAGGCCTAAAAGGTTAAAAGGTTTTGTGTTGAGAATATTTAATGATTTTTGAAAAGTGAGATTATAGTAAGTTTTTTTTAGAAAAGGTCTTATTATATAATATTTTTTTTATACAATCTTTTTTTATAAAAGAAATTTTTTATGTAAAAAATAAAACCTAAGGTTTTTTATTACATATTTATTTTTTGAGCTTTGCAAAGCATTTTCAAAAGAAGAAACTTAGGGTTTCATAAGAGAAGTGATTTTTTCTGAAAAAAATATGGCAACAAGTAGTTTCCAGCCACAACTTCATTCCTTCACAGGGAAAGATTATGATGTGTGGGACATTAAGATTGAGAGCATGTTAAAAGTGCATGATGTTTTGGATTATGTCAAGTTTGGGTTTGCAGAACCTCATAATGACGCAAAAGAACGAGTCGTCAGTAATGCAGAGAGGGAATAATGGAAAAAAATAAGAATCCACAAACATTGCGTCTTATCTAGCAGGGAGTGGACCAAGCAGTGTTCCAGAAGTTTATGATTACGTCTTCAGCAAAGGAAGCATGGGAAGCTTTGGCGACGACCTATCAAGGTATGGCCAAAGTCAATATTGTTAAATTTCAGAATACTAGGAGATATTTTGAAAGTTTGCAGATGAAGGAGACAAAGGACATCATTTTTTCATGAATCGAGTCATGTCTGTCATAAGTTAGTTAAAAATTTATGGTGAAGAAATTAAAGATCGAACAATGATTGAGAAGTTCCTTAGATCTTTGTCTACCAAGTTTAATGTTGTAGTAGCAGTCATAGAAGAATATAAGGATTTGGAAATACTAACAGTTGATGAGTTGATGGGATTACTTTATCTCATGAGGCAAGGATAGATAGAAATAAGGATTCCATTTTATAAACTATTTTCAAAATTCAAGTTTCTATTTCAAGAGGTTGAAGTAGAGATCGATCGAGAGGAAGAGGACAAGCCAGAAGATATGGTGGTCAGAGAGATGGTCGAGAAGAGCATGAACATGAAAGTGGAAGAAACAACAATTGAAGCTTGAAAAATAATCAAAGATATAACAAATCAAAGATGAGATGTTATTATTGCAATAAATTTGGTCACTATGCCCATGATTGCAGGAAGAGGATAGTTGATCAAGGAAACCAGAGAGCTAATGTTAGTATAGATGATACTAACTCCATGTTCCTAGGATGCACCAAAATGCATGAACCATCTGATAAGGTGTGGCTATTAGACAATTGTTGCAGTAACCACATGATAGGAAATAAGAATTTGGTTGCAAATTTGGATCAAACTATAAAGGCAGAGGTAAAGTTGGGGACTGACAAGAATGTGGATGTAGATGGAAAAGTAGTGGTTAACATTCTGACCAAGAAGGGGGATCAAAGACAATATCAGAGGTATATTATGTTCCTAGTCTCAAACATAATTTGATAAGTGTTTGTCAATTGATACAGAAATAATACATAGTTTTCTTTCAAGGGCAAGAGTGTATTATTTATGATAAACCACCAAGAAAGTAGCTTATAGATTAGGTACATATTACGAAGAACAAACTCTTTCCTATAATTATGAATTACAATGATCAGGTTAGTTCGTTTAATGTTGCATGTTCTAATGATTATTGGTTATGGCACTTTCGGTTTGGACACTTACACTTTTCTTGTTTAATATTTTTGTAACAGAAACAGTTGGTCAAAGGATTACCCTCCATCAAAGAACCTGCTAGCACTTGTGATTGTTGCATCATGGGAAACCAACACCGTGAAAGTTTTCTGAAGGGAGTTTCATACATATCAAAGAAACCTCTTGAGTTGGTGCATAAATACTTGTGTGGACCTATGAGGACACAGTCGATTGGTAGAAGTTGTTACTTTCTTAATTTTATTGATGACTATAGTAGGAAGACTTGGGTTTACTTCTTGATGCAGAAGTCTAAAACTTTTTCAAAGTTCAAATAATTCAAAGCCTTATCAGAGAGACAAAGTGATCGACACATCAAGGTTATGAGATCATATCATGGTGGAGAATATGATTCGAAAGCATTCCATCAGTACTATGAACAACATGGAATCAGAGGATAGTTTACAATCAGATACACATCATAGTAGAATGTTGTAGCAGAGAGAAAGAACAGAGTAATTATGAACATGACAAGGATCATGTTGAAATCAGGAAACTTGTATAATGAGTATTGGGTAGAAGAAGTTGCATGTGATGTTTATGTGATAAATAAATCTCCTACAAAGAGTGTCATGAACAGAATTCGAGAAGAAGCATGGTGAGGTATGTCATGCAACGTATATCATTTCATATTTTTTGGATTTGCAACCTATGCACATGTGCCTAAGCAGATAAGAGGAAAATTAGATGATCAAAGTGAAAAAAAATGCATATTTATTGGTTATAGTGAGCAGTCAAAAGCTTACAAATTATATAAACTTGTGACCAAGAAAACCGTAATCAACAGAGATGTTGTATTCAAAGAACAAGAGTCATCGAATGGGATTGTAGAAAAAATAGTTCATGCATAAGCACCATTGATGGAAGAGGATGATGTAGCAGAAAAGGAACAACAAGAATCAAAACATAAGACACCAAACAAAGTCATACCAGCAAGGAATCCAAGATTTTCAGAGCAACATGGATCTTCATGCAGATCAACAGACTATAATTCTCCAAGCAGCCAATCAGGTGATGAATCAAGAAATGGTAATAGAAAGATGAGAAGTTTGAAATATATTTATGATGATTTGGATGTTAGTTCAAATTTTTCGTTGTTGTTATTCCAATATTCTTCGTTTGAAGAAGCAATCAGAGATGAAAATTGGGAGAAAGGTGACATTGACATATTTAAAGCAATACTTGTAGAAAAATAATTCTCACAGCAATCGGGAATAAAATTTGGAGAAACGTTTGCTACAATAGCTATATTGGATACTGTACGAGAATTTCTAGACACAACAGCTCAGAAAAAATGGAAAGTGTATCAAAGTGATGTGAAATCAGGCTTTGGAGGCCATGAAACCAAACAAAAATAACAAGAGACTAGAAAGTAAAGACATAATAGAAATATACATCTAGGAAGTTAGGAAGTGGGAACTGAGCTAGGAAGTGGGATCTGAGCCTATAATTGTGACAATTATTGGAACCTAGATGTTGAGCAGTGAGGTAGGGGATGGAGAGGTGTGCAGATTCAATCCAATCATTCCACTGGGCCTTTCATATGCTAGTGACTAACTAGTAGTGGGGGAGGGGATGCAAAGGTGCGTAGATTCACTCCAATCATTGAATTGGGCCTTTCATATGCTAGTGTAAATTCTCCATGGAGAGGAGGGAAGCTTATTTGTGGTCATCTCAATTGAATTTAACTGTTTCCAGAAGAAATTTCATATGCCAATACAAGTGCACTATATGCCCCTCGTGTGCGCCTGATGTGAGGCACCAAATGAGTACCTCAATTTCCAAGAAGAAGGTTC
Source organism: Pinus albicaulis (assembly GCA_034641835.2). Lineage (NCBI taxonomy): Eukaryota > Viridiplantae > Streptophyta > Pinopsida > Pinales > Pinaceae > Pinus > Pinus albicaulis. The sequence goes on from CM076580.1 coordinate 277,749,391, forward strand.
CCCTAGCTAGGTTTTAGCTCTCTTAGATATGTGAGATCCAAAAAATTGAGTAGCATCTCGTTAGAGTGTTATTTTTATTGACACACCCTTAACAATAAAAGGATAAAAGTAATATAGAGCTTATTACGGAGAAATGTTGTAGTTTTTATAAATGAGTGTAAACATTTATATATTGGCTTAATCAGTATAAAATATTTATAGTAATATAATAATTAAATTCAATTTTTTATATTATAATTTTATTTTATTAATAGAATTACAAAAAAATTTAGATAAAAGAATCATAATATATATATATATATATATATATATATATATATATATATATATATATATATATATATATCACATTAAAATATACAACATACAAATATGAGCTATAAATTAAAATACATTTTACCACATAAATTCAAATTCAAATCATTATTATGTAACCATATTTAAATTTAATTCATAAGCACATAAGAAGTTGATACTTACAATATCGTAACAATATTCTTAACCATGGATATTCACCCCTACATTATGATGGATATTATTAACTTGTAAATAAGTTTTGTTACAATACCATGGGCCACTAATACCACATGGCTAAAAACTATGTTATTGTAACAAACCCTATTTAGAGATTAAGAATCTTCATCCTAAAGTGGAAATAAATCACCATGATTAAGAATATTGTTTCATGTTTTCTTAAATGCATATGTGTTTAACTTATATATTAATTCATTTATAATTATTAATGGGATTATCATGAAATAACTGTTTTGATGCTTATTATGTAGTTCCTATTGGCTTTTATGAGTCATTTAATTTATATAATTGCACCAATTATATAAGATGAAATAATATATTAAACATATATATACATTAGAAAAAACATAAAACAAGACACATATCTACTATATTTACCCCACTTTATCATGGAGATTCTTAAATTGTAAAGAGGCTTTGTTAGAATACCATGGGCCAATCAATACCACATGCTCAAAAAATGATAACTCACTTCACTCTCTCCCTATCCCTCTCCTCTCCTCTTGGTCTTCCCTCCTCTCCTCTTCCCATCTCTCCCTTGGCACTCCATATCTCTCTATATATCTCTCTTCCCTCCCTCTCTCCTTATCTATCTCCCTCCCTCTTTCCTCTCCCTTCCCTCCCTCTCTCTCCCCCTCCAACTCTATATCTATCTGCCTCCCCCTCTCCCCTCCCGTCCCTCCTCTCTCTCTTTATTCTTCTCTATCTCCCTCTCTTACACCTCCATATATCTCTCTCTCATCCCCATCACTCACTCTCTCAACCCTCCATATCTCTCACTATCTCCATCACTTTCTCATTCTATCTCCATCACTCTCTCCTTGATCCAAATCACACTCTCTCTCTCCCTCTCTCCCTTCCATCCATATGATGGAGAATTTTCATTCTATGTAATCAATGCTATATGTTATGTCTAAAATATTTTAAGTTTTATTTTTTTTACTGTGAAATGAGTTATGGTTTTTCAACATCTGGTATTGATAAGTTATGGTATTGGCACATGGTATTGTAACAACCTATTTACAAGTTAATAATATCCATGGTAAAATGGGGGTAGAGATCATGGTTAAGAAAATTGATATAGTGTATGTTTATGGTAAGTATTATGCTTTTATGTTATTATTAACTAAATTTAGATATGGTTATGGAATCATTATAATTCCCTACCAAGATCAATTTTTTTGTTGATCACTATTAGTTTAGCATTGACCATGCAAATTATAACATTTAACTTTAAAAATTAAATATTTATTTTTCAATATTATTAAAAAAAAAAATTCTCAAACATTTGATTGGACCCTAACTTGAAGGTCTTATTGCATACCTGCATGGGCCTTCAGTGGGCCTAATGGTTAAGAGCATATGTTTCCTGGTAAGAGGTCACATGTTCAAAACTAGAGGGGGTAGAGTATGTGTGCCTTCGTAGACTTTAGCAATCAAATCATTGCGTGGAAGTGAGTTCCTTACCCCACAAACAAGGGGGTCTCATACACCAATTTGGGGTGGTCTCGGGGTTTCATACACCAGTTTGGGGTGGGTCCCTTTTCCCACAAAGAAGTGGGTCTAACACTGATTCAGTTCTGTCGGCTACCAAATTTACCCATGATCTTTTAATTATGTGAAGTTGTTAGAATTGCATTTTAAAATAGCATAAAGAAACACATGTACATGTTGTAAATAAGGGGAAAAACACAATCATCAGCAACATAAAACACAGGTCGTTGATAACGAATTTCACCTAGTGTGGGTTACGTCTCCGGGCCCCGTGCCAAAATGGAGTAGGCCACTTCATATATTGTTGGAAGATGTGAAGATGTACATGGATTATGTTCATACAATGATGTGCCCTAAACATGAGTGGCTTGTCTCTCCACGAGATGTTCTGCTACAAGAACTCTCACTCACAATGGACCTCCTATCAACATGACATAATCTCACATGAAGCAAAAAAAAGATCCCACAACATGCATCAAGCAAGTATCTAGAAATCATAATACACCTCACATCAAAAAGAGGCACATGATCAAATTTCATATAAATCAACCCCTAAAGCTAGTTGAAGAAGCAGATGCTCAGCTGCTGATCCTAGTTGTCTCGTCGAACTCATGGCATCGAGGGGCATAGAATTGGCTTTCCACACATGAGAATCAGACACTATCACTCTAATCTGGAAAATGGCTGAAAAATAGGAAGCTCTGCTACTGAAACAAACACCACCATTGAGTTCCTCTCACCGAGAGGTGTAAAATTGAAATAAAGTTTGTCAAAAATGGACTCCGGCTAGTTTTGGGCCTAAAGGAATCTTTTGATTCTCTAAATATTCCCTAAGATTATGTTTGCAGGGAATCTGAAAATTTGTTGTTCAGATCACCATTCTCGCTTTACCATCGCATTCCCTGTGAAATTCTGGTTAAAATGACTGTAAACTTCATATCATTCTGACAAAATGGAATTTTACCTCCCCATGGAATCTTTCAGGAATCAAAGAATATTCTCTGCAAAAGATTCTCTATTTTGAAAAGTGTGACAACATGGTTCCGCCTCTGTGGATGCGCTCATGGTTCCCTACTCTTGCTCCACTAGTCTGTTCTTCTTCTTCATGCTTGGCCTCTTCCTTCGTTGGGTCAAATGGCAAAATGAAGTTTTATATAAATAAATTGGGCGAAGTTTTCAAAGCCCAATGGACTGGTGGAATGGTAAAAAAAGAACAATGTTAAGGAGAGGTTGGGGGATCAAATCCAGCCCCTCCCCCCCCCCGAAAATCTACATATTTCTTTTGGACCATTGGGTGTGTTTTATTTTAGTTTGGGGTTGGTTTGAAACCATGGCCATTGGCATTAGTTGCGGGCGCGCTTGGTTTGAGTTTTGATATATATATGTATGTATATATATATATATATATGTATGTATGTATGTATGTATGTATGTATGTATGTATGTATGTATATATATATATATATATATATATATATATATATATATATATATATATATATATATATATATATATATATATATATGGGTTGGATGTTGTAGAGACGTTGCGTGGGCAGGGTCGGTCCGTCGGCCATGGGTTCAACTCCCACCGGCTCTGGCTTTTTGTGTTATATATTTGGATTTGGGGTAGCGTGGGTCGTGTACACCAGAGGTGGCCTGCCCACCCACATAACCATTTATACGTATACTTTTTGTAGTGGCTCCGGTCATGGGGTTTGACGGGGGTCATGGCCTACTGACCCAAATTTTAATATGTTTGTTTTTTCATTTTAATATGGGTCATGCAGTGGGGTGGCGGGGGTGGTGGCCTGCCACCCCCTTTTCTATATTTGTTTTGTTATTTTTAATAATAATAGTCATTTTCGATTTTAAAGAAACAAATTAATGAGGCCACAATTTCGCCTATTTTTCAGGAGCTAAGTCCCGTACCGGTTGACAGTAAATTTGTGGGACATTTAAACCTAGCCCACTGCCCAACTTTGACGAAAAATTTGACTCTCTCTAAATTCTCCATACGAGCTCGGATTGAAGTCTTGTTTGTAACGTTGGAATCAGGGTGATGAGAACTTCAATCTGGACCTAGTTCGAGAGAAATCCAACCCTTTTTAATTTTGACCTATCATCAACTCTCTTGGTCTCCTGAGGGTGTCTGGAGCCACCTGGATCAAATACACCAATTTGGTGTCTTGTTTGGCAGTGAACTTAAAATTGGATAATCATAATAATAATTGCATTTTTTGCACAGTATAATGCCATGTGGATAATTACCTTACATATTTATGTCATAATTTATGGATATGATTGCAATATTCATGCATGGGACAGGCTAAGATGCCCTGCAAAACAAAATTACTGTAAAAGAAATTGAATTTTATTATTTTATAATTATTTAGCCAAGATTCAAATATTCACAACAACATCTCCACTATAGTGACTCGATATAAATTTTAATTAAATAATAAATATTATATCAAGCCTATACATTTAGCTTATACTAGACTATAGACATCCTCTTCACACAATGATTATTAAATTGTTATAAAATTTAATACATATTTATGTATAATGTATTTACTTACACATGAAAGGCATGTTTCTTCATTGAGAGTATATATATATATATATAAGTAAGGCTTATAATAAGAAAATTATAAAATAAAAGGAATTTTATAATAAAAAAAATATAAAATAAAGAGATTACTAAATTTTTAATATTATATTTATATGTACATTAAAAATATATAGTAAATATATAAATTTTTTAAAAGAATAAAAATTTAATGGTGGATAATTTCTTATCATGTTAATATTAGTTTTTCTAATAAATAAGTTGCAACTAAATTAGTTGTAAAATGACATTTTCCAAATTTACGTGAAATAAGGATGACTTTGAAGCCAATGTAGCAAATATGTGTATGTTATGCAATGCCTATGTCATTTGACTACATGCATTTTATTGATATAGCAAGTCATTGAAATGATTAGTTGGTGATATGTATTCTAATTAGTTGGTAAAATGTAAGAGGTAGAATTTCATTGTTAAGAGATTGGTTATTAATATATATTTTTTTGTAGTTAAAAAAATAAATTTTTATTTAATTAAAAATATTTTTAAATTTATTCTAAAAAATATTAATCATTTTTAATATCTCTATTATGAAACAAACACACACATTAGAAAGAACTCAAACACAGAGAGAACTTCAGACACAGAACTTAGAAATAAGTCCAAAACTTTCGAATGCCACTATCAAACATGATGATACAATTTACAGATCTGTCTACCAGTTATCTGGTAAAAACTTTTACCTATTAACTGGGACTGTTTCTAAAACTACTTTTGGTCGGAATCTAGGAAATCGGCTCTTTACTTTAAATCACATTTATGTCTAAAGGCTATGGTCCTTTTATGAAAAAGGACGAACCCCATGAAAGCCTTTAAGAACAATACACAGTGAAGATTCTTGAAAGGACGAACCCCACGAAAGCCTTTAAGGACAATACACAGTGAAGATTCTTGAAAGGACAAACCCCACGAAAGCCTTTAAGGACAATACACAGTGAAGATTCTTGAAAGGAAGAACCCCACAAAAGCCTTTTTCTAAATATAATAATTAAAATAAGATATGGATATCTTTTAGGGATCCATCAAATATTTACAAGGACAGATTTGGAATCTAATTTATAAAATGTGGTATCAGAGCCATTCTGGTTCTTTTTCTAGTTTGGTTTTCGTAAAATTTTCTATTGATGTTCGATGTCCATCACTCGTTTTCGACTATGTTTCTGAGAGAAGAGTGTTTGGCGAACTTGATGATAACTGCTAATTAGACTGTAAGGCCACTGTTGATGCGGCGAGGAGAACAGGGGAGTCGTATGATGCCATTGCCAGAGGCGTGATAATTAGTCGAGGAGTTTTCAGGTGCACTTTTCATTCTTATTCTTAAATCCATGGCTAAAAATGCTACTAGATTTATTTTACATACTCCTGAAGAAAGGAAACGAGCTCATCAGAAACGTTGGGCATTTTTATCTAAATATCTTAATCGTCCTTCCAACATAACTCTGTATGATGAAAGAATATCTTCTCAAGAATTTGAACCACAGCCAAACTGGACATTGCCAGAAATTGACATAGATACTATTTATAGTCTTCCTGCATTTAAATTCAAGTCTTCTCAGTTGTTTAGATTTACATCCGTAAATATTCCTATCTCAGTTGACCAGTTTGTTTATAAGATACCTCTTATAAAATTTGAAGATGTCCAATGGGGTATAGATCATGGTTATAACTATATCCATATAGGAATGATCCAATTTGGATGGCTTGCTGTGCAATATTTCTTTAACTTTTCCGCCACATATAAAAGTGTTTTTTCTCCATGTAGTTATGCGTTTTTCACAATTTTCTGAATTTTTGTCAAATCATTCAAAGAATGCTGAGCTAAATCTGGCTGATCTAGTTCAATGGCTACTTTGTAGTCACTTTTAGATGGTAAAGTGACAGGTCCTTCAAAAGAGCTGAGAATTAATTAATCCTGAGTAAATGTGACTGGAAATGCTTCTTCATAAAATCTTGTCCAAGTAGGACATCAGACCCTGAATCAAAACTATACAAAGTAACAAATGTTAAAACTGAACCAATCATTAGGGGAATTTTGAGGTCTAAAATGGGCCTCCTAAGAAAAATGTACAACAAAAATAAAATTTATAACAACCAATAGGATTCAAGATGATGATGTCAACCATGGGGGATGATTCACCATTTTTTAAATAAAAGGGCAAAAATATTAAAAAATAATAAAATAATAAAACTACTTTTTCAACTCGTATTTTCAACTTATCTCCCAAAATTTTTACTCAAATTTCGATCGGGAGTACCCATTGGATGCGAAATTTAATTCCTCATCCAAGGAGTACCCATGTTGCATACTTTCGATGAACTCTACTACACGAAAAATGAGAAATACATAAAAAACGTGATTGTAATCACGTTTTTTATGTATTTCTCATTTTTCGTGTAGTAGAACCCATCGAAAGTATGAAACATGGGTACTCCTTGGATGGGGAATTAAATTTCGCATCCAACGAGTACTCCCGCTCGAAATTTGAGTAAACAATTTGGGAGATAAGCTGAAAATATGAGTTGAAAAAGTGGTTTTTCCATTTTTCCCTCTAAAATTTAATGATGTCGTCAAATCTTATTTGATTTTTTCCACTATTATTTAATAATTTCCTTAGGAGGCCCATTTTAGACCTCAAAATTCCCCTAATGATAAATTGAAAAATTTGGTGCAATATGACTAATTTCTATTGACTCCTTATTGACATCTTTAAAAAGGATTTTTGTGGGCTGCCAAAAATACTCAGGGATTGCACCATGCTTACAACAGCTGCTCATTTCTCCAGTATCAATTTGAGCATCAAGGGTATAGGCTTTCAATCCTTCTAGTTTGATCTATATAGGAATCACCACACAATCACCAATACTATGCATTTCTGCAAATTCAATCCTTTTAGACTTGTCTATTGAATCTTGATTAACTTTATTCAATAGGAGTCGAGTAAATTTTGATGTACATTCTTCATAAACATCTATATCTTTTTGAAGCTTTGTAAAAAACGCTAGAATTTGTTTTCTACTTTCTCGCATTGATTTCTCAAGTTTTTCAATCTGTTTTATTAATTTCTCTTTTTCATTTTCACGGGCAGTCTCAATAGGAATTTGCTGCAAGAACCAACTTTCTTCCTCTGTATCTGATCCTTCTTTATCAAAATTATCAACTGATGATTTTTTGGGAAGCTGATCTTCCAAAGTTATTAATCTTTATTGCAATCTCTTTTTCACTGTTAACTGACCAGATTGTAAATTAGCAAGCTGCTGCTTAACTTCATCTATCTGATTTTGCACAGGATAAGAACGAAACATCTTGCATTCTGAAAAAAAAGTTTCATTAGAGTCAGAATCAGTCATAACATTGAATTCATCAAATATTTTAGACAAATCATCAGAGTCATCTTCAAAACTTGATATTTCAAAATACTCTCCTCCAGAATGAGATGTAAGATCCCATTCATCTGGTTTGTGAATGGTGGTGAAAATATCCATAATTTTTATTTGCTTCTTCCCTTTCTTTTCTGGGCATTTGTTTGCAAAATGTCCTTCTTTTCCACAAATAAAACATTTTGGCTTATTAGAAGGTTTAGTTCTTCTTCTGAAAACATATCTTTTGCGGCAAAATTTCTTTCTTGGGGAATATTTCTCACGATAGAAGCTTTTCTTGCGATAAGAATGCTTGGGCATATCACAGTTACAAGTTTTACTAACATGCTTCTTTTTATTTTGTTTAAACTTGTGACAGCCAAAATCATAAGTCTCATTGAAATTATTACACAATTTATGAATAAAATTCATCTGCTTTTTGAAAATTTTCTTGACTTTTGTTGTAGCACATTCTTTCTGCAGGATGGTGACAATGTATTGATGTAAAGAGGCAAATGAAAAACCTTCAATCTGAACATTGTTTATCTGAAAATAATTTTCAATCAACTCTGGAATCCTGCCAGGCAATGAAGCAACATAATATCTTAAATATGCTATATTATGTGGATCAGTTGTTCTGTAGAGTAATGACTACATAGTGCAATAATATTCTTGCAACTGATCAATATCACAAATTTTTTGTGACAAAAACATTTGAAAGTGGTGGGAGGAATCAGTTGGCAAGGCACCAAGAAATTCATGAATCAGGGCTTCGAACAAAGCTTGCAGAGGATCTTCATTTTCTATGATGGCATTTTTATCTCCTTTTGGCAAATTTTCCCACCAAAGTTTCAGAATACTAGTGAAAGCCCAAGTGATTTGTGTGGCAATATCTGACCATGTGGCTTTGGATTCTGCTTTTCTTTGCAAGGCCCATGCATGCACATTTTTAAATACTGTTAAAACATCATCATGAGATAGACAGTCTATATTGAACAATAAAGTATTTCCATACCCTTTTTGTGCATTATTTTGAAACCTCACATTGATGTTTTCCAAATTACTGGCATATTTGGAAAATGCAGAAGTTTTCTTATGTTGGTCTCCCCTCTTTGGAGATTTATTAGTAAAATAAAAAGTGTCTTCTCTTGGTCTTTTACTACTTTCTCCTTCTACTTTAACTCCTGGGATACGTGTTTCATCCCTCAGATTAGTATCCTTTAGGTTGCTCTCGTCATCATACATAGATGATGAATACATATGAATGGATTTTTCTTGGGAATCACACTGATCTTTAAGACTGACATAACCTTTCGGTAAATATCTCACAGGTGGAAGGGCCTCTAACTTGGACTTCATCAAATCAATCTTTTCTTTTGCCACTTTGATTCCTAAAGCAACCTTCTTTATTGTTTCCTTATTTGGAAAATTCATCCCTTTAAACAATAGGCTCTTAAGTCCCGATTTGGGTTGGTTAGTGCTTGGAATGGGATACTTTAACTTATAACTGGCCCTTTCTGTTTCTCTATATTTTGGAGGAGACTGTTCATTTTTCAGAACGGTGGACAAATTATCAACTGCTTTTGAAATAATACCCATATTTCACTGGATATCATTCAATGCTTTTGTATTTTCATGATGCAAACCCAAGGTATCTAAATAGCCAGTATGCAGCTTCTTAATATGTTCTTTAATCTCTACAACATCATTTTCTAGGTCATCAACATTTTGTAACATACATGTAATCTAATAATTAGCAAAATTTTGCATCTTTACTGACTCTTTAGATTCAGGTTCCGATAAATGCTTCATCTGTAACCATTGAAAATATGATTTCATGGTTCCATTCTTAAAGGTTCTGCTTGAGTTTCCAGGCTCAAGGTACCTTTCTGGAACTAACATTCTTTGACCCTCCTTCCCTCGGGGTAGGGTGAAGCTTTTGAAATCTGAAGTCATACTTGTTTTTACACACTCATGACAATCTTTATGCTGGCCATTATGTTCTAAGTCATCAACCTGGTATTTTGAAATGAGAGTAGCTTGTTTTGGAGATGGTTGACAAAAATCACAATCGAAAGTGGAATTTTTAGAAGATAAAGACTTTAGAGGAAAATTCTGAAGAGTATTTTGAAATATCAGGTATCAGTGCCATTCTGGTTCTTTGTCTGAGTTTGGTTTTCGTAAAATTTTCTATTGATGTTCGATGTCCATCACTCATTTTCTACTATGTTTCTGAGAGAAGAGTGTTTGGTGAACCTGCTGATAACTGCTAATTAGACTGTAAGGCCATTGTTGACGTGGTGAGCAGACCAAGGGAGTCGTATGCTACCATTTCCGAAGGCATGATAATTAGTCGAGGAGTTTGTAGGTGCATTTTTCATTCTTATTCTTAAATCCATGGCTGAAAATGCTGGTAGATTTATTTTACGTACTCCTGAAGAAAGGAAACGAGCTCATCAGAAATGTTGGGCATTTTTATCTAAATATCTTAATCGTCCTTCCAACATAACTCTGTATGATGAAAGAATATTTTCTCAAGAATTTGAACCACAGCCAAACTGGACATTGCCAGAAATTGACATAGATACTATTTATAGTCTTCCTGCATTTCAATTCAAGTCTGCTCAGTTGTTTAGATTTACATCCATTAATATTCCTATCTCAGTTGACCAGTCTGATTATCAGATACCTCTTATAAAATCTGAAGATGTCCAATGTGGTATAGATCACGGTTATAACTATATCCATATAGGAATGATCCAATTTGGAATAAATCCTTCGGTGTGACCTGGATTAAATACTTCTTGTTTAACTTGTGTTCTAGACACTCGTCTGAACCAATTCCAAGATGCTTTGTTAGGAGGATTCTAGATTCCTTTGAATAATGGTCCTGCTTGGTCTTCACTTGTTCCGAGATATCAAGTCTCTCTATCAGACCTTTATATCAATGAATTCCTTCAAGCATTTATCTAGTTTCATGGGTTTGATGTCGCTAGCCAATCACATATAGCCCAATTACATACCACTGTATGTCTTTGGTTTGTATCTACCACTATGCCTCCACTAAACCGCAAACTGAAAAACAAAGCCTTAAAAGAAAGAGTTATTGTCGAGCCGGGTAAAGTTGTTCCACTACAAATCGGGTTTTCTGAATGTACTCTACCACCTGAATGGGACAGTACATATGTTCCTCTGTCAAGAAGATATCCTCAGATACAAAATCCATCACAGTTACTCCAAAATCTTGAACTAGTTAGTAAAGCTTATGGTACTAAAAGTTTACAGTTTACCAAACCAAAGCTTTCTTGATCAAGCTCTAGCTCTGTTTCTAAACCATTTTATTCTGTTAATCCCATGTTCTGTGAGAAGAATAGTCTTCCTAGATACTTCCAAACACCCAAAGAGACTTTGCCTCTAAAGTCTCTATCTTCTAAAACATCCACTTCTGATTGTGATTTCTGTCAACCATCTACAAAACAGGCTACTCTCATTTCAAAATACTAGGTTGATGACTCAAAACATAATGGCCAACATAAAGATTTTTATGAGTGTGTAAAAACAATTATGAATTCAGATTTCAAAAGCTTCACCCTACCCAGAGGGAAGGAGGGTCAAAGAATGTTAGTTCCAGAAAGGTACCTTGAGCCTGGAAACTCAAGCAGAACCTTTAAGAATGGAACCATGAAATCATATTTTCAATGGTTACAGATGAAGCATTTATCAGAACCTGAATCTGAAGAGTTAGTAAAGATGCAAAATTTTGCTAATTATCAGATTACATGTATGTTACAAAATCTTGATGACCTAGAAAATGATGTTGTAAAGATTAAAGAACATATTAAGAAGCTACATACTGTCTATTTAGATACCTTGGGTTTGCTTCAGTCCAATTGGCTCCCGGCTTCAGTCTTTGTTGTATGATCCTTGTATCTTTAGCTTACTTTTCATAAAATTGTCGGACATAATTTAAACAGCCAAGGAATCTCTGTACCATTTTTTAATTGCTGGAAAAAGGATTGATAGAGCCATGCAAAATCCCTTGGGCTTGTCCAACATTCTATGTCAACAAGCACATCGAGCAGAAGAGGGGAAAAAAGAGGTTAGTAATCAATTATAAAGAATTAAATGAAGCATTGCTGCCACTTAGGTATCCTCTTCCAAATAAAGAACTCCTTCTAGCAAAGATTTCTCATGCAAATGTTTTTAGTAAATTTGATTTGAAAAGTGGATTTTGGAAAATTGGTATCATCCCTCAAGAAAGGTATAAAACAACTTTTGTTGTTCCCCATGGACAGTATATGTGGAAAGTTATGCCATTTGGGCTAAAGAATGCTCCTTCAGAATTTCAAAAACGTATGGAAGATATATTTGGAGAAGTTGAGTTTGTAATTGTATATATTGATTATCTATTAGTATTTAGTAGAGATATAGCACAACATAAGATTCATTTAGAGAAATTTTATGATCTTGCAAATAAACATGGTTTGGTTCTATCTGATTCTGAAGAAAAATTCCAGATAGGAAAAGTCTCCATAGATTATCTTGGTCTGCATATATCTCAAGGACGTGTTCAACTTCAACCTCACATTTTGACCAGCCTCTTAAAATTCCCAAATCAGTTGAATGATTTAAAAATGGTATAGAGATTCGTTGGCTATTTAAATTATGTTCGACAATTTTATGAAAATCAAGCTAAAGATACAAGGATCATACAACAAAGACTGAAGCTAGGAGCCAATTGGACGGAAGCAATGACTACATCAGTCAAGAATATCAAAGCAAAGATACAACACCTTCCAGGATTGAAACTTCCTGATTCTAACCATGTGTTCATTCTTGAAACAGATGCTTCTAATCATACTTGGGCTGCAATTTTATTACAGAAGCATGGAAGAAAAGAACTAGTTTGTGCTTATGCTTCGAGTTCTTTTGATAGCACAGAAAGAAAATATCCTTCATCCCATAAAGAAATTTTATCAGTTAAAAGAGGCATTAACAGATTCAGACTATTTCTCAAAAGCACAAAATTCATAGTTAGAACTGATCTTAAACATATGAAAGGCATGTTGAACAATAAAAAGTTGCTTGAAAAAGGAAGTTCAAGAGTTCTTAGATGGGCACTCTGGTTAGATGGATTTGATTTTGAGAGTGTTTATAAAGCTGGTACTGAAAAATGTCTTGCTGATATGTTAACCAGAGAAGGAGCTGAAGTTATAACAGAAGTCAAACAGTTTCATTTTGGCTAGAGAAAACCAGAAAGGGATGATGGAGCCTCTTCTTCTAGTACTTTAGTTGCAAGATCGCATGTGAATATTTGTTCAAATTGTGTCTATAAATATTGTTGGGATTGCCTTGTGGAAAATATTAAAGCTTTACCTCCAGAAGTATTGCAGATTATTTTACAGAGATATTTTGATTCCTCGAAATGTCAAAATGGCTATACTTCTGAGTTACCATATAGAGATATGGTATGGAGTATCTTTTTTAATTTGGTGAATAGAGAAGGAAGGGAAATATTCTATGCATACATACACAATCCAGATTTAACATGGAATGACTATTTTCTACCTCATCAAAGGTGCAGGATCAATGGAAGAATGAAGATCTACATATTCACAGAAGATGTGATATCACCATTCAAAACTTGGAGTCCATGGTTCAAATTATTCCTGTATAAGTATCTTCCATGCACTAATTATTTGGTTGATTTTACACCAAATGAATTTATTAGTACTCTTAAATGGGAATTAAATTTGGCAAGCAGACAAGGCAATATTATAGAGTTTGACATGGTGCATGATGACACTATTGTAGATTTGACTGAGAACAATGATGGGTCACCAAATTTCAATTTGTTCATAATATTTCGTGGAGATATCTCAATTCCAGAAATTCACAGAGCTCAAAGAGAATTTTCTACTCCTTTAAATAGCTCTATCAGACATAATCCACCTATTTGGCTTTACAACACACTTCCCATCATTTATGATGATAATTTTGAACAAAGATTATTGGATGCTCAAATTTCAGATTATGAATCTGATCCAGAACCTTGGGAAAATAGTGATTAGATTCCAAATCTGTCCTTGTAAACATTTGATGGATCCCTCAAAGATATCCATATCTTATTTTAATTATTATATTTAGAAAAAGGCTTTTGTGGGGTTTGTCCTTTCAAGAATCTTCACTGTGTATTGTCCTTAAAGGCTTTCGTGGGGTTCATCCTTTCAAGAATCTTCATTATGTATTGTCCTTAAAGGCTTTCGTGGGGTTCGTCCTTTCAAGAATCTTCACTGTGTATTGTCCTTAAAGGCTTTCGCGGGGTTCATCCTTTCAAGAATCTTCACTGTGTATTGTCCTTAAAGGATTTCATGGTGTTCGTCCTTTGTCATAAAAAGACCATAGCATCTAGACAATAATGTGATTTAAAGTAAAGAGTCGATGTCCTAGATTCTGGCCGAAAGTAGTTTTAGAAACAGTCCCAGTTAATAGGCAAAAATTTTTACCAGATAACTCGTAGATAGATCTATAAATTGTATCATCATGTTTGATAGTGGCATTCAAAAGTTTTGGACTTATTTCTAAGTTTTGTGTCTGAATTTCTCTCTTTGTTTGAGTTCTTTCTTGTGTGTGTGTTTGTTTTATAAAATTTCGATTTGCAGTTCGAATCTTGTGGCTGTCACGGGCTATCTCGCTAGTGAGATATTCATTGCACATAAAGCAAGCCAACAATGAATTTACCAACTTCTTTTCGTTCACCGATCTCCGGGACTACAAATTGGGGTCTTCGGCGTAGATTTTGTTGGATAGGTAGAGTATTCAAACACACAAATAACACAAGTATTTCACACACGAAACAATGAGTTGCAACTTTTGAATTAGTCTTCAGTCACTCTAAATCACAATCTGAATACAATGAACCAGGTGAAGGTTATTTAACCTAAATTGACATGCACACACTCTCACATAACTCAACTTGTTCAACTCTCACTTAACTCACTTTGTAATTCACTCACCAAATTTATCTATCACTCAACTCAACTAACTCACTTAACTTATTGTCTAACTCTGCATGCATGAGGTAATTATATAATTTAACACTCCTTAATTACGACCGCTAAATTAAAGCATAACTCATGACAACTCAAACATGCCTACTGGTCTATGTATCAGCTAGGCTTACAACACCCATGTTTCTTTTGTGAAACTCAAATAAATCTACTGCTAATGGCTTTGTAAAGATATCATCCAATTGATCACTAGATTTACAAGGCTTCAAGTGAACTTCTCCATTGCTCATAGGTTCTCGAACAAAGTGATATCTAGTATCAATATGGTTGTTCTTTTGATGAAAAACACTACTCTTGGATAGTGAAATCACCGATGTGTTGTCACAGTATATCATTGTTGATCCTTGTTGTTGCTCCTTGAGTCCATCTAATATTCTTATTAACCATATTGCTTGACATGCTGTTAAAGTTGCTGCTACATATTCTGCTTCTGCTGATGATAGTGTCACAATGGGCTGCTTCTTAGATGCCCATGTTATCACTCTTGAACCAAGATGGAACACATAACTGGATGTGCTTTTTCGATCATCCAAACATCCTACAAAATCACTATCTGTGTATCCAATCAATTCTTTATTTTTTGTACTTGCATATATTATGCCATAATCTCTGGTTCATGCTATGTATCTCAAAATTCTTTTTCCAATACTCAAATGTGTGCCTTGTGAAGTCTCCATAAATCTAGAAATCAAACTCACTCCTTGCATAATATCTGGTCTTGTAGCTGTGGGATACATGAGGCTGCCAACCAATCTTTTGAATAGAGTTGGATTTACATCTGCTCCTTCATCATCCTTACTTAACTTTTCACCTGTTACAACTCGTGTAGGTACATGTTTGCAATTATCCATCCTGAATCTTTTCAACAAATCTATGGCATATTTATTTTGAAAAATAAAAATTCCTTTTTCAGATTGGCCAACTTCAATGCCAAGAAAATATTTCATGAGACCAACATTTGTCATCTCAAATTCTTTCATCATGGCTGCTTTAAATTCATCTAACTCAAGATCACCTGTAAAAATCATATCATCAACATATAGGAAAACAATCAAAATCTTTCCATCCTAATTTACCTTTGTGTATAAGGTAGGCTGAATGTTGCTTCTACAAAATCCATTCTTGATCATGTAGCTGTCAATTCTGCTATACCATGCTCTAGGTGCTTGCTTAAGTCCATAGAGAGTTTTCTTCAATATGTAAACTTTATCTTCTTTACCTTCAACTTCATAACCTGGAGGCTGCTGCTCATAAATTTATTTTTCTATAATTCCATTTAAGAAGGCTTATTTTACATCCATCTGATATAATTTTCACTTGTTCGGATCTTCTGTCGCTAGAACTTCTCTTACAGTATCCAATCTGGCTACTGGAGAGAATTTTTCCCCAAAGTCTATTCTTGGTTGTTGCGAGAATCCTTTTGCTACAAGTCTTGCTTTAAATCTATCAATATCACCTTTCTAATTCAGCTTTGTCTTGTACACCCACTTCACACCAATGCGATTTTATCGTTTGGTAAATCAACCAAATCCCATGTGTCATTATTTTTCAAATGAATTCATCTCTTCATCCATGGCTTGCACCCAGTTTTCATCTCCGATTTCTTCTTCAAACAAATAAGGTTGGAATTCCGACAATGCAAAATTTAAACTAACATCCAAATCATTATAAATATCTTTCATGCTTCTCATACTTTTATTACCATCGCTTGATTCATTATTAGATTGACTGCGTGGAGAACTCTGGTCTTTTGATCTGCTTGAAGATCTATGCTGCTTTGAAAATCTTGGAGTCCTTGCTGGTGTGACTCTATTTGGTGTCTGCTCTCTTGATTCTTGTTGCTCCTTTTCTGCTACATCATCCTCTTCCATCAATGGGGCTTGTGCATCGGTTGGTTTGTCTACAGTCCCATTCAATGACTCTTGTTCTTTGAACACAACATCTCTGCTAATGATTTTATTCTTGGTTATAGGGTTATACAATTTGTAAGATTTTTATTGCTCACTATAACCAGTAAAAATGCATTACTCACTTTAATCATCTAATTTTCCTCTTATTTTCTTAGGAACATGTGCATAGGCTACACATCCAAAAACTTTGAAATGAGATATACTGCATGACATACTTGACCATGCTTCTTTTGGAATTCTGTTCATCACACTCTTTGTAGGAGATCTTTTTATCACATAAACATCACATGCAACTGCTTGTGCCCAATACTCATTAGACAAGTGTCTTGGTTTCAACATGCTCCTTGTCATGTTCATGATTGTTCAGTTCTTTCTCTTTGCTACACCATTCTGCTGCGGTGTGTATCTAGTTGTAAATTGTCTTCTGATTCCATGTTGTTTGCAGTACACATGGAATGCCTTCGAATCGTATTCTCCACCAGGATCTAACCTCAATACCTTGAACTCTTAATCACTTTGGTTCTCCACTAAGGCTTTGAACTCTTTGAACTTTGCAAATTTTTCAAACTTCTGCTTCAGGAAGTAAACCCAAGTCTTCCTACTATAGTTATTAGTAAAAGTGAGGAAGTAACAACTTCCACCAATCGACTGTGTCTTCATAGGTCCACACAACTCTGTATGCACCAACTCAAGTGGTTTCTTTGCGCTGTAAGAAACTTCTTTTGGAAAAATTTCATGGTGTTGTTTTGCCATGAGGTAACACTCACAAGGGCTTGCAGGTTCTTTGATGGGAGGTAAACATATGACCATCTATTTCTGTTGCAATAATCTTAAACCGGAAAAATGCAAGTGTCCAAACCGAAAGTGCCATAACCAGTAATCATTAGAACATGTAGCTGTAAAAGAACTAACATGATCATTGTAGTTCATAAGTAGAGGAAAGAGTCTAGTCCTCGTCATTTGCACCTTTTCTATCAACTGCTTGCTTGGGGATTTGTCATAAACAACACACTGTTGCCCTTAAAAGATAACTTTGTATCCTTTCTACGTCAATTGACCAACACTTGTCAAAATGTGTTTGAGTCCAGGGACATAATATACCTCTGATATGGTCTTTGGCTCCCCCTGCTTGGTCATAATGTTGACCATTCCTTTGCCATCTACATTCACACTCTTGTCAGTCCCCAACTTTACCTCTGTCTTGATAGATACATCCAAATTTGCAGCCAAATTTTTGTTGTCTGTCATGTGGTTACTACAACCACTCTCTAATAGCCAGACCTTATCAGACGGTTCATGCATGGTGTTGCATGCTATGAACATGGTGTCAGTATTCTCTGTACTAACATTAGCTCTCTAATTTCCTTGATCAACTATATTCTTCCTACAATCACGAGCATAATGACCAAATCTATTGCAATAATAAAATTTCACCTTTGATTTGTCAAACCTTTGATTCTTGTGAAATATCCTGCTGCTACTGCTTCCACTTTGATGCTCATGCTCTTCTTGGCAATCTCTTTGACCACCATAGCTACCGCCTCATCCTCTGCCTCTTTATCGACCTCTGCCTCGACCTCTTGAAATATAAAGTTGACTTTTGAAAGAATTTTCTAAACTAGAATCCTGATTTTTGTCTATTCTTGCCTCATGCGATAGAAGTGATCCCATCAACTCATCAACTGTCAGTTTTTCCAAATCTTTTTCTTCTTCTATGGTTTCTACCACGACATCAAACTTGGTAGACAAAGATCTAAGGGCCTTCTCAATCACTGTTATATTATTAATGTCTTCAACATAGATTTTTAATTGAGTGACGACAGACATGACCCTATTCATGAAGGAATCAATGTCCTCTGTCTCCTTCATCTGCAAAATTTTGAAATCTCTCCGAGTATTTTGTAATTTAACAATATCGACTTTTTCCACACCTTGATAGCTTGTCGCCAAGGTTTCCCATGCCTCCTTTGCTGAAGACGTGATCATTATCTTCTGGAACACTAATCGGCCCACTCCCTGCTGGATAAGAAATAATGCTTGTGCATTCTTCCTCTTCTCTTTCTTCCATTGCTCCCTATCTGCATTACTGAGGGCTCATTCTTCTGCGTCATTCTGAGGTTCTGAAAACCCAAACTTGACATGATCCTATACATCATGTATTGTTAGTATAGTCTCCATTTTAATAGCCCACACATCATAATCTTTCCCAGTGAAAGAAGGAAGTTGTCGCTGAAAACTTGATGTGGCCATCTTACTTCAAAAAAAATTTCTCTAATAAAAACCCTAAATTTTTCTTCTTTTTATGAAAGCTTTGCAAAACTCCTTAAAAAAAGTCTCTTTCAGTAAAACTCTAATATATATTTTTATATAATAATTTAAAAAAAAAATTATATATAAAAAATATATCTTTTATAATAAGCTTTTTAAACAAAAACTTATTAATAAAACCCTTTAGATTCAAATGGTCTTCATTTATGAGTTTTATATAAATATTTTTAATAAAACAAAAAAATAAAACTCATGCATGAATGGGTGTTTGTTTTTTTTGAAATCCTTAAAGACTTGTACGTATATCAAATCTTTAAACAAAAATGCTGGGTACGATTCCCAAACGCAAACTACCCTACCTTTTGAAAAAGGCTCACGGTCACGTATCACAATTCAATCGTTATTTGACTTTTTTATTTCTTAAATACGTCGTCGGATGTTTGGTGTTACCCCGATTCAGCACCCTCCGACGCAAATAAACTGCGGATTAAACCCCAATTTTCTTAGGAGAAGTTGTGGATCTCCGTGTTTTCTTTATTGAAAACGTGTGGACCTCGGTGTTTAAAAATATAAAAAAAAATTAAAAAAAAAATTATGCCTTCTGGTCTTGGCCTTCTTCTCTAGATCTGCTCGCCCACAGATCTTCTGATCTTTCTTCAGCTCTGATACCAATTTTTTGGATAAACAGAGGATTCAAACACACAAATAACACAAGTATTTCACACACAAAACAATGCGCTGCGGCTCTTCAATTAATCTTCAATCACTCTAAATCACAATCTGAATACAATGAACCCGATGAAGGGTATTGAACCTAAATTGACATGCACACACTCTCACATAACTCAACTTGATCAACTATCAATTAACTCACTCTCTAACTCACTCACCAAATTTATCTATCACTCAACTCAACTAACTTTATATATTTTAAAAGATTGTGTTAAGATTATCATTAGTGCAGGGTTCGAATCAGGGGCGGGGTAATCGACTTCTGGATCCTCCTCCTCGATGGAGTTGCGGTTTGTTCGAAAACGAAGATGTGGAGTTGGGGTTTGTCCCGCTTATGTTGTTGTTGTGGTCCGTTGCTTCCTTTTCCCCGTTTATATCTGTTCTGCTACCATAGTCCACGGGCTTTCTCTACCTGAACACCAATTCGTGTTGCTGTCGCTGCTTGTCTGTTGTTACCTTTTCCTTCCACATCTTCATTCTTCGCCCCTCTCCACGGGCCTTCTCCACCTGAAAACCGATTCGTACAGTGGCTCCTCTATTATCCATAGATGGTGAAATCCTCAAATCAAGGTTGGGTTGCCGAGTCGCAGAGATATTCCAACGGTCGTTATCCCTAGAGAATTAAATCTTCAAATCAAGATTGGGTTGCAGAGGGATTCGAATGACCGACGTGAGGATGTGACGACTAGATAATGAGTGGATGTGGTTCCATGAGTCTAAGGGGGATAGGTAAGGATGAGGTCAAGATTGTGCTTGACCCTTTTAATCGCTAGCCGAGTCTACAAGATGGGTATGGGCATGTAGTGAAGAGCCTCCTCCCACTACCATTATTTTCCCTGCTTCATTGAATGGGGAAATAATAATACAACAAAGAAATATATATCTCTCCAGTCTTTTGTGAGGAAAACCATCCAAATTGCATCGACACCGAACTCACGCAATGGACCTAAAAGCCCGATCTCATCCTGCCTCACAATTTATACGATACATTTGGTGCTCCCCTGACCTAAACATGCTACATTTCGTGGTTCCCTTTCCGAAATGTGACCGAAATTGAAGTGGAGGACTTCTCACTGAAAATAATGTGCTGCGAAAAATATCCAATCGATTAACATTGAAGAATACTGCGGTTGATATTCGTGGCTTCTATTTCTTATTCTTATCTATTGTTTAGAAATTGTGCCTTGAACAGCTCTCAAGGATATATAGTTTTGTCTAAACCTCCCTTAACCATTGTCAGAACTTTTAATTTTCATAATTATATTTTGGTTTTTGGGATAAATCTAAAAAGACGAACATAATTTTTTTTAAAATATAGGTTTTATTTTATATAATTTAATTTTTAGATTAAATTATTAATAGATTAAATAAATATATTTTTGATTAATCACATCATAATGATTAATATATTTTAAAATTTTAATGACAAAAGAATAAACAAAATATTATATTTTTAAACCTTTATAATTTACTAAATTATTAATATAATTTTAAATTATAAAAACCTTAATTTAGTATTTTTATATAAAAAAATTTATTTTTTTCTACTTCTTTATTATAATTAATAATTTCAAAAGTTTTATCAACGAATTCCGATATTGCTTTTATTAACTTCATAATAATTTTGTGGAATGCAAAATGCTGTATTTAACCCATCAACGAAACGGCCAATTAAAATAATCTATTTGTAAGGTGATATGTTATAAGAACCCACAGAATTTGATTTTCATATCTCTAGAATCGAAATTAAAAAACAATCGGATTTAAAATTTTAATAAATTAATATTAATAACCACGAAAGAAATAGAAAATAATTATGCATATAGAAAATAATTATATATATAATTATAAAGGAAAAAAATTAATATATATATTTTGAAATTTATGTTAATTAAAAAATTATAATTAAATATAATTAATATAAATAGATTTTTATAAATAATTAGAATTATAATCATTATTATTTATAAATTTAAAATAATATATATATATATATATATATATATATATATATATATATATATATATATATACTAGCAATTGCACCTGTGGTGCAAGGGAACGCCGAAAGGAGGCGCTGTGTGAATGAGCGTTTAAGAAACACTGCTTGAGAATGACTTTCTTGAAGAATTTGATTTAAAGTTTAGATATTAAGATGAATCTTATTAGTCTTGACTAATTTTACAAATGCAATTTTTGCAAATACGTTCCCTACAATGAGTAGTTTAAAGGCTTTCCCTATGGAACATATATTTTGGAATAGGGCATGTTGAATTATTTCCATGGTAAACAAGGCATAGGCACAAAATAGGTTAGGAGAGGATGTTGGTTTGTAGGTATAAAAGGAAAGGAAATAGTAATGTCAAATAACCATATTTGTAAATTAGTTTTTGAAGTATGCTACTTGCAATTGTATATGTTGAATATTCCAAGTTTTTTTTTCAACTCATTGCTAATCATGTTTGACATGACACATGCACATGACAGTTTGAAACATAAGCGTATAAGCAAATGGAATACATTGATTGGAATTGTCAATGGTACTAAGTAAACACTAAATAGTAGATACTGAAGCCTGAAACAACAAATTAAAATTGCCTAAGATCAGTAAAGAGTGACTTGCTAGTGCATATTTGTAATATTCGAAGCATTTTTTTTTTTTTGAAATTATTGTTAATCATATTTGAAATGATATATGCACATCACAATTTGAAATGTAAGCATATACAGAAAAATAAAAACATTGATTGAAGTTGTAAATAGTACTAAATAAATACTAAATAGTAGAGAGAGTAATATTGAAATGGCTAGTTTGACTCAAATAATTAGAAAGTAATTTATTTTATTTTAGAAAGAGTGAAGCAAATGTACTAAATGTCTTTGCGAAAATCACATTAGAATAGATTAGGTTGAGGCCTGTTTATTTATTTATTTATTAATCTTTATTTTATTTTATTTCTATTTATTTATTTATTTTATTCTTATTTTTGTAATTAAGAATTTTTTTTTTATCTATTTTATTTTAATTTTAATTTTATCTTTATTTTATTTTATTTCTATTTATTTATTTATTTTATCATAGCATGTAATTATTAAAAATAAAATAAATATATAAATTCAAACTTTAAATATTATTTAACTACTTTTAACAATTAATTTACTCGATAATAATAAAAACAAATGAATATCCTTTGAATAATGCACCAAGGCTATCCATTGAATAAATATCACCCATATCCATAAAGGGTGGGTGGGCTACAGTCCAATTCCCACCATATAATTTCTCATAAGAGTAGTTCTTGTGGCTTCTGTAGAGAGAGAGATATTGAAGCATGCAATGCAAGTTCAGTAATGGTATGTTGAGTGCCTCATGGACTAGAGATCCTTGAAAATAATTTATTATGAGTCTCCATATGTGATTCTTGGAACACTGCATCCAACTGTTGTCTATTTATGTTGAACCCTTTTTAATGTAGCTATATGCTTTATAGTGGAGTAGGAAGCATTGCTTTCTCTCCAAATCCCCTTTTAATGCAATTTGGGCATGTTCTGCATTTCCAGTCCTCCTATTGTTCCTTCCAGCATCTTGTCTTTAAGGCTTATGAGCACGTTCTTAATTGGACTAATATTCATTTTCCTCTGCTAAGGGTGTCTATTTTCAGACATTTATTATATGCTGATTTCCAAAGGGCTTTTTCTTTAAGCTAGATTTTCATAAAGATTTTGAGCTTGTATCAGCTGTTTTAACTTTTTCCCATGTGATATCATTTTCTTTTGCATGCTTCTTCACCTATAGTTCCTTCCAAAATGGCTTTGGTTTTCTCTTTGTCATCACTAGTAGATCCTCTTGCTTGTTTTTTTTCAAATTGCTTTCTGAAGCTTTACTACTTGTTTGGAGGTCTTCAAATTCTCTGTTTGGATGTTCTTTACATTTTTTCTCACTTCTTTGCATTGCTCATTGAAGAAGGGTTCACTGAAACATCGTTGAGGCTCTTCCTTTTTTCTTTCTTCATAATTTCAGGTTTGTAAATTGCTAGACTAGACTGGATAGCCTTTGTCAGTGCTTCATATCTTTCGTTTATATTCATGAGGTCATAAATGATAAACCTTGGCTACATGGTGATTTTCTCAATTTCTTTCCTACAAATTTCTTCATTCTGGTTTGCTCTAAGCTAGCATGTATTCAACACACCAAACCTTCTATTCTTTTCTGCAATATCTCATTGGAAATTAAGAATACATATGTGGAATTCAGATGAAACTCTACAAGTATGCATTCATCTGATTATAGAAACTGTGTGGGATTGGAGTTATTTGAATTTTCATTAGGATTTCTGGAACATATCAGAAACACTTTAAAACAGTGAAATGTGTCAGCTCAGGAAGGCAAACACAGCTTGAGAATGTGAATTGTAGGCCTTGCATACTTATAAGTAGGATGGCGGAGGTTTATATTCCATTCTTATATTGTTTTTTAATTAGAAATGACAAGATTTAACGGTAGGTTCATCACTTATTGTTGGTAGTTTCAACTAAGATATGAATCGTTTTCTGTTGATGAGAAGAAAACTTTTGTTGATTTGCTAACAATGTGCTGCCTTTTTTTCATCCTGAATTCTATCGCTTAGATGTGCTTTGTGTTTGCAGAATCGCAAACAGCATAAGGAGCCAACTTCTTTGTTTGAACATTTTGTTGTTGTTGGACTTCATTCGAACGCCAACGTCGAGGCAACTGAGGCTGCATTTGCTAGAAGGAAGACATGGGAGACAGAAATGGCAAATTCCAATGGAATTGGCGATGTCAAAAAACATCCATACCGAGGTCCTCCTTTGCCTTCGTTGGATCCTCAGGTTTGTGATTTACTATCTTTTGTAATTTGTTGTGTTTTTCCTTTTACCTTGAAAAAATCTAAGCATTTTTTTATTGAATAAAAGTAGAACACGTTAAAGGTTTGGTAGCCTGGAGTCTAAGAGACATAACAACAAAAATCAGAGTTGAGTGTAAAACTGAAAAGCTGTCAGTGGGCTTTCAAAAAACAGAGCTGGACACAATTCTGAAAAAATGTGTATAGCCTAGAAGTTTCTTGTGGTGAACAAATATTCCTGAAAATAGCATATAGCCTAGTAGCTTGCTGTGGCGTGAAGGACAGCATATTTAATAAAAGGTAGAAATGGAGCTTCCAAATTATCTGCATACAAGTTGACTGCTACTCTGGCTAGGCTGTCAGCTTCAGTGTTAAGTTCCCTGTAGTTATGGGAGAAAGAGATGTGAGCAAACCTGGATATGTGGTCCAAATGGCAAAACCTTCCTCATGCTCACCCGATGGTGTATACTTATATATCTAGTCAATGGTTAAACATTCCCATATCAAGAGCTATCATTATATCTTAAAAACGTAACAACTATCCGATCTGTTTACTGGTATCCAGCATCACAGAGAATGAACAATAGAAAAATACATCATCACCATACAACATAAAAATAACAGAATTTTTAAAGGGGACTCGTTCAATTTATCTCCAAGATAACCCAGTATATCATTCATAATCGTTCTTCAGTCATGAGACTGTAATATCCCAAAGGGATTTGTGTCCTGAGCAAGAATTGAACTAGTGACCTAATGAGACACGTACAATCAACATTGACCATATTCTAAATTCATCGCTCTGTCATAAACCCATCGTCTATTGTTTCTTAATGAGCTTTAATGCGTGAAAACATCCATTCAGCTGCTATAATAAACCCAATTTTTATAACTTCTCAATGAATTTTCAATACATGAATACATCCTTTTCATTTGCAATAGTAAACCCGTATTTCCATATCTCTGAATGAAACTTCAATGCATGATTACATGTTTCAAAGCATATATGCATCCCATTCATATGCTACAGTAAACCCATCTTCTGTTCAAATTCCAATGCATAAGCAAATTGCAATCAGCGTCAATACCACATTCTAAATGCATCACCCTGTCACAAACCCGCCATCTATTGTTTCTTTATGAGCATTCAATGCATGAATAAGTCCTTTCCGATGCTATAATAACCAACTTTTACGTCTTCTCGATGAAATTTCAATGCATGAATACATCTCATTCATATGCAATATCAAATCCATCTTTTCTTCTCTCTGAGTAAAATTTCAAAAGCATGAATACATGCCATTTCATATGCACAACAAACCCAATTTCTGAAATTTCAATGCGTGGATACATCCCATTCATATGCTACAGTAAACCCATCTTTTTCCTGAAATTTCAATGCATAAACACATCCATTCATAAGCCATAGACAGACTCAGGAAAAACAAAACCCAGCCCTGCAATGCCAGAGCATTATCCCCATTCAAAAGCAAAGAAGTAGCAAATACAAACGCCTGTGTTCCACAGCCTTGACAGACCAGACCAATCATTGCCATCTGGAAAATCAAGAAAAATAAAGACGATGACCAGTTAAGGAGATGATAGTGACCCCTTTTCTGGCCTTCTTCGGCCGCCTTTCTGGCCTTTTTCATTGCATTATGCTCTGCAGGAAATTTAAGCGTCTCTGCCAAACTATGTTCCTATTACCTGGATTCTATAGACAAATTGGGGCGTTTCCTGGTGGAATTCAAAAGGAGCATTGTATTTTACATACTCAATGAAATCAATCCCAATCATCATCAAATGCAATCATCATCTACTTAACACACTGCAAATTTCACATGAACTATCTTCCCAAGCGTCTTTCAAAGCAAACTGCCTCTTGATATTACTTGTTTCCAACCCATAAAATTCTCACACGTAGATTGGGTAGATTGGATATTTATCATATTTTGCATACATTCAAACAAGTTTCCCAGGAAAAGATAGAGATGGGAAGATAAAATGGGACTCGAATTGTACAGCCACCAAAAAGAACTATCATTACTTTTTTCATGCCATATCGAAAGCTTATATTCACTGTAAATCCTCCCTAGTGTGGGGAGTACAATATTTGAGGGCTGACCAACATTGCCTGTTCGCTTGTGCAAACACAACAAAAAACTTATTTACCAGCCAACAAGTTTGCAGAGATTATTTCTCAGACAATAGGCCATTTATAAAAACCTCCAGGAAAGCACAAATCAATTAACCAATCAATGTAATAATTGTGATACCTACACACTATCCTGAATTGCTTAAATCATTAAAGGGACTCAGAATTGTGATTTATCCAGGTCCTCAAAATAAGGATGATCTAGTGCCTTCTTTGCTGAGATTCGCTTGGATGGCTCATAAACCAGCATTTCCTGCAAATCACCGAATTTAAATTTCTTTGGTTTACTATTCCAACAAAAATGCAAAGAAACAAAGAAAAACAAGGTTTGAGGGAGAGAGTAAGACTCTTGCAGACAACAGATCTAAACCGCTTGGTTCCAAGTCTGGAACAGAACAATTTATATCTTGAGGTTTCCATTCAAGGTAGATATGACGGTCCTTCAATTTAGTCACTCCTGGCCACACTTCTTCATTGGGAGTTCCTAGAAACCTGTTGCATGCAAAGATTGGAATAAGTTATGGCGCATCAGAGAAGAAAATCCAATAATCAAATATAGTCTCTTCTTTGTTGAAATCATAACCTGAAAATGTTCATAAGTTGTACTTCAGAATCTTTCCTCCTCACGATGTGTATGACTATTTCAACACCAAGGCTTGCATGGAAAATTGGCTCGAGGACAGGTCCTGTGTTGCTGCAACAGCCTTGAATGATGGGTTCGGCATCTGCAGGATCAAGAGGATTAGTTTCATCAGTGGATATCATTACATCTCGGTTCCTGCAATCTCATTTGTAAAGGTATGCCTTACACCAGAAGCAGTAAACAATCAGATTATTTCCATGTATCCTCAAACATCAAATTCGGACTCATCTTCCTTCTCTTCATTACCTTCAGTTTCAAGCATGCATGGTCGCATCTGC
Source organism: Pinus albicaulis (assembly GCA_034641835.2). Lineage (NCBI taxonomy): Eukaryota > Viridiplantae > Streptophyta > Pinopsida > Pinales > Pinaceae > Pinus > Pinus albicaulis. The sequence continues at coordinate 277,777,326 of CM076580.1, forward strand.
ATTGTAAGAGCAGTCTTGCCAATTGTGCTTTTTTTTTCTTGCCATACAAGTAGGAATAAGTCGGTATGTTTTTAAAAGAAGAAGAAGAATGTAGGGGATGCTTTTTGTACATCAGTAAAGAGCATGTTTAAATTGTTAGTATATATGGCTCTGGATCTCTCTGTTTTGCATATTTAGATTTGGATTAAGCAATTATTAAAATAATGTTTTTGTTTTAAAAACATTTGGTATATAATGTTGTAAAAGCATAAACAAGAAGCAAAATTGTTGTCAAGGAGCATGTATAGAGAGAGAAAATGTAGAGACTATATTATGGAGTAAAAACAAGCTAATCATGCCTTTGTTCATTGAAAGAGTAAATGCCTTGTAAAAAAATCTACACTTTAATTTGTAAACATACAGAAAAATCGAGGTAAGTGCATGTGCCCATTAATGTATGAAAAGACCCAAGGCCAAACAATGAGAAATGGATTTGAAACATGTTCTTCACCTGCCATAATTTATGGATAGATAGCCCCCAGTGTTTGGGAACTACTCTATAAAAAAGAAATCTAAATTATCTGTAATTGAATTTTCTTGTGCAATTTTTGAAGTTCCCTGGAAGAGTTCACAGCTCGATACATTATCCGAATGGCAAAAGCCAAAGAGCACAACACAAGGGATGTACCTCTCATATACCACAGCCATACTAACTCGCTGGGATTATTACTCATGAAAAGCAGGTTAGAAATGGGCAGAAAACAAATGGATAGCATAACATAGTTTGGCAGTAAGTACCTGGTAAGACCACGTCTGGAAGCTCAAATCCATTGGAGCGTTTCTAAGTCCCGGCAATTTCACAGGACCATCTATTCCCGTCGGCCATGTATCAAATAAAGCTCCGATGTTCTATTCACCAAAAAAAATCAATTCACATTAGTTCATAGGCTCAGTAATAGATAAATTTTAAGTCCCTGCTCATTTAAAAGCAATAAACTTTACTTTCAATATTTATATCCTCTAAGCGTTCAGGTATGGAATTGAACCTGAAATCCAACTGTCATGCTTAGTAGGGCAATATGATTCTCTCCAGCCTGCAGTGCAATCGGCTTCTCAAACGTAAACCCCCATTTCGAATAAGCGTGGATGAGCGGTCCCAAAGTAGCTCCCTTAAACGCAGCAGCTGCCAGGAGCAGTGCAGCCCTTTTACCCTACAATAAATCCCAATCATTCACCATTGAAGAATGATTCAAATAAAAAATCAACAGAACGACCTACATGATCATGCATAGAAGAAAATATTGCTCAATAAAGAGTATCATAAGAATATATATAAGTAACAATATTTGTTTGTTTACCCAAAATAACATAAAGAACTCAATCATACATGTGAATCTTTGTAATTGGAAGGATGGAAAAATTACTATGCTTTATAAGAAGATAGAAGCTTCCAGTACTTACGGTTGTTTTACAAAGTTGCATTTCACTCCTGGAAAATTTACAAAATCTGGCCATATTTTCTCATTGGGGGTCCCTAAAGCCTTAAATATCTGCATCAGGGATGAAATTTCAATAACCTCATCTAAAAACAAAATACAAAATACAAAAAAAAAAACCATAAAAGAACGCACTCAGGACATGTACTTCAAAAATAAAAAGTGTAGCGGGTCACATAGTTAATCTGGAAGTGATCCTTGGCAGAAACACAACAAAACCAAGATATATACCTTGTCCAGTTGGTCTATTTCACTCTTCCCATTAAACAAAGGCTCCTTTGCCAAAAGTTCTGCCATGATACATCCGAAGGACCACCTATCAATTGCTGTTGAGTACTGTTTTGCTCCCAATAGAAGCTCCGGAGCTCTGAATCAATTAATAATAGAATATCATTTAGGAAAACTGAAACACTTAAGCTTCTCCAAATCATTTTCATTTACTATTTCTCAGCCACAAATCGCAAGCATCCTACAGAAATCAGACTGAACTCAATTAAAATTATTATAAATTATAATGCAATGTATAAAGCATCATAAGTCACAGTAAAGTTAAGCAATCATTACTTAATTCACAGCAGTACACACAAGAAAAAAGACAGATATTGCTCCAGAGAAAATCAAACTGCTTTAAGGATCTTTGTCACATGTAAAAAGCATAATGCCCACAATTAGACAGCCCTTGCTTTGAAGGAGTCATAGGTGTGACCAGATACTGTTCAAATGTCCAAATGTTGGTAAAATTTTATGGGGCATCATCCTGAGCAGTAATGTTTGACTTATTAGAAGAAATATAGGCAATCAGGGATCCAGTCAATACGTGTACCATAAGGTGACAACCATTGGTGTATAAGGTTTCAAAGGACTGCCATACTGACGGGCCAAACCAAAGTCACATATCTTCAATTCACCACAATTGTTTAGAAGAAGGTTTGAAGTATTCAAGTCCCTAGAAAAAATAAACACAGTAGATCGCTGCATTCGGCATTGATTTATTTTTATCTTCGATAAATAGACAAAGAAAACACCTAACAAAAGATATCAAGTGCACACATGGCATGCACAATACGCTCCTTGTATATATCTTCGATAAATAGACAAATAAAACACCTAACAAAAGATCTTAGATATCAAGGGTACACATGGCATGCACAATACACATCATTTAAAAAAAGTAGAGAATGTAAGAGAAAACATAAGGAACTTGTACCTATGCAGCACCCAATTATCATGAAGGTATTTAACACCCTCAAAGAGCTGCAACATCAAGCATTTAACTTCGCTCTGGCTGAAAGGCTGTTTCATGGATTCCATAAGTCCTTTCAGATCATGCTCCTTGTATTCCATCACCATAAAAATGCTGTCCAAGTTGCTTCCTACCACTACTTCCTTTACATCAACAACTGATTGGTGATGGAATGATAGCAAGACATTTATCTCCCTCAGAGATGTCATCGGAAAGCCATCTCTCTCTTTTTCCATTTTTACCTTTTTCAGAGCGACTATCTCCCCAGTTTTCTTATTCTTAGCTCTGTAGACAACTCCATACGTGCTTTCGTCTATCTTGTTAAGCCTCTCAAATTCATCGACCCTTCTGCAACCTTGTAGCATATCAATCATTCGTTGTGCGAGTGGAATCTCAGGTTGAATCGAGGACTTGGGCTCGTCATGAGTCTCCGATTCAGGTGGTTGTCCAATACTATCATCTTCACTATTGTTGCCATCATCTAGTTCCATAAGCTCTCGTTGATTCAATTCCAGGTCATACTGTTCATCTCTTCTTACATCATCTTTCCCTGAGACGCCACCAATACCTTGACTAGCATCATCCTCGGAACTTTTTGATTTTCCTCTTGCACCTTCTGATCTCTCTCCCACGTATTCTCCCGGTTCAGGAGAAATACTCTGACCACTGCCATGCTCAATGCCACTGCGCTCTGAAGAGTACCTCCCCTCTTCACTGTCCATGCTGGCTGAACGTTTCTTCCGTTTCTTTGTGCCCTCATCCTCAGACCTTGCATCTCTGGGAGAGTTGTATTCATCTGCCCAGCGAGAAGCTGAAATGTAGCGAGGCTGCAAAGGCTCTTCCTCATCTTCAAGCTTCGGACTATCAGGCAGCTGTCCAGGTTCCCTCTCATCCTCTGACGACGTAGATTGGAGTTCTTCCATTGGAAAAATATCCTCTTCTTTGGCATCACTTCCATTGCTTCCAGAGTGAGGAGCTGGGAGTTCGGCAGAGAGTGGAGAAACATAATCTTCACACCCTTGATGTGTAAAGGAAGGCGTGAGTCCTTTTGATCCAGACCCGTGTGAGTGCCTGCCTCCAGAGTCGCTAGGAGGCGTGAGTCCTTTTGATCCAGACCCGTGTGAGTGCCTGCCTCCAGAGTCGCTAGGAGAAATCTGGTTAAAGACATTGGATCCCTTTGACACGGAACTCTGGGGAGGCCTGGCTACCAAGCCATTAGCTGGTGAAGTGGAGATTCTAGCAGAACCACTGCCAATATTCAGCAATGCAAGCAAGCCCCGTGAGGAGGCCGCCAATATTCAGCATAAGATGTAAATAAACCCCGACAGCTGCTGTTAGCAGGGCACATCTAAGCGACAAATAAACCTTATTCAGATGACTTTGCACGGCAGGGCTGATCTTTTTCATGTTCTTCAAAGCATTGTAATCCCACGAAGACTGACCGAAACCCTGGTTAGGGAATCCTCCGCCATAATAAGAAGCGTATGAAGCCATTTAAACGCTCAGAATTCAATAGAAACAAACCTAATACAGAGAACTGAGAAACCTAAAGAAAGAGCAGACAAAACGATTGCAAGAACTGTGAAATGGAGATGAGAAATCTAGATTAATGAGCCAGAGAATGATGCTGTAGAAACAGGTATGGGCGGAGAACACTTCAATGCAGCAGGTACAGGTATGGCCGAGTAATAAAAACCCATCCACCTTGTCCAGTATTGAAGAAGTCATCAAATATTGAAGATGCCGCTTCAACAAGCGCATCTGTTTCCTCTGCCAATCTTAAATCCATCTCTACTTGCTTCGCTGCTTCTTCGGCCAAGGCAGACATGGTGTCTGCTTCTGCCAATCTCATGGCAGCAACCATCGAAGCTTCATTTATCACATCCACCGAAGAAGCATCCATGCCATTGGAGCATACCTCCATCAACCCATCAAATGGAACCAGAGGCCCTGCCACTACAGGATTAACCTCTCCCAAATCTTTGAGCATTTAACTGTTACGAACCCTCAAAATCTTTTCTTGCGAGACTAACCGCTTGAGCTTGGAAGAGAGTGCCCGCCTGAAACTTGGGGGCAATTGGTGTCTTTCCTCCATGAAACTTGCAATAGTGGTAACATCCGTCCTGTTCGGATCTCACAGAGCTGTATCGTAATCACACCTGGGTGAATGATTCCTCACAGCAGTTGATGTTGAAACACTCTTAGGGGAAGAAATAATATGATCCGACTGCTGCAGAGCATGTTGTTGCAGGAGACTAAGGGGCAACGCAGTGCGTTCCGGAACAAAATGGGACTTCCTCGCGCGCTTCACTTGTGCCAAGAAAACCTAAACCAAAAAATGAAAACAGATCCTGTGCGCTGGTAAGAGGAGCAGACAGCAAATGGCACATTTTCAGTGGCTGGAAGGACGATGAGAAAGCCCTCTCATTGGCTCCAGCGAACAGTACATTCAGCCAAAGCCAACAAAGGGAACGCCTTTCGGCGTAATAAAAGAATAAATGTATATATAAAAATTCCAATCATATCAAAAATGGATATATACATTTATATCACTTTATATCACTTATATCACTTAGCCAGTTTAAACATAATAGTTGAAAATAAACGCATTAGAGATTACTTTCGAATCTAAATTATCGCTAAGAAAATATATATAAAAAAATAAACATATATAAATTATGAGCTTTATAGTGAAACAGATCGTTGGACAGTTCCTAAAACACCATGGATGGAAATGATCTTCTATCTCTGTGAGAATATGAACGTCAAAGATGAAAATCACTTCCTCTTAGAGTGCCCCCCGTACAACCACATTAGAGCTCAATTTCATAATTTTGGTTGCAATACCGACCTTTCTAGCCTTTTAAGATGTCAAAATTATAGTGAACTTGAGAGGCTTCTCTCCAAGCTTTTCGAGCATAGGAATAAAATCTTAAATCAAACTAAATAACTCTTTTCTTTAGGTCAGATAGACCAAATATTAGTCTCAGTGGATGTTAACCATCAAAATCATCATCATCATAAAAAATAACTAAGAATATATTTATCTTTACACTTTTCCAATAATATTTAATAATCATTATTATGTAAATTGATAAATAAACTAACTAAATATGAAACATGTGCAATTTAAAAACTATATAACCAATTTCTTAACTTGCAAAAAGGGTTATATAAAGATGCAGAAATTGCCTGAACCGCCAAAAAATTTCATGGCCCCTAAATAATAATTTTATATATGGCCAGGAACGCACATGCAATTTACACATATTCCAAGGACTCTCTCCATGTCATGTAATGTGGATACTATGTAACACGTGCACCGATATAAAACAGTATTATATCACAAAGGCAAGAGTCATAACGAAAATAACAACACCAAGTCCAAGGAAAACTCAAGGGCATAATTTACAACTTTGATTCAACACACATTTTTACAAGATTTATTCATCTATCAGCTCCAAGATAAGGAATTTATGCAGTGAATCATGAAATTTAAAGAATGAGGATTTTTTTTTTTTCTTTTAAAAAGATATTTAAATTTAAATTTTGGATGGTTTACAATTTTTTAAGATAGTCAATAGATTTAGATTTTTATGAGTAAGTCAAAGTTAAAAACTATAAATTTTACTGACTTGCATTTTGTTTAATAAATAGAAAATAACAAAGATCTATTAAGTTAAAAAAAAAATAACAATTTGATTTCCAACAATAATAATAAGTTTAATTATTTTATAATTTATAATTTTTAATATTTATTTCGAAATTTAAAAAGTTAATTTTATTATTAATTTTATATTGGGTTTGATAGTTAAGAGCATGTATTTCCTTTTAAGAGGTCATAGGTTCAAAACCAGAGAAATAGAATATGTATACCTTCGTAAATTTGAGTCCCTTGTTTCACAAAGAAACAAGTCTCATACACCAATTTGGTATTTAGTTTGACTGTGACTTTAAGATTATATATATATATAGTTAATATAAATCAATTATAAAAATTAATATTAAAATAATATTATTTAAAATAATTTTTCATATTTTAATTAAATTTTAAATAAAAAATCAAATCAACTAAATTATACATATAATAATTCAAGAATTATTTTGGCAAAACATACCAAGATTCTAAATATTTTTGTTTAAATTCCAAGTTACATATTCTTATTAAAACAAAGTTTTATAAAAGTATAACACTACCCAAAAATAAATAATTAAAAATTATTCAATAAACATATTATTAATGTTTCCTAACCTCTCCATTCTAGTTAATACTCATAAATTAACATATAACATCTATTTCAAAGATTAGAGATGGAAGAAAAAGTTTTCCATCCTATTTTCGAAGGCACTATATATGAGCTTTTCTATATGTATATTTTTAATCCTTAAGTTTTTGTTGTTGTTGTCATTGTGAACAAAATGTATTGAACACTTCAATAAGGTAACTATTCATATATTTATCATGTAACTTTTTTCTCTTTGTTAAAAGATTAAAGTTGGGAGACCAGATTCTCTAATTTGTTTTTCAATTCTTTATTTGTGAATTTTTCTAAATGTAACTTTTTGTTGAAACACTAAAGTTGGGAGACAAACCTTCCCAATTTATTTTTCAATGTCATGTGAATTTCTCCCTCTATATATATATATATATATATATATATATATATATATATATTTTAATTAAAGTTAATGTTGTAAATTTTAACATAAAGAAAAATTAATACATTAAACATTTCCAAAAAATTAATAGTTATAATATATATATATATATTACAAATTTAGAAATAAAGTATTATTTAAAAAAATATCATATTACTTTTTTTTATTAAAACTTTTATAAACACCAATTTACTAATTTTTTAAATATGCATTTTTATTTTTCTATTTAAAATATATAATTTAATAAATTAATGTGTCTACATAGAAATTATTTAAAAAGAGAAATAACGATATAAGTTAATTTCACAAACTCTCTTAAAGCCTCTGTTAAAACTAGTACCCATGGCCTAAGATGGAACAAATGCTTCAAAAACTTGTGGGCCTTCGGGGACCTCAATATTGGATTGATGGCTTTACATGATATAATCAAATCACGGCTAACACTAAAGATATGCGGTCTTTTAATTATTTTTTATATTATGTTTTATATTATGGTTTTGTACTGAGAATATGGCGGCATTCAAATAGAAATAGCTTATTAATTTCGTGCTGCTCGTCGACTGATTATCATTGATTTAACATGAAAATTCTACTCATAGTTTAGGTGCGATGATAATTGAAGGGTATTTTTAATAGAAAAGTACTATCTTTTTATAAGTAATAAAGAAAAATTCTATTTGATTTTCGGTTTTCACACCATATATAAAAATTTACATCATTGTATTGCAATTGAAGAAATGTAATAGTGCCCACAATTGCAGTTCTAGATATATGATACTATATATATATATATAATCACATTTCAAATCATATAATAAAAAAGATTTCATTCAATGTTCACATTTCACACCATATAAAAAAAATCGCAAGAATTGTATTGCAATTAAAGAAATGTAATAGTGCCGACAATTGCAGTTCTAAATGCATGATCCTAGCTTATATATATATGATTAGTTCAATTATTTATTAAAGATATGCTATTAATAGAAAAGTTTTCTTTTTCTTTTTCTTTGGTCTATGTTCAAATTTAATTGAGATTGTTTCCAGTTTCCAACCACTATTACAGCCAATAATTTAGCTGCTCTCTATCAACGTATTCCAGGAAGGATGGGGAATTTTATAAAATTCTTATTTTTAGTATTACAAACAATAAGAGAGCATTTTATGAGGTTTTTATTTTTGAGTATTCCACATAAGAGTGTATCTCATGATTTTTTACTTTTCTATAGAATATTTGAATGGGGAGTGACACTTTTTCATCAATTATAATAGTAATTGGTAATCCAATAGGACCTAAATAGACTCAAATTTTAATGAGACTAGAAACAATACCTCACAATAGACTTTACCTCAAAATAATCTAGGGGAGGCTCTAATGACAACCACAATAGAAACTAGTAGCTCAATATGATATGTAAAAAATATTGAATATTCCATTGCAATAGTTTGTCACAACTTATGTAATAAAAGAAAATGAAATCTATACTGTGAAGATTAAATTTCTTTAGATTCTTGATTTCTTAATTATTGATTTTTCACTTATCCATGAAATCGATAAAATATGGGGAAAAGAGAAAAAAAATACAATTCCATACCATCCAGAATGGGCACAAATATTTTCTCTTGAAAAACATTTGGGAGAAAACCATATAAAAGGTGAGAATGTTATTCTATGTTTCCTCTAGTATGCAAATAATGCAATTACAAAGAATAAGGCACCCTCTATGGCATTTTGTAATATCTATGGCTAGTTAAGCTTCTATAGAACACTAAAACCCTCTATTATGCTCTCTAACTCCTACTCTCATTTGCCCTACTCTACTATGAAACAAGATACAATAGTATAGAATGAAACCCTTACTGCTAGTGGCCCCGTTTTGACACAACTGAATAGCTAATAAGGGTTCAGTTTTGACTCCTTTAGCTCTCAATTAGAGTTATAACTTTGACCCTTCTATAGGCTTCCTAAAATTCCACAAGTGGCTACCCCTTTGGAATGAGTAATCGGGGTTGATGTGGCATCCTCTCAAACCATGGTGGTAAAAGAGAAAAACTTTTTGAAGGCATAAATTTCGTATACTAACTTTGATGGAAGTATTTCTTGTATCATTGGAAAGGTATCTGAGTGCAAAAAAATATCACTAGATCTAGTGCTAAATCAAGAAAGTTTAGACGCAAAAAAACATAATTCAATACCTTAAATGGCTTTGCAATATTTTTTACACCAATTCTCCAAATGGTCCTACAAGCTAATTCCTACAATTTTTCCACTCTGAAAGCATTTTCATAGATGAGGAATAATATTATCATACAACTTGGGTTATACCTCTCCATTTTTGGAGTCTTTTGGACCCCAAAATATTTGCTAAATGAAGTGAAAAACCTTTTCCTATACCTTCTCCGTGGAGCACCATCTATCTTTACCTAGAATTTTTCCTTTCAACCCAATATGCCAATGGTAATTTTGTATCTATCTTGTAGTTCTCAAATTCTTTTGTAAACTTGTATCGTTTATCAAATACTCATGAGAATTTTGTGCTAAGTCTTCTATGGAAGGTCATGAGAATTTGGTGCTAAGTCTTCTATGGAAGGTCATGAGAATTTGGTGCTAGGTCTTCTATGCAACGTAGAACTCACTCCTCTTCATGATCCAACATGTAAGACTTATAACGATTAAAAATTTTCAAATTCCTCATAGAGTAAATATGTGGATAGGTAATTCTATTTTGAAATATGGTTTTTATAATTTAATTTAATTATCAATAATTAATAAGTGAATGTTAGGAATTTAATTTTATGAAACATTCACAAAATAATTTTTTGAAATAAAAAGTTGAGATTTATTTCAATGTAGTTTTCATTCTTTCTATCTTTCTCTTAACCTTTAGTTAAAGTATTTTTTATACCCCAAATCTCAACAATTTACAATTTGATTAATTTGTCAATTTATCATATTTATTTGGGAGATAAAACCGAGGGATGATATGCCATCATTTTGTTCCATTGTCCAAACTTGGACTTCATGTTTTCAACATTTTAGGAATTTAATTTTAGACATGTTATTTTCAATCAAACCATGTATTTAAAACATGTTACAATCCATAAAAAACACGGTATATAAAAAATTTGAATTTGAATGATCCTTTGGATATTTTCCTTGACCTTCCTCTTATATGGACATTATTTTGGTAGTTTGATTCTTTCTCTAAATGTGTTTCTATTATATTTATTTTCTATTTCAACGCATACACAAACATACACAAGCCTTACACTATTTTAATTCATTGATAGACATATACATTTCAACGTCGGGTGGATGTCAAAGGGTTGGCCACTTGTTACTTGGGAGGTGAAATGCGTTTATTTCACTTGTACATGAAATTCGTTCCACTTCATCCCTCCATTGAATTTTCTTTCCAAAACTTTCATTCCTCCATTTCAATGTGGCGAGGTTCAATGAAAGCGCAGAGGTTGTGTAACATACCCCGATATCCTCACATGGAAATGCAAGGTGTTAGAAAACTTTTATACAAGTTACCCATGGGTAACTAGCCAAATAACTATTCAAGATTCCTCACTAATCATTAGATATAATGTTCATCAGTTCATAGAGTAACTTTAGTAGAGGAATAGTAAGTTTCATAACCATTAACTACCATTCTTTTGGTATATTAACATAAACTATATAATGTAACCTTACATCTATTTCCTGACTCCTTTAACCAGATTAACTAATCACATACTTGACATTATGAACATCAAAACAAGCAAGGAATGAACATCATCAATCTAACATGATAATCAATCACACCATTGAACACCAATATACCCTGGAAACCCCGTAGGGTGAAAACCAACAAATGTTTAATTTTATTATTAAATTCTCGTGAGGGTGTTCACCCCTCACTCAATGGCTTATAATGAAGACCATCCCTTAACCATTGTTATAAATATTACAAGGAAATATCGTTTAAATACGAATATCTATCTTAAATCCATTACAATAATTATGAGAGCATTCACCCACTAATATTCACTTCTTCATATCTTGCTAGCATGGTTGTACTGAAAATGGACCATCCTGCAACTCGCACACATCTGCATGAACCATTAATCATTTACCTGCCACCATGTTAAGCATAATATATCCTTTGCACAAGTCACCATCATTTCTGACTAATGTTGTCTTCAACATACATTGAATTCAGGACTCATAAAGTATTAATCAACCCATTCAAAAATATATACTATTGATGCTTCTCCATCTATTCATGTACATTCACGACATGCAAGTAAAATACTGTGACATGCTTCCTTTAATAGCACTGCATATGCACTAGCTATAAAAAATCACATTAACTAATATTTCCCTCGCATAAGAAAACCGTTTCTTGCAAGAAAAATAGCTACAACAGTCAGAAATTTCTTTAAAATAAACTAATACATCATTTACGATCTTCGTGGATGTGTATTACATCAACCTTATCAAATTAACTGAACCTTCACCTATTACTTTTGCATGCAGATATGTAAAGAAAGTTGTTCCTATGCATCCAAATGCATATAGTTTCCAAAGGAATATTCCCAAAGGAGTGCTTAACACAATAAAGCATGCAAACACATGTTCTCTTTTCTGTAAAACTAATGCAATAAAGCATACAAATACATGTTTTCTTTTCCAAATATTATACCAACATAACCCATATATATATATATATATATATATATATATATATATATATATATATATTCCAAGGAAACCAACACATTACTATGGCTTTAGTGCATGTAATTAATCTCCTTTCCTAAAGAACATTTTCCAATGTAGGCTAAGACAACATGCTATCATTTCTCACATACAAATATGTATTCTTTCCAATGAAGTCTAATACAAGTCTTGCATGCATATACATGATCTTATTCCAAAATAAACTAACATAATAGTCATGATAGCTTGAAAGTAACCACATCTAATTTTTCTAAAAAAGAATAGCTCAATATTTCTTCTATCCATGCAAAGAATATATCTCTATAACATGACTATTATTTATGTATGCAAGAGCTTTTACATAATAGTCATTTTTTTAATGTATGCAACACATATCCCTATTTTAAGAGGGTCTAGCTATTTATTTTATATATGGGAATAATTTCCCTTTTCAACAAAAATGATGCAATTAACTATTGTATCTATGCTTCTAAATTTGTGTTCTTTTCAGATAAAATATTGCTTAATTGTTCAAATAACACATACTTATTTTCACGGACCCAACATAGTTTCTATATCTCTTATGTAGAGAGTTCTCATGCATCTATTTTCATGAAAGTATCCTAATCAAACATTCACATACAATTGACTCATCTTTCATAAACAAGAAAAACATATTCTTTCCAAAGAAGATTCCTATGATTTATATTGTCTTTGTGAATTCTTTCCAAAGAAAATTCCTGAGACTTATATTATCTTTATGCATTTGATGTATGCAAAGGTAATTATATTTTATTATAAATAAATATCCTTTCTTTTAAAAGGAAATTACCATAACATTCTTAAGGAGGAGAATCTATGGAAATGTTTTCCATGGATTTATTAAATAAATAATATTTACAAACACCATGGAAATATTTTACTATGACCAAGCACAAAACCATTGTGTTCTTTTAAAGTTATTATCACATATATTTCTATTTATTATGTGTGATATTTCCATGGAAATATTTTCCGACATCATTTTCAAATGACTCGAAAAAAAAACATATATTTATTTATTTTATTCTTTTCATTCCAAGAAAAGTAACCTAGATTTTTATTTATGTATGAACTAAATTTCATGAATCTATTTCAAGTATATTCATGAAACCATCAAATATTTTGTAGAAATTATACAAAAGATATTTATATCATGGATTCAATCCGATCTAAAAATGTACTAAAGCTAGATGTTGAATCCCTTCTACAAATCAATTGTGGAAATTAAAACACAATCAGTAATCACATGAAGCAAAGAAGAATCAATAAAACCACAACACAGATAATTTACTAGGGAAATATTGCTTCTTAAAACCCCACTATCTTCTATTGTATATTCAGCATGGATACATGAAACAATTATAATACACTCTTCTCACAAGAGCCTCCTATACACAGCTAATTGTCTCACACTGTCCTGGAACAAACTGACCAACACTTAGCCAATTCTTATCCTCTAAACAACCTTCCTTTATTGTGTAATTCCTGATGAATGCAATCCCTATTGCTTAGGAATTTTGGCCTTCCTAAACTACACAAGGATCATGGGCAATCCAATGAGTGTTTTGGTTGCGTGGGTGCAACCCAATAATTCTATAAATGATAACTAACATCCCTTTCAAATTTGTCTCAACTGGATCTCCACTAGAACTGACATATATGCAAATAATAATAGTAAATCATCAGTTGCATGTTAGATCACTAATTCTGAATTAAATAATATTTAATTCACTTGATCTCTCACTAGTGCAACAAACAATTACAAATAGCACAATTGATTTTAACTCACTTAACTGAGTTAACTGATTATACATGCATTAAACTAATGCACCAAATTCACTTCGAACTCTATTACAACTAGAATTACTCTACATGCCTCACCAACTACCCTCAACTCGAAATTCATGAGCTAACTATGTTTATCACACTTAGTTAACTATTACAAGTGATTATGAGATAAGATTACATTTTATTGTCCATCTTAATTAAGGGAAAATTAAAATAAACACTGCACCAAATTTAGCCCACACAAGTGTAGGTGATGCTAAGACCTCCTGGTCCCACACTAGTGTAGGTGATGCTTGGAACCATTGGTCCCACATTAGTGTAGGTGCTACAATTTCTTTTTGGACTTCAACACTCCCTCTCAACAAGAAATGTATAATCCTTCACCTTGATCCTACCTATATGGTATTCAAATTTTCTCCTCATGAGCACCATCGTCAGAATATATGCATCCTGATCTTCCGTGGGAATGTACTGAAATAAAATTATGTGCCTCTGCACATAATATTTGAGATGGTGGTACTAGATGTCTATGTGCTTGGACCTATCATGAAACACAAGATTAACCGAGAGTTTAATGCAACTCTAGTTTTCACAATGTATCAATGTCGGATCCATCTGAGAATCAAGCAAACAAACCAGGATATTTCTCATCCATATGGCCTCACATGCAGCTTTAATTGCTGCTATGTACTCTACCCCTTCTGAACTGAGTGCCACAGATCGCTGCTTCCTGCTGTACCAAGAAAGTGTTGTCGATCAATGCTGAGTATCCCTCCTGATGTGCTCTTTCTTCCTAATGGAATACTTGCCCAATCTGCATTCGTGAAGCCTTTAAGCTTCACTCCCTCTATCCTTATGTACCATAATCCTTACTCTATAGTGTCCTGGAGATATCTCAAGACATGCTTCACAGCCTTCCAAAAGAGCTTGGTTGTCTTAACCATAGCTTGATTCAACTAGTTAATTGCGTAGCAAATGTCTAGGCTAGTGTTCACCAAGTACATCAGTGAACCGACTAAATTCCTGTAAACAATAGCATCCACTACCTCTCCTGAAGTAGCATCCTCTTTCCTCCAATTTCCTAGAAGAGGAGTGTCCATGGGTTTACAGCTCTCCATGTGAAACTTACCCAGTATCCCTTTGGCATAATTTCCTTGAGAAACAAAAAGTTCACCATCCTGCTCCCATATTTACAAATCAAGGAAATAATGAAGGAGTCCCATGTCCTTCATTTTAAACTCCCTTGCAATATCCTCCTTGCAGGAGTGTATCAACTTCTCATCACCTATCAAAATTAGATCATCAACATAAAGTACGATAATCAAGAGCTTACCATCAACAAAAATCTGGTATAGTTTTGCATCAGCTTCAATTTTGGTGAAGCCCAACCCAGTGAAATAGCTGTCAATCTGAGTGTACCAAACACGAGGTGGTTGCTTCAGCCCTTAGAGTGATATCTTGGGTCGACACACATGCTACTCACTGTCAAAGATCTTGAAACCTTCTAGCTGCTCTATGTACACTTCTTCCTCGATAACTCCATTGAGAAACACATTTTTCACATCCATTTGATGAATGCACCACCCCATCTACACTGAGAGTGCAAGGATAGATCTAATGGAAGAGTACCTTGCAACTTGTGAAAAATTCTGATCATAGTCGATCCCCTCAATCTGTGATAATCTCCGAGCCACAAATATCACCTTGTACTTCTCCACACTCCCATCAGCAACTTTGTTTACCTTGTAGATCCATCTAGATCTAACCATTGATTTACTGACCGGTCTTGGGACAATCGCCCATGCATTATTCTTTAAAATGGATTCATACTCCTCCACCATTGCATCAACCCAAATTAGTTGTTGCATTTCCTCCTAAAAGGAAGATGGTTCTGTCACAATACACTATCTCATAAGAGCCATGTATCTAGTAAACCTATCTAGAGATTGTCTCTGTCTGCACAGTGAAGTAGGGGCTCCTACATTCTTTGCTGCATCAAGTCTCAATCTATCAGCGTCCGTGGTGCACCTTCTACCATTTTTGGTGGATTGATCTGCATGAGTGTTTTATTCCACTCCATGATCCTCCGCATGTGGCTGCTCCACATCTTAAAGCTCATCCTTTGGAACCTAGATTTCCTCCTCTATATGGAAACCCAACTCCCTCTAAAGGGAAAATCGCATAGTTTTCTCCTCATCAAATTTTATATCCCATCACATAATAGGCATTCCACTGTTTGGAAAATACACCCGATAGTTGTGGGAAGTTTCAATGTACCCCAAAAATATCCCAATATTAACTATTGGTTCCAGATTCTTCCTGGCATATTTGGTCACATGCACATAAACAAATGAGCCGAAAATCTTAAAATGTTAAACATAAGGTTTTTTACTCGTAAAAGCCTCTTCTGGTGTGCTCATGCCAAGTATCCTATGATGACAACGGTTATGCACAAATACCATTTTGTTGCATGCCTCCACCCACAGATGCAACGGTAGGTCATGATCATGCAACATCCCTCTTGTTGCACCAACAATTTTTCCGTTCTTTCATTCCTCTCTAAATTCCTTCTTTGCTACATAAGTTTTTGAATTCATTGGAGATGTACTCACCACCATTGTCGCTCCTAAGAGCCTTCACTTCCTTCCCCGTGTCTTTCTCCACCAGTGTTTTGAACTTAAGAAACTTTGAGAACATCTGATCTTTCTTCTGCATGAATTATATCAAGCACCTTCGAGAAAAGTAATCAATAAATATCACATAGTACATATGCTTTACTGTCGAAGAAATAGAGAATGGTCCACACACATTTGAGTGAACTCTCTCAAGGATCCCTGAGGCTGAATTCTCCTTCTCATGAAAGGTGCCCTTTGCATATTTTCCCATAGTACATCCCTTGTACGTGTCTGACTCTGTAAGTGTACCTTTGGGAAGACCCGTACAAATCTGCTACATGACTTTCAAGGCTCCGTGGTGAAGATGGCCCAATCTCCTGTGCCATAACTCACCCTCATCTCGACTCACCACTTTGTCTGCATTACCCATCAATGTTGCGCAACCATATACATCAAGTTCATAGAGATTCTTAACTCAAATCCCAATCTTCGTGACTTGTCCTACTGGTTTGTGTTGAAGGAAATACTTTCCTTCACTGAAAGCAACATCATAGCCTCTATCCTCCAACATTGCAATTGAGACTAAATTTTTCTTCAACCTTGGTACATGTGGTACATTTTTAATTGAAAGGGTTTACCTGACTGTCTTTGGAAGGTAATGGTACCAGCCCCAGTAGCACTGTACTGTCTGTCATCACCCATTTCGATATGCATCTGGAGGTCCTTCTCCTCTAAGCTACTGAAAAGTTGTTTGTCTCCTGTCATGTTAAAGGATGCATCACTATCCAAATACTACACCGATCCCATTGCACTTGACACCATGCATGCAACGAGTGAGAAGTCAAGCTCAAATTGCGAGGCCAAAGCCTCACCAACTGCATATCCTGAAGCCTTCTTTTTCTTCTTCTTTTGTGGACATTTTGTGGCATAATGGCTATGCTCGTGACAATGAAAGCACTTCTCTCTAGACATGTCGCACTTCTTGCCATCTTTATTGGACTCAGATTTTGGATGGAATTTCTTTCCTTTCCCCTTCTTCTCCTTGGCAACCAAAGCACAATATTTTTCATCTTCATTCTTATATGAAGATCCATCTCTGGTATTCCGTTTGAACTCCTCTTGCACCAAATCTGGCCAAATTCATTCCCAATCTGGCAGCTTTTCCCTTCCATTGACAGAGTCCTAAGAACTATGCCAACTCTTGGGAAGTCCTAGAAGAGCTAAGCTGACCAAATCATCATCAACGACGATAATTACAACACTCCCAAGATCATCCTGACATTAGACAAACTTTGTTAAATATTTTTGCATGGAGTCACCTTTCTCCATCTTGATCTTCCTGAGTTTATCTTTCAGTGCCAATTTCCTATGATCACTACTACTCTAAAATAGAGTTGTCAAATATTTCCATGCTACATATGCTATGGCTTTTCCATGGAGACTTGAGATAATGTGGTCTCGTACTCCCTCCAATAATATCTTCCTCGCCTTTGCAACTTTATTTTTCCATGCATCAAGATTTGCAACATCTGTCACAACGGGTTTTGGAACATCATTGTCAATTAATTCCTTCAAGCCATTTTCCTCCAGTACTACCTCCATCATGTCTTTCCAAGCAATAAAGTTAGAGCTTCCCTCAAGTTCATACTCTAATATCAAGCCATTGAAAGCCATTTTGATCCTGAATCACCTGTAGCACCAAGAAAGTCTTCTACAAATTCGAATTCTATTCAGTCGCAAACTTAGCTTCTCCTCCACTATTGTGATTTCTTGTGCTCTGATACCATGTATAAATTATACAAAAAATACGTATATCTTGGATTAAATCCGATCTGACAATGAAATAAAACTAGATACTAAATCACTTCTACAAATCAATTGTGTAAATTAGAACACAATCGCCAATCACATGAAGCAAAGAAGAATCAATCAAACCACAACATAAATAATTTCCAGGGGAAATATTGTTGCTCAAAATCCCACTATCTTCTATTGAATATTCAAGATGGATAGATGAGACAATTACAATACACTCTTCTCACAAGGGGCTCCTATACTCAGCTAATTGTCTCACACTGTCCTGGACAAAAATAACCAACACTTAGCTGATTCTCAGCCTCTAAACAGCCTGCCTTTCTTGTGTAATTCCTGATTAATGGAATCCCTATTGTTTAGGAATTTTGGCCTTCCTAAACTGCGCAAGGATCATGGGAAATCCAATGAGTGTTTTGGTTGCATGGGTTCAACCCAATAATCCTACAACGGATAGTTAACATCCCTTTCACCTTTGTCTCAACTAAGTCTCCACTGGAATTGACATGCATGCAGCTAATAATAGTAAGCCATCAGTTTCATGTTAGATCAATGATTTTCAATTAAATAATATTTAATTTACTTGATTCCTCACTAGTGCAACAAAGAGTTACAACTATCACAACTAGCTTTAACTCACTTAACCGAGTTAACTTATTACACATGCATTAAACTAATGCACCAATTGCACTTTGAACTATGTTACAACTAGAATTACTCTACATGCCTCACCAACTACCCTCAACTCGAAATTCATGAGCTAACTAATTTTATCACACTCAGTTAACTATTACAAGTGATTATGAGATAAGATTACATTTTATTGTCCATATTAATTAAGGTAAAATTAAATGAGACAATGCACCAAATTTAACCCACACTGGTGTAGGTGCTACTAAGACCTCTTGGTCCAACACTAGTGTAGGTGTTTCTTGGAACCATTGGCCCCACACTAGCATAGGTGCTGAAATTTCTGGTAGGACTTCAACATATTTCATAAATTACTCACTTTACTTATTTTCCTTTTCAAGGAAAATAATTGGGATAACATGGAACCCACATTTTAAATATAATGTAAGATCATTTTTTAAAAATTAATGCATAGTATTAAGCAAAAATTCCATGGAAATTAACCTATAGATATAACCTTACAATCTTTACAGGATGTAATGCTTATGAAATATGCAAAATTATTTCCGAGGGAATTGAAAAAGTCACTGCACCAACAAGTCTTCCAAAGAAATCATTTTAATGGAAGTATAGTAGTAGACCATACCTTTAAGAGCTAAAAAATAACTGAAGTTACGAAGTTAAACCATATTTCCATCAAATTTCCCATCATCGACTTATTATCCAGGAAAGAACTTCAAAGTGGAAGCCTGAAGAAAGTGAAGAGACCAAGGCTTATCCGGCTGTAGCTTTTCTTGGGCTGAAGACCTAAATTCCACCAAGGTCTTTTTGCAGGCTCCTGAATTTCACTTAAAAAGGTCATCGCAGATTTTTTGCTATAATTTTGTTTCTAAGAAGGTTTAGAAGCTGAAATGTTTAGAGTGCGAAGCTGAAATCTAGAGGAACATCTTCGCAAAATTTCAGAGCTTGGTTCACAATATTTTTGGAGATATCATCTGTGGAAGTTAGGTCTTTTTCAAGCTCCCAAATTTCATCTCAAAGAGGTGATTGTGGGAAAATATTCATAACTCTCTCTCTCAGAATCAGATTGGAATTCTGTAAAAAGTGACTGAAAGTACACGGACTGTATTTTCCTGTCTATAAATTTCAGAGCCAAAGGAGAAAACAGTGACACGTGGCAAGTCGTACAAGTTCGCTCTACTGAACGAGTCCATAATTAGTTCATTGTGGGAGATTGGACATAAATTTTCCTTGAAGAATCCAAATCAAGTCAAACCTGTAGAATTTGAAAGAAGCTTCAGAGGAATACTACGGGGCCAAATTTCATATATTGGGGATCTACAAGTATATAGATAAGTCAATTTAAATATCGAGCTGCTCAAAAACAAGTAAAAGGTGTGTATTTGTTTTTTCCGAATTGCATAAGTCTTGTTTGAAGAATCAAGTTGAATTTATTCCAAGGTCATATTATAGAATAGATATCAGTATTGGATTCTCAAATGGCCCCTAAAAAGAATTCAACACCCACTAAGCCTTTAGAAGGCTCTAATATGACTCATGAAGATGAAGAATGGCAACATGACATATCAAAATTGCAAGAGCAAGTGCAACAAATTTCGCTCTCGCAAAGAGCAACAAAAAATGACATGGAAGTTTTGAAGAAAGGCATGGAAACTAAGATGGATGGTTTGAAGAAAGGCGTGGAATCTGAGATGGATGGTTTGAAGAATGTCATGGAAGCTAAGATGGATGGCATGGAAGCTGGCATGGAATATAAGATGGATGACATGGAAGCTAAGATGGAAAACATGAACAATGATCTAAAAGCAGACATGGAAGGTTTGACAAATTTGATACAAGAAATGTTTCCTAATGGTGAAAAGATAGTAGAGGAAACTCATGATGAGAACAAAATAAATGTTAATCGTGATTTCATAAACTCTAATGTTGGAGGGAAGAACCACCATATTCGAAAAGTGGATATGAATAAGTTTGATGGAAAGGATCCTGTAACATAGATACTATAGATGGATCAATATTTTGAACTCAATAATGTGCAAAACACACAAAAGGTACGCATTGCAACTTTACATTTAGAAAAAAATGCGTTTGTATGGTATCAATGGCTTTGCTCCCATAAAAAAATTGTCACTTGGCCAATTTTTACGGAGGAAATGATATCACATTATGAGAATACAAAGAGAAAAACTTTCTTTATCCAATTGATAAATCTCAAAAAAAAGTGTTCAGTGGGGGAGCACATTGAGGACTTCCAAAAATTGAATATAAGGGTAATTGATATTTCAGAGGAACACAGGATTGATCTCTTCATGGGTATTTTAAAGGATAACATCTAACATGAAGTTTGTGTTTTGGAACCTGATTCGTTAGAGAAGGCATTCAGGTTGGAAAGAAAAAATTAATGTAAAATTATGGCGACAAGGAAGCTTACCACTCACTTTTATAAAGATGGAAGTGTTGCTACTCCTAGATTTCCACAACCCACAAGGTTGACACCACAACAATTGGAAGAAAAAAGAGCAAAAGGGCTTTGATATAGTTGTGATAGCAAATACACTAAAGGTCATAAGTGTGCTGAGAAGAAATTATTTTACATAGATTATGAAGAGGAAGAAGAAAATGAACAAGAAGAGGATATACACCAGGAACCAGCCCTAGAAGAGGAAGAAATGAGTCCGATCATATCGTGTAATGCATTGGCAGGAATTACCACTCCTCAAACTCTTAAGATAGAAGGACATATCAAGAAGAAAAAGGTAATAGTGTTGATTGATTGAGGTAGTACCCATAATTTTATTCATTGTAAGGTAGCCAAGGAATTGAATTGTTTCCTATACCCAGCACCAGAATGTCAAGTGATGGTTGCAAATGGAGGAACTATAAATTGCTCTCGAAAATGCCATAATATCAAGCTAACCATGGGGGAATATGTATTGAATAGTCCAATGCTTTCCATTCCTATGGGAGGTGTTGATGTTGTACTAGGAGTACAATGGTTACAATCTTTGGGGATGGTAGCTTTTAATTTTCAAGAACTTTTCTTGAATTTTTTTTTCAGAAGGAAAGGAAGTCTAATTATGGGGTATTGCAGGGAAATCGGGAAAGATAATAAGCTCTAATGTCATGAAAAAGCTTCTAAAGAAATAACAACAAGGCGTAATTGCACAACTATGCTCACTAGAAGTTCCAACATCAAAATCATCCATTTCTGCTGATCTCCAAAAAGTCTTGGACAATCATTCCAAGGTGTTTGAAACTCCCAAAGGGCTCCCACCTATTCGTGATCATGATCATGCTATTCATTTGATTCCAGGAAGTGTTCCTCCAAACATCAGGCCTGACAGATATCCTTATGTCCAAAAGAGCGAAATTGAACATATGATTGTAGAAATGTTAGAGGCGGGTATAATTCAACCTAGTCAAAGTTCTTTCTCTGCTCCTGTAGTATTGGTACACAAAAAGGATGGATCATGGTGCATGTGTCTAGATTATAGGGAGCTCAATAAGCTCACCATAAAAGATAAATTTCCCATTCCTATGTTTGATGAATTATTGGATGAATTACATGGAGAAATTTATTTTACCAAGTTGGATCTTTGTTTGGGATATCATCAAATTAGAATGAAGACTGAAGATATTTCGAAAACATCATTTCAAACTCATGAGGGTCATTATGAATTTTTGGTCATACCTTTTGGCCTTACCAATGGACCTTCTACATTTCAAGGGTTGATGAATTCCATTTTCAAACCCTTCCTTAGAAAATTTATGCTACTATTTTTTGATGATATAATAATCTACAACAGGTCTTGGAAGGATCATGTTCAACATGTTGACAAGGTGCTCAAACTATTGCAGGAGAAACAATTATATGAAAAAACATCCAAATGTTTCTTTGGAGTACAAGAGGTGGAATATCTGGGTCATATTGTATCTTACGAGGGTGTTAAAGTAGACCCTAACAAAATTAAAGCCATTAAGGAATGGAAAGTCCCCACAACCATAAAGCAGTTGCGAGGATTTCTCGGGTTAACAGGGTATTATCGCAAGTTTGTTAAGAATTATGGGAGAAGAGCAGCACCTCTAACAACATTATTGAAGAAAGATGCATTTTCATGGACTCCTGAAGCAACTAAGGCCTTTGAACGTCTTAAAGAGGCAATGTGCCTAGCACCGGTCTTAGCTACACCAGACTTCACAAAAACCTTTATTGTGGAATGTGATGCCTCAGGAAATGGAATTGGTGCAGTTTTAATGCAGGAAGGAAGACCGATTGCTTTTGAAAGTCGTCCAATCAAAGGAAAGTATTTACAGAAACCTATTTATGAGAAGGAAATGTTAGCAATACTACATGCACTAAAGAAATGGATAACTTACCTAATGGGAAGACACTTCAAGGTAAAAACTGATCATGATAGTCTTAAACACTTTTTGGAACAAAGACTATCTTCAGAAGAGCAGCAAAAAAGGGTCACAAAGATGTTGGGTTATGACTTTGAAATAATCTACAAAAAAGGGAAGCTAAATGTTGTTGTAGATGCACTCTCAAGAAAGAATGAAGAGGTGGAAGCATTGATTTGTGCCATTTCTATTATCCAACTAGATTGGATAACCGAAGCAAGAGATGAATGGAAGAAGGACGAAGAAGTGTGGACACTCACTGAAAATTCGCAGCAAGATCCTAGTAAATTTGATACATTTAGTTGGAAAAATGATTATTTATGGTACAAATATCGCTTATATCTTTGTAAGAACTCCCAACTAAAACAAAAGATTATTTTCGAATTGAACACTTCTCCTTTAGGACACTCTGGATTTTTAAAAACTTACCATAGGGTGAAGAAAGAATTTTTTTGGGATGGCCTTAAAACTGATATTCAAAAGTTTGTGGCGGAATGTTTGGTTTGCCAACAGAATAAAGTTGAGACAATTAAGACCCCGAGTCTTATACAACATTTATCCATTCCAAGTCAACGTTGGGAGGAGATTTCAATGGATTTTATCACAAGTTTACCTAAGTCCGAAGGAAAGAGTGTCATCATGGTGGTAGTTGATAGACTTACCAAGTATGCACATTTTTTTGCATTATCTCATCCATTTAAAGCAAGTAAATTTGCTACTATATTTATGGACATAATTCAAAAGCTATATGGGAACCCAAGGGTTATTGTGAGTGAGAGAGATCCCATTTTTACTGGAAATTTTTGGACGGAGTTATTTTCTTGTTTGGGTACTCAATTAGCTCATAGCTCATCTTATCATCCTCAATCCGATGGCCAAATTGAGATAGTAAATAAATGTTTGGAAGGATATCTTCGTTGTTTTGTATCTGATAAACAAACACAATGGGTCAAGTGGTTACCTGTCACTGAATGGTGATATAACACTTCCTTCCATACTACAGCAAAAATGACCCCATTTATGGCACTTTATGGATATCATCCACCATCCATCACTTCATCTTTAAGAGAAAATTCGAAGTTTCAAGCAGTGGAAGATCACATCGAGCATCAATAAGAAGTTCTCCAACTCTTAAAGGATAACCTGAATTTGGCACACAAAATCGAATGAAACAACAGGCAGATCAACATTGCAGCGAGAGAAGTTTTGATGTAGGAGACTGGGTATTTTTATGGCTACAACCATACAAAGAAATTTCCCTCAAGAAAGCTAAGAAGGATAAAAAATTATCGCCAAAGTACTATGGTCCTTGCAAGGTGTTGCAAAATATTGGTACTATGGCATACAAATTGGAGCTTCCTTCTTCTTCACGAGTGCGTCCAATTTTGCATGTTTCATGCTTAAAGAAAGTTATAGGTGAAAATATTCCAGTTCAAACAATATTGCCAATTTTTTTTTTTTTTCTAAGTAAGCATAATCTATTTATCAACAAAAAATATGTACATCAGGTCTCATCCAGAACCATGCCCGAGTTAGAGGCACATTCGAACAAAAAATCAGAGTTGAGCACTGCCCTCCCCGAGGGAAACCAGTGCTAAGAGTTTTCCAACAAAATCCCACGCAGGGGAGGGTAATTGTTCAGATTATATAAAGCATACTTAATAGAACCGAGAACAGAATAACAAACATGAACATTTTCATAATGACAGACAGAGCCAGAGCAAAAAACCAGGAAAGGAGGGAGGCGCTACTCGTCAGGTGCTTCTTCAACGACCCTGCACCAGAGTTCATCCGGTTCGCCATCAGTCGTGTACAGGTCCTCAGTTGAATGAATTACCTTCCCAGCAACAGGGGGCCTCTTCACCTCGCTCGCTTGATTTCCATTTTTTTGCTTCTCGCTCTCATTCCCATGATCCGATTTTTCATTGAGCTGCCCTTTCTGATCATAACCAATGTTGATATTCATCTCTTGCGGCTCCGAGCTAGGCGGAGCAGCCTCGCCTAGGCTGGCGCCATCCTGGTTGACATTAATCTCCACATCCTGCAAGTTCACACCGCCCGCGCCATGCCTCCGAGCATGCGCGTCCGCATTACTCCCTGCCCTCCAACCGGAATTAGGAATCACCTCCTGAGGAGTTTCTTGAAATACAATCGTGATGGAGGCGGTGACTCTTGGACAGTTTAGCGAGCTGTTGAAAGAGAAGTGCCTCGTTTGGGAGTGAGCGAAAGACTGCGGGGGAGTAGGGGAGCGAAAGCTTCGCCCAGAACGAAGAATACGACCCCTGGTTGCTCTGGAAGTGCTGTCAGAAGTAGGAGAAGTAGCAGAGGTGCTGGAGGAAGTGGGGGAGCGTCTTATCTGCCACCGAGAGGAGCCTCTTCTGCACCTCATCCTGTGTCTGAGACGCGGCATGCTCTCAGTCGAAACTGAAGAGTGGGGGAGCGAGAGCAGGACAGAAGCACTGGACAAATGCAAGGTCCAATTCACCGAGGCAAGCATACAATTCCCAGCAATAGAGTAGTGGAGATTGTCACTGAGCTCTAAACAGCAGTGGAGCTTGGTTCGTTTACCAGTAACAGTGCGCTCTGAAGAGAGCCGAATGTTCTGGGAGAAACAAATCCTAACAGGCCGGGGAAGACTGCTGGAGTTATGCTCGCTCTCCATCCTGTAAACAAATAAACCTGTTCTACTGAAAACCTTCAGCATTAAACCATCATAAATTATATTAATCGCCATGTCCAGGTCGAAGCGTGTGGAATGATCTCGAGTTCCGAAGGCATGGTTGTGATGCGTGCCGGGCTGTAAATGCAATAAATTCTGCTCTCGCCTGTGGATGCGCCGAAGGACACTTGCAAGGCCGGTTGGCATATGGCTTGCCATAATGCCGCCAGACCATCTAATCACGTTAATGCCCCTCATAACCACCCGCATCCGAGACTTCTGCATCTCTTTGGACCAGCATTTGGCATTCCTGTCTTCGATCATCATTTTGAAGTATTTCAAGAGTCCCAGTAAGAAGGTTGTGCTCGTTTTCCACTCCCAGGTTGGCCAGGAAATCAGCAACTTTGTTTCCCTCCCTTCTAATGTGCTTGAAGATGAGAGCTCTATTATGGATGAGCCAATCCTCAATGTTCTTCAGACGAGCCTCAAGTCTCCAGCTGTGAGCAATTTTTTGCGGGTGTGCCCCATTGAGGAGTTTCTTGGCAAGGTTGATGAGTATTTGTGAATCCCCTTCAATCTCCAAAGGATGAAGCCCTAGTTGTTGAGAAAGAAGAAGACCCTGCCAGAGGCCTTCCAACTCTCTCGAATTGTTAGTGTCCCAACCGAGGTTCCCCATGTAGATTGCTATAGGATTTCCTTTGTGATCTCTGATTATGCCTCTGAAACCTGCTTTGCCTGGATTCCCCTTGGAAGCTCCATCAAAATTTAGTTTGAAGGTGTTCTTACGAGGGGGGATCCAATGACTCTTGTTGTGACCGGATCTGGGGGAGTTGCGCACTAGCGATTATGGGTGAAGTTGAAGGCCCCAATTATCCCAGATCGCTTTTTCATTCGCCAGAGTTGGGAAGTCATTAGTGTCCCAGGAGTGTAGGTTTAAGGTCTCAGCCAGATTGTGACAGAAGTTCCTCCAGATAATGTTCAGAGGAGTAGACTGATCCTTGAATATGCGTTTGTTTCTTTCCTTCCAGATAGTACATAATAATAAACCCGGGATGATGCTCCAAAGTTGGTTAAGGAGTTCGCTGGCGTAGGGGTTCTGATGCCAGTTTCTGATGGAGTTGACAATATCTTCTGAGGGTTGGAATTTTCGTTGGCATCGAAAGCTAACCTTTTCCCATAATTTGTTGGCTAGAGAGCAGTCGTTCAGTAGGTGCTTTTGCGTTTCCTCATGAGCACAACAATTGGGGAAAATTGAGGGACCATGAAAGCTTCGCTTTCTTAAGTTGTCCCAAGTGAGGATTTTTTTATGCCCGAAAAGCCATAGGAAAATAGAGACTTTGGGCCAAATCCCCGGGCCCCAAATTTTTTTCCATATGGGGTCTTTAGGCCTCGGATCTTGAATGAGAATTTTGTAAGCTTCCTGGGAGGAGAAGGATCCTTTTGGCGTATAACCCCATCTTAGAATGTCCTGGCTGTGCGAAACTCTAGTACATCTTCTTTTGAGCTCAGAGTTTAGTGCGTCTCGACTTTGTTCATCTATGTTCCCTGTGATCCTGTCAGCCAGTTTCCATTGTCGATACCCCTGCATAGCGTTGAATTCCTAATAATGTTGCACCGTGTCTAGTCGCTGTCTATCCCAATCCGGTCCCGGAGGCGGTTTTTAGGTGTTGGTTATTTTTGGAAATTGATCCCAAGCATCTGTCCAGAATATGGTTGTTCTTCCATTCCTCAGTTCCCAGAAACTGTGTTGTTGGATCAACAAATAGTGTTGTTTAGATGCATTCCACATTAGTGATCCTTTTTCCTTAGGGGTGAGTCTGATTAGTTCTTCCTGAGGTCTTTGGTTGGCGTATTTGGTTATCCATATAATTTCCCAAGGTTTGTTGGGGGCAGTGAGCCAGCTCCACCAGATTTTTGCCCCCATTACTGCGTTGTTGTGAGAAGGATCCCGCAATCCTAATCCTCCTTGATCCTTAGGCGTACATACCAGAGACCATTTGACCAATGCCCATTTTTGATGTGTTCCCTTGGATCCCCATAATAAATTCCGTTGTAGGGCCTTAATCCTTTTTAGAACCCATTTGGGTGCGGCCAGATAGAGAATAGGTAGAGTGGCATGGCCTGTAGCACCAACTTGATTAGAATCACTCTGCTTGCTATATTCAGAGTCCTGTGAGTCCAGGAAGAGAGGCATGCTTCGAGTTTATCTAGGATCTCATGCCAAGAGGCATGCTTTAAGGCAGAGGCAATAAGAGGGGTGCCTAAGTATTTCGAAGGGAGGGTGGCAATGGAGAAGCCAAGGATACGGGCGATAGCTCTTTGGGTGATGGGAGGGGTATGGAAGAAAAAAAGCTGGGATTTGGCAGTATTGATGCAAGCACCCAAGGCTTCCGAAAAGTCATTCAACAGGGCGTTAAGTCGGAAGGCTTCATGCACTGAAGGGTATCCAAACACCATATTGTCATCCAAAAATTTCTAGTGAGTTAAAGCAGGGGAGTGGTGGACTGAGAGACCTCAGATCTGCTGGGAACGAAGGGCATTTTTGAGGTGACGCCCCAATCCTTCTGCCATTAAGACAAAGAGGAAAGGGGACAGGGGGTCCCCTTGTCTGATACCTCTTGAGGGAGAAAAAGGACGCGAGGGGATGCCATTGATGAGGATTGAGAAGAAGGAGGAGGAAATAAGATTATGAACCCAACGAATCCAAGTTGGAGAAAAACCAAAAGCAGATAACACTTTCTGGATGTACGTCCAGCTTAATCTATCAAAAGCTTTTGAGAGGTCAATCTTCAGAATCATACCTACTTGTTTGGTCTCCTTGAGGGAATGAATGACTTCATGAGTGAGGATGATGCCATCCAAAATCTGCTTGCCTTCAACATAACTAGCTTGCTCGGGCGAGATGAGAAGAGGCAGAAGCCGTTTAAGTCTGTTGGCAATGACTTTAGGAATAATCTTGTAGATGACATTGCATAAGGCGATAGGTCGGAATTTTTCTGGCGTGCAGGAAGCTTCTTCTTTAGGGATTATAACAATGAAGGTCGCGTTCAAGGAGGGGAGGAGCCAGTGCATTGTACGTGATTCTTCCACCACCATCCAAACCTCTTCTTTTATCAGATCCCAAAATTTGTGAAAGAATGTGGTGGTGAATCCATCCGGCCCCGGAGCCTTCCCATCTTTGAGATGTTTCATGGCTATGTCCACCTCTAGGCGCGAGACTGGGCAGATAAGGAGTTGGTTGTGCTCTTCGGTGACCAGCTTTGGAATGTTCTGAGTGATTTTGTCAATGGCTGGTAATCTATCCTGGAGAGGTTCTTGATGCATAGATTGGAAGTGATTAATGAGGACCTGCTCGATCTCCGCATGATCTTCCACCTTCTCCCCTTCTTGATTATTACTGAAAGAGATGTTGTTATGCATGCGTCTTTGAATTGTAGATCTGTGGAAAAATTTTGTATTTCGTTCCCCCTCCTTCAGCCATCAAATACGAGATTTCTGCCTCCATAAAATTTCCTCTTGCTTTGCTCTTTCCTCCAACTGAGATTGAAGCTGCTGTTCTTTTTCCAAGGCTTGATCCGTGCAACCTTCCAAGATTATTTGTTGCTGGAGAGATTCCATTTCTTTGTGTATCTGCTGCTGAGCCTGAAAGATGTTACCAAAAGTGGAGTGATTCCAGCTCTTGATATGGCCTTTTAGGTATTTGAGCTTTTGTTGGAACTGGAACATCTTGGACCCTTCTGGCGGATTGAGGTTTTCCAAAGCGAGTTGATGAGGTCATTGAACATGTGGTGGTTGAACCAGAAGGCTTCAAAGCGAAATGGGCGTCTCGCTGATTGACCCGGCCTCTGCCATTGAAGTGATATTGGCCAATGATCAGAGCCATGGAGGGGGAGGATGGAGGAAGAGATGTCGCCCCCCAAGTGGACAGCGTTGTCTGAGAGTAGAAACCTGTCCAGGTTGGATGCTATGTGCTGCCGACCTGTTCTACGATTACTCCATGTGTACGAGCCATTGCAGAATTGCATGTCAATCAACTGCTGGTCTTGTATGAAATCTTTGAAAAGGCCGCTTTATGTCTCCAACCTGGATCTACCTCCCATTTTTTCCTCCAACTTAGTTATCATGTTAAAATCACCACCAATTATCCAGAGGGGATGGATTCTGTCCTGGTTGAGCACTCCTATGGTGTCTAGGAGAGTGGATTTGCTCACTGCATCCTGTGGGAAGTAGACGTTTGTGAGATGACCATGTATGTTGGTGCCTAAGATGTGAAAAGTAGCTTGTATGAAGTGGTGAGACATGGAAGTCTGAGAGAGAAATAGCCTGAGTGTTCTAGGCAATGGCCAACCCTCTAGAGGCGCCCGATGCATCTACCGCTACTGACTGACAACTAGGCCACCCTTTAGAGAGAATGTTTCCTAGCGAGCTGCTATTGCACTTAGTTTCTTACATGAAGAAAATCTGAGGCTTCTCCTGCTTAACCATGTTCTTTATCATTCGGTGTTTCCCGGGACTGTTAAGTCCTCGAAGGTTCCATGATGTGAGCTTCATGATTCACTGTTTGGGAGAGGCTTGTAGTACTTTGTCAGTTTAGCATATCTACCGGAATCAACTAGGATTCTACCCACTGTAATTGTTCTTTCCAGATCTGTTTTGCTACCCCTCTTCTTGGAGTCTTTTGGGGTTAGATTGCCATCCCACCTGCTGCCTGGTTGGATCCCTAGTTATTTCTGTTGGAAAGCTCTAGCTATAATGACTTCCAGTGTTTCTATCTGATGTGCTTGAATCTTGTCAAATTCTTTTCTCTGGCATGCTTGTTCGAGCTCTAGGATATCAAGCCCTCTTAGATCAATGCTCTTTGGTTCTTCATCCATGAGTTGAACTTGACTGCTTCCTGCTTCTGGAGGGCCTGGGATGCAGTCCACATCCATTCCATTAGGTTTCCCATCTGGGTTTGTAAAGGGATCTTCCATTTGACCAAACTGCAAACTCTTGGGCAGAGGAATTGAAGGGGTGTCCGGCGGTGGGCTAGGCTGGGTCTTTTTGGCTGCTTGGGTTAGGTTGGATTCGGCTTGAGGGGTGAGTTCCATGACAGTATTTAGGGCTTCGAAGCTATTACTTGTAGAGGGTATAGAGATGACAGCGGAAAAGGGTTTTTTCCCATTAGAGGGTTTCTTATGGGACCTTCTTCGGCTTGTAACTTTGGTGAACCCATCAGGAGAAGAAGATTCTGGGTTGGCATTAGTCGTGGGTTGAGCATTGAGCGGACAGTCCCTGAAGAGGTGTCCATGAAGGTGACACCTACGACAGCGGAAGGGAACATGTTCAAAGTCTAAGGGTTGTATCCACTCATAATCATCGTGATAGAGGCTTACCGAGTCAGGGAGGGCTTGGTCCAGGTGCATGTAAACACAAATGCGAGCATACGAGGTATAGCAGCGCATCTTTGTTTCCTTCGTTATTTTAACGAACTCCCCCAGTCCCTTGCCAGTGTCTTGAAGGGACTCCTCATCCTAGTACTCCAGCGGGAGTGAGTACAATTTGATCCAGACCGAAGCCCAGCTGAGGTCTTCATTGTCTGGATTGAACCTCTCCACCCATTCTCTCAGATACAGTCCAGCAGAGTTGAGGAAGTAAGGTCCTCCATCTAGAACCCTATTGCGATCCTCAATACAAATGAAGACAACAGTAAAGAAACCTTTGGGTCTAAGATGAAGGGTGATGTCTCCTTTGGGCTTCCATTTTGCTGTTATCCATCCTTGCAGAGCCTTTTCAGTAGGAAAAATGCCAACAAATTTACCAATGAGCGCATGATCTTTCATAAAATGGATTCGTCCATTTATCCTGTGGCTTGGAAGCTCGATTTTAGGTCTTTCTGTCGCTATTGGTTTGCAGGTCGCAGACTTCACCGTGGGGTTTTCTTTTTGACACGCGTTTTCTTCTTGTGCTTCTTGATTCTTTTCATTCGTATATTTTGGCGTCTCGTGCGTCCTATTGTCCTGTGCCTCAGGAATCGTTTGATCCAAAGCTGTGGTCATGGAAGGTTCTTCGAAAGAATTTTTGGCGGATCCTGAGGGGGAAGACTGTGCGCCCCCCCCCATGGGGCCTGTCATGGCCAGAAGCCCACTGCCTGTCCTCGCATAAACAGAGCAAAATGATTAAGTGTTTGCAGAAAGTTTACAGTCACAGTCGGTGCAGAAGCAGGGGAAGTCTGAAAACCCTAGCAGAGCTCCCTCCTCTCCGCGCGTTCGTGAGAAAAAACCAAGACAATATTGCCAAAACTTGATGAGGAAGGAAAAATCATATTGGAACCTGAAGCGGTCATAGAAACAAGAACTAGACAGCTACGGAATTGGTCGATTTCAGAGTATCTCATCAAGTGGAGGAACTTACCCACTGAAGATTCTACATGGGAGGATGAAAATTTTATACAGAAGTACCCAGAGCTACTCAATCATTGAGGACAACACTTTTTTGAAGGAGAGGGTCATGTTAGGTCCCTATATTACTAGTATATTCCCTTATTGTTGTTATTGTAACCCCATTATTGTTATTATTATACCCCTGTAACCCCCATATTCTTATTATTGTGCCTTTAAATTACTATTTTTAGGTTAGCTAGGATTACATTGTGGCCCCACTAGGATTACATTATGGCCCCATGGACTCCTATATATAGAAAGGAGGTTTTGTAATTTGTATCATCCAAGAATTTTTCATTCATGTAATGTATTGGAGGTTTCCCCCTTGAAGTGGCTTATTTCTAAGGCATTGATATCTCTTTTCTTCTATTTTTGGAGCTGGTTTCACAACAGATGTCCATTAGTAGCATACCCCAATTTCTTTTCGCTTAATAAATCCCAAAGGGGCTAGTATTGCAACCTTTAGCTCTGATACCACTTGTAACATACCCCGATATCGTCACATGGAAATGCAAGGAGTTAGAAATTTTTTATACAAGTTACCCATGGGTAACTATCCAAATCACTATTCAAGATTCCTCACTAATCATTAGATAGAATGTTCATCAGTTCATAGAGTAACTTTAGTAGAGGAATAGTAAGTTTCATAGCCATTAACAACCATTGTTGTGGTCTATTAACATAAACTGTATGATGTAACCTTACATACATTTCATGATGCCTTTAACCAGATTAATTAATCACATACTTGACATTTTGAACATCACAGCAAGAAAGGAACGAACATCATCAAACTAACATAATAATCAATCACATCATTGAACATTGATATACCCTAGAAAGCCCTTCAGGTGAAAACCAACAAATGTTTAATTTTATTATTAAACGCTCATAAGGGTGTTCACCCCTCACTCTATGACTTATAATGGATGCCATACCTTAACCATTTTTATAAATATTACAAGGAAATATCATTTAAATACAAATAAGTTAGCTTAAAGCCATTACAATAATTATGAGAGCATTTCCCCACTAATATTCATATCTTCATATCTTGGTGGCATGATTATACCTACAATGGACCTTCGTGCAACTCAGATGCATCTGCATGAAGCATTAATCATTTACTTGCCACCATATTAAGCATAATATATCCTTTTCACAAGTTACCATCATTTCTTGCTAATGTTGTCTTCAACATACATTGAATTTGAGATTCATAAAGTATTAATCAACCCATTCATAAATCTATACTAGTGATGCTTATCCATATATTCATGTACATTCATGACATGCAAGTAAAATACCACGACATGCTTCCTTTAACAACATTGCATATGCACTAGTTATAAACAATCACATTAACTAGTATTTCCCTCGCATAAGAAAACCGTTTCTTGCAAGACAAATAGCTCCAACCGTCAGACATTTCTTTAAAATAAACTAATACATCATTTTAAGAACTTCGTGCATGCTAATTACATAAACGTTATCAAAGTAACAAATACTTAAACTATTACTTTTGCATGCAGATACTTAAAGAAAGCTAATCAAAAGGAATGTTGTCCCTATGCATATAGTTTCCAAAATAATATTCCCAAAGGAATGCTTAACACAATAAAGCATGCAAACACATGTTCTCTTTTCGAGGAAATAACATAATAGGGAATGCAAAAACATGTTTTATTTTCTGTAAAACTAATGCAATAAAGCATACAAATACATGTTTTTTTTTCCAAAGATTATAACAACTTAACCCACCCACACACACACACACACAGATATATATATATATATATATATATATATATATATATATTCCAAGGAAACCAACACATTACTATGGCTTTAGTGCATGTAATTAATCTGCTTTCCTAAGGAATATTTTCCAATGTAGGCTAACACAACATGCTATCATTTCTCACATAGAAATATGTATTTTTTCCAATGAAGTCTAATAAAATTCTTGCATGCATATACATGACCTTATTCTAAAAGAAACTAACATAATATTTGTGATAGCTTGAAAGTAAACACATCTAATTTTTCTAAAGAACCATAGCTCAATATGTTTTCTATCCATGAAAAGAACATATCTCTATAACATGACTATTATTTATGTATGCAAGAGCTTAACATAGTAGTCATTTTTTTTAATGTATGTAACACATATCCCTCTTTTAAGAGGGTCTAGTTATTTATATTATATATGCGAATAATTCCTCTTTTCAACAAAATCGATGCAATTAACTATTGTATATATGCTTATGCATTTGTGTTCTTTTCAGATAAAAGATTGTTTAATTTTGAAAGATAACACATACTTATTTTCATGGACCCAAGATAGTTTCTATATATTTTATGTAGAGAGTTCTCATGCATTTATTTTCAAGAAAGTATCCTAATCATTCATTCACATATAGTTGACTTACCTTTCACATAAAATAAAACATATTCTTTCCGAAGAATATTCCTATGATTTATATGATCTTTTTGAATTCTTTCCAAAGAAAATTCGTGCATACACTTATATTATATTTATGCATTTGATGTATGCAGAGATAATTATATTTTCTTATAACTAAGTACCTTTTTTAAAAGAAATTACCATAACTCTCTTAAGCATGAGAATCCATGATCTCTTAATCATGAGAATCCATGGAAATCTTTTCCATGGATTTATTAAATAACTAATATTTGCCAACACAATGAAAATATTTTACTATGAACAAGCACAAAACCATTTTACTTTTTTCAAGATATGATCACATATATCTATATCTCTTGCGTGTGAGGTTTCCATGGAAATATTTCCCAACATCATTTTCAGATGACTAGAAAAATAAACATATATTTATTTATATTTTTCTTTTCTTCCAAGAAAAGTAACCTTGATTTTTATTTCTGTATGAACTAAATTTCATGAAACTATTTCAAGAATATTCATGAACCCATCATATATTTTATAAATTACTCACTTTACTTATTTTTCTTTTCAAGGAAAATATTTTTTTTTTTCTCGGTAAAACTAATTCTATTTATAAAACATAAAAGTACAAAACTGCACCAGTCTCAACTGTGTGAGCCTGAGAACTGGGCTTGATGTCCATGCATTTACAGAAACGACTGAGCTGCCCTGAATGGGAAACCAGCTCTTGGGAGAGAAAGTTTACCGCCCTTGAAAGGGAAACCAGTATACAGTGCATACATTTTGATTTGCTAAAAGACTGAAAACTAATAAAGCATACAGCTTGTTCAGCTGATGAAAGCAACAAAACCTAAAATTTTCCAACGGAAATGTAAACCTGGACCATTGAGGGCTGAAGGAGTTCAAAATCACTGATTCGGAATTGGAGATTCTGGTTCTTCCACTATTCTGCAACCGTACTCATCTTCTTCCTCTGCATTGTCCTTGTTAGGGGCGCTATCTTTGCTGAAGAATCCCTCCTGCACTTTTTCAATTTTAGAGATGGATTACCCAATGCCAAGGGGCGCATTAGGACCAGACACATCATTATTAAGTTGTGAAGGTTGAGGGCGAGGCGGGATGGAGGTAGAGTAGGGGACAGAAGCCTGGCCCGAGCTAGAAGAGCTTTCACAAATAGTAATGGTCACAAGCGCAGTGAGGACAGGCTTGTCAAAGGTGCAGTTGAAGTGGAATTCTGCTCGTTGAGAGGTCTGGTGGAGTGTCAGGCTAGCAAGATCATGAATAACAGGTGTAGAGATTGGAGGAGGGACAGGTGGGGGGCGCAGCTCGGGCGGAACAGAGTGAGAGCCACCAGTATGCAAAGAGTGATCTCTCTGCCTTCTAGAATCCGAACGAAGGCCTGGTCCATCAGCTTCTGCAGAGGAGCCAGAGGTAGGACTAGAAGAAGAGCGAGGGTAGGGAGGGCAACCTTTGCTTGCCCCACGTCTACACCTCATCCGATGCCGAAGTCGAGGCATCTCCATAGAGCGATGTGGGGGTTTCCTAAGGCAACAGGCGCAGACAGAGGTTGAATGAGACCACAACAAATCTGCTGATTGGGAATGCAAACAAGAGGTGAGATTACAAAAACAACTTTGAGCAAAGTGGAGACCTGGCAGAATTTCCAGACAGCAAAGAATGTTGCAGCGACGCCCAGTTTGGGTGCGCACACTCAGCTCTGCACATTCAACTAGAGATGCACCACGAACAGGAGATGGAGAGCTACAGAAAACATAGGAATCAGTCGAATTCTCCTGAAAGAAAGCCATATCAACTAGAACCGACGGAGAAATTTAATGGAGCGGCGCGGCAGAATGAGTTAATGTAGTGTAGGCTAGCGAATTTACTGCGTGAGTAATGGCATTGCAGGGAGCCATATGTCTGCTGCATGCGAGCGCCCTCGGGACTCGCCAGGGGACTGAAGTCCCATTACGTTGAGCTATCAACCGCATCTGGTGTTGATCGGTCCTTGTGCACTAGAATAGTGCAGTTCTGCAAGGAGTCTTTTTCATGGATAATGTTGAGAGGACCATGAACGAGCGTGTTGGCATTGTCTGCTCCTAGATTTGCTAGGAGATCAACAACCTTGTTACCCTCTCTTTTTTTCAAGGAAAATAATTGGGATAACATGGAATCCATATTTTAAATTTAATGTAAAACAATTTTCTAAAAATTAATGTACACTATTAAGCGAAAATTCCATGGAAATTAACCTAAAGAAATAACATTACCATATTTACAAGATGTAATGCTTATGAACTATGCAAAATTATTTCTGAGGGGATTCCAAAAGTTAACTATATTTCACTGCACCAACAAGTCTTCCAAAGAAATCATTTTAATAGAAAGATAGTAGTAGACGATACCTTTCAACCCTATAAATTAACTGAAGTTACGAAGTTAACCCATTTTCCATCAAATTTCCCATCCTCTAGGAAAGAACTTCGAAGTAGAAGCCCAAAGCAAGTGAGGAGACCAAGGCTTATGCAGTTGTAGCTTTTCTTGGGCTGAAAGAAAGCACTAAAATAAGCATACACTCTCCCTTTGTGCGATAGCATCGATCTACTGCCGAGAAATAATTATAAATTGTTATCATCCAACAAGATTCTTGTCAAAACCACCCACCCTCTTGACCAGGAAAGAAAAAGATAAGGTACAAAATGAAATTAGTTAGTTACAACTTTATTTGCGACCAAATATTTAACCATCTATTTACTTAAAAATGTTTTACCTTCAGTAAATACATGAGTTAGAGTACGCATATTACTGGTAGGAGGCACATATTCAATGTTTCCAGATTCAACCACAAGTGTAATGTGGCCAGGTTCAATGCACATTTTCAAGCATTTTACATTTCTTAGGTAACTCACATTTAGATTTTGGTTTCAATGTAGTGAGGCTCAATTTGGATGGATGTGCAGGTTCAATGTGACGAAATCAAGATCGAAGTAGAGGAAAACATGATTCTAAGAATCAATTGCAAGCGACAGAAGTAGGTAGAGGAGGAGGGCGATAAATGGCATAATGGAGCACTCCAACGGAAAATTCTAGAGGATATTCAGGGTGTTGAAGAATTTTAATATGGATGCCATCAGAGCCAACTTTGATAACAACGTGTTAATGGTGGTCATGTTGAAGGTCAAGGATTTCGAAAGAAAATATGCCAAGGTTATTGATATCATCATAATACATATATTATCTTGCATGCATATAAATGTCTTTCGAGTAGTTAGTATTGTCTTCATGGTAAAATTTAATTACTCTTCCACTTGTATTAATGAGACACCGATCTGACAATAATGAAATTATCCCCATTTAAAAAATATCAAGCACTAGCTAATTACACAATATAGTGAAATTCTTCCAGCCCTCATGCATTCTAATGATATGGAAATTGCATCAACACAAGAATGTCATAACATATCATTATGACATTCTCCAAGATCAAGGAATATATTGTATACGTGTGCTCATGTGATTGATATACGAATTCTCCTTTTGTCTCAGACTTCACCCAAAGTAAATATTACATTTTTTATTATAATTCATTTATCACTTTCATGTTTGTTACTTTGTGAAAACCAATAACACTCATCACTGAAAACTGGAAATAAATCATGCATCATATGCACTTTTTTAATTTCAAATTTTTCATTATTGTCGATGTAAACATTGGTGATAAAACATAGTTATTATTGTGGTCAAAGAAATTGTGAAGACGACTTCTATAGTTGAACACACCATCGAAATTCCCATTGAAAAATATCCCAAGTTAGTAACCATTAGAGGACCATTATATGATGTTGAAACTGTTGATAATATGCACAAATCCGATGTAGGTCTTATAAGATATAGCTCTTCTAGTTATTCCACCACACACTGCAATTTCGTTCTTTCTCAGGATGAATATTGGTACAAATTATATGTATAAAAAGAACGCAAAGATAAAAATTACAATTTCTAACTTGAATTGACTGCAATGCAACTTGTACTTATTCTCAATAACTTACAATAATTTTCTATTACTGACGGCAGAACCTCCTTTTTTCTTGATGAAAACATTGATTAAAATAATATATTTATGTTGGTTAATAAATTGAGTTCATTATTGTTCATCAGAATTACAAATATTTTCTAAATCTAAACTTGAAATAAATATGGCTCTAAATTAGACAAACCTTCCTATTTTATAGTGTGGAAAGAAGATGAAAGGGAAACACATTCAAAACCCTATAAGCTGTCATGCAACTTTCTATAGACATGAGTGAGGTTGGCTTAAAATTCATTTAAACTTTTTGTTTTGTGTGACACTAAAGTTTATGCTACCAGATTCCTTGAAATCTTCAAGCTTTATGAATTTGGAAACCATTCTGAGTAAGTTACATTCTATGGCTTGGCTCTTTTACTATGGGTCAGACGCGACTAGTGTTCTTTTTCCCATGTAACCACACATAAGCTAGAGTGTCGAGATGCAGTTTCAACCAAATTGGAAAAAACAAGAACAAAGCCAAATTTCGACCACCAATATAATGAGACTCATGCAAATTGGAAAAAACAAGAAAAAAGCCAAATTTTGATCACCGATACAATGAGACTCATGCCAATAAACCACTAAATATAATACTTCATGACATAATTCTCCAAGCTATAACTCATTTTTGGACAATGCTGGATAAAATGTTATTTTTTGTTTGGTGTGATTTCCTAAACAACATAATACAAAGACACAAAAACTCATGAAAAATTATATATCAAATGGTTCAGATTGGATCATTATATTTTTTATCATTCATCTTCACTCATTTAAAGTGAAAAAATGGATTAATCAACTCACGAGACTACTTTTACCGACGGGACCCAGTTTTGAAAACAAGGCCTAAAACCTTCTTGGAGCATTTTGAGCCAACACACGATGTTTTTTGGGGGTAAAATTTTTCTATGTTAGCTCCACACCTTTACATGTTATTATACACATATATATCTTGCCAAAAGTGCAATAAGCATGTCAATCAGAGTCTGTATGAAAAATTTATGCTACTCAGAAGTTGACCTTTATGTTTTCACACCTATAGTTCAGGAGGATGCAACGTCAGCCACCACTATTCATAGAAAATGGGCTAGGCATGTGATTTTTATGTAAAATACATTAGAAGAATATATATTATAGCTCTAATTAATAGTTTATGTAGTAAAAATTAACCACTAGTAGGCTATTGGGTTGTGTTATAACCAGGCCACTAGGAGAAAGAGACATTCAATACTTTCAAGAGCATTATGTTCCATAGCTTAGAAAAGACATCCACCACTATGTTCCATAGCTGAGGAAATACATCCACCATTATTCATGGAAAATGGGCTAGCCACGCGATTTTGATGTAAAATACTCAAGAAGAGTACATATTATAGCTATACTTCATAGTTTATGTAGTCAAACTTAACCACTAGTAGGCTATTGGGTTGTGTTATAACTGGGCCACTAGGAGAAAGAGGAATTTCATTCTTTCAAGAGCATTATGTTCCATAGCTGAGAAGAGATAGCCAAGAGAGATAGGAGGTAGATTACACATAGAGGATTTGTGCACTATAACAACCCATGGGCCATAGACATTACTTCTTTGTACCTGCAACCTTATTTTCTATATAGAGAAAGAGATAAAAGCGGTCTCACCTTCTAGCTCAATTTCTCCCCAAAAGGGTTCACCAGATCATATTTTGTGTCTTGTGTGTGTGTCAGATTAATTTTTCATTCTATATTTTTGTACCTATTAAATTTTCATTCTATATTTTTCTATCTAATTTCCATTGCCATGCATGCATTATTTAGAGTAAAAACTAAAGATTTGGAAATTAAGTAAAAATGTAATAGTGTATAATTTCATATTTTTAATAAAATATTGTTAGATCTGTTGTGATGAACTGTCAAGTGGAATATCTACGACAACTTATGGATCATCAAACAATATTTTTTATTAGATTAACATTATGCAATCTTAGGAATTCAAACCATTCAAACTATTTTTAATCATATTTTAAAATTCATATAAAAGAAAAATTATTTATAAAATCAAGAAATAACAACACAAATAATTCCATAATCCTCATGCATCTAACCTAAGGTTCTGTTGTGACCAGCAACAACCCCCCTTTTATTTACTCTTAGTAATAATACTAAATAAATGAGGACCCTTAGTTAAAAAATCCAAAAAATCAATTAGGATTTGTTTGCCTTTTCAAATAAAACTTTCTATCATAAACCTATAGAAATCCCTTAGAAAGAATATTTAGAAACACTTAAGTTTATGATAGATTATAATAAAATTGCTCTTTAAACAAGATAGCGCATCCATAACAAAATGGTATATATAAAACGCATTAATCGCAGATCGCATAGCGCAGAAAACAGAAATGATTAATGAATATCTTTTTCGCTCTTGTCAATTGTGCGCTTTTGCGATTTTGCGATTCTGCGATTGTGCGCTTTTGCGATTTTGCGCTTTTGCGATTGTGCGCTTTTGCGATTTTGCGCTTTTGCGATATGCGCTTTTGCGCTATTGCGCAATTTCCGCTTTTGCGCTATTTTCATGACTACGATGATTTCATTTTGCGATATTGCGACATTGCGATATTGCGATATTGCGCAGCAAATCGCAGATCGCAATGTCGCAGATTCATATAGGTGCGCTACCCCAAGGCAATCTTCTTGTATGTCAAATCCGTTATGCGCTTTAATGATTATATTAAATGATTGGATTGATTATTAATGTGAAATGAGACTGTGTTTAGATTGAAAGTCGTTTCACAATTAAAATATTATATTTCATCCGCTTTCACATTCAAAACAGTCTCATTACCTTTCTTATATCATTATTCTCATTTATTCGTAAAACGCAGGCACGAAGGAGCAAACGTCTATACAAAGCTTCCGCTAAACACTATGGGTAAGAAGGAGAAGAGCTCAAATGCTGAAAACAAAGAGATGGCTTCGCTATATGCAGACACCACCTGTAACAAGGATGCCGGTATATCCACTTGGGAAGGAATGTATAATCTGTTAGAAGAAGAAAACCCTGTGGTGATAAAAGTTGCAGCTACAGCAGGTTCAAAGAATACGTTTCAAGCAACCCTTAGAGACTTGGCTTGCTCATTTCTGCATAGAATAGCAGCAAGGCCAAGGATTCTCCCATATACAGACATGGTGAGATGGGTGCTGGATAGCACAATTATTTCAGACAGACAATTCAGAACTCCATCTGAAGAGCTAATCGGGTCATTCACCATAGAAGATCTGAGATTAATGTATAAGCTGCCAGAACCTCAGGCGACTTTCAACAAGCAATTTATGGAAGATTTTGCCAAAGAACACTCAAATTTTGTAGAATTCACAAAGGAGTGGACCAAAAGAAGTGAACCATTGAAGAAAGACAACCAAAGTTTTGAGCACAGGAACAAGCAGCACAGCCGCAGTAACAGAGCACATACCAATCACACCCTCCTCTGAAATTGTACTTAATGTAGAGGACATTCCTCCTCTAGATGTATTTTACAGCCCAAAATACAAAGCAGTAGTAAAGAGACAAAGGAAAAAGAGAAAAATAGAAAGTGCAATTGCTACTGAAGCAGAACAAGTAGATGTTTTGTGGAAAGATCCTGCCATAGAGCCTACTCATAATCTCACTAAGTTATCTCAAATAACAGGAGCTTATGCTTCTGCAACAATTGATAAAGCAGTTGAGATACAACTTTTGTTGAATGAAAAAGAAGAACAGGTAAAAGCTCTGCAACAGCAATTGCAACAGGTACAGGCCAATAAGGAAGCACAATTGAAACTTGAAGAGTTACAACAACAACTTCAAGAAATGAAAATAGGACATCAAAAAATCCTGGCTGATAAAGAAAAAAAAATACGGATTATCCAAGATCAGCATAAAGATGATCCTAAGCTTCCAGAATTCATTTCAGAAACCATCTCTCTGAACAATCAACTACTGCAACAAGAAGAAGTTTTCTGCCAAAAAATCTTGCAATGGAATTCTTTGTGCCAAGAGAGCGATAAAATCACAAATCATGTCGTAGATTTACGAAATGATTATGATTTGATTAATGACAATATCAATGATTATCTGGCATGGCAAAAGACAGAAGAAGGCAGAAAAGCTGGTGCACCCATCATTAATGAAAACAATGAAGAAATATTGTTTAATAACTGGGATGCACAAATCAGAAGGGCAGAAAAGGCAGCAGAGGAGGCGGCTACAGCGGAAAACACTCTCACTGATTGTGTAAATGACAATTTACACAAATCTAACTTGATTCCTGAAACTGTTCCAGGATATCTCCCACAGGCAAATCAACTGCAAACAGAATGGAGGCAAAAGGCAGAAGAAAGAGAAAAATCCATCCAAGGGCTGACAAGATTGAATTGGGACTCATACTAGATGTACTTGGTGAAGCCACACAGTCAGCACAGTGCGCTCAATTGTATCATCAATGCTACAGAGAAGATTTCTCCTACGCTTGCCGACTCTGTCTTTTCAGGACAATTGAATTCCGAAGTCGGTCAACCGCATCTTCTCAAAACTATGCTAGATGCCTGCAAGCTTAAAGATCAAATTCATAGATAGATAGATTTAGTTTTAATTTCACTGTATTTTAGCCTAGGAAAAGGATGGTCATTGAACCGAATCCTTAATTTTTGTAATAAACTATTTTTAGATTTAGCTAAGTAGTATTTAAACCCCTCTCATGCATTTAGAGAGGGGTCCTAGATCTTAATATTTTTGGACTTGGAGATTGCATTTCTGTACTCCATTGTCTTATATATTTTTTGAAAAGGATCACATCTGGTGATTTTCATGCGGAATTATCTTTGAAGTGTTGCATTTATGTACCTTGGAATTTGATTTTGCATCATAGTTACTGGATAGAGTATCAGATTGCATTTGAAAGTCTTCAAGATGAACAAGGTATTTCTATCTGTTCACTGCTGATCTCTTTTGTCTTATGATATTCGTTTTAAAATTGCTATCATTTATATGTATATTGGTTTTTCACAATGCTTCCTTTTATATATCATTTTTGGGTATAATTGAAACGTTATTTTTCATAGTTACATGTAAATGGTATACAATGATGAATGCAATATGCTAATATAACTTTGTTTAATTTCTTAAACAGAGTTATCTTTATTTGTTTCTGCACATTTCAATTTAATTAATAATACATTTTCATGGTTATTGTTGAATTGGAACAATCTTAAGTTGTATTCATATATAATTACCCGGGTTAGTGTTAGAATTTCTTTATTAGTATTTAGCTTAAATTAGATAGTTTTATTTCAGTTAATTTAGTCCCATTTCCACCCATCCAATCCAATCCATTTGGTTACAAGGAAACTGGTCCTTTAAATCTAGTCGGAGCCACCATACCAAACGGAAAAGGAGCTGCCTTAAGGTCCCGACGGGGTGGTTTTCCCCGATGTTTGAAGCAAAGATTTTCTAGGCTTCAACATTTTTGGTGCTAGAAGGAGGGCCTGAGCTATGAATGGCAAGTAAATCTTTATCCACAAGCCATTCTGAGAGCAAAACACCCTCATTAACTTCTTCAATTTCTTATGAAATTCAAAATCCTAGAGAAG
This sequence comes from Pinus albicaulis, assembly GCA_034641835.2. Lineage (NCBI taxonomy): Eukaryota > Viridiplantae > Streptophyta > Pinopsida > Pinales > Pinaceae > Pinus > Pinus albicaulis. The sequence goes on from CM076580.1 coordinate 277,821,902, forward strand.
AAATTGCAGAAAATATTCAAACACCCACTACCAAAATCTCAAAACATTCAGACAAACAACATCCTGAGTCTCCTGAAGTTCAAGATCTAATTCATAAATTGAAATGATTCTCATTATCTCTGGAAGAGTCTGAAATATCTGAAGGTAGTGTAACTTCAAAATTTATTCCTTCGAAACCTCTTACTAGGTTGCAAAGTGAAAAACTTGGTATCCCTCCGAAAGAATTTCCTTTACCTAGTAAGGGAAAAACAAAAAGAATTCAATCGGAAACAGAAAGTGATACAAGTTCATCATCTCATATTCAATCACCTGTTTCCAAAACCACAACTCAACAAAGTACAGTTTTTTCATCATCATCTCCACAAACATCTTCTCCTCAATTCTCATCAATCTCAACATCATCTATTCCAACCACTTCAATTCAAATACCACCAGTTTCTACTATTCCTCCAATAGTCATCCCAATAATGGCACAGAGACCATGGTCTACTCCAGGAGCAGTCAACATGGCTGCACCTTTACACGATTTACCAGACAATCCTAGAAAATGGCTTCCAAAGTTTAGCCCAGATCTTAACATTCAAGCTGAAGAACATATCAATAACTTTATGCTGGCTATTAATTTGAATGGAGTCATACACAAAGATGTTGTAGTTAGATTATTCCCATATACTCTTCAGGGAGTAGCAGGATCGTGGTATTTTTCATTACCATCAGGATCCATAACGAGTTGGGACATTTTTACAGATCATTTTTTGACCAAATTTGGAGATGACCGTTCAATTGCAACTTTACTCAATGATCTCTCAAATTTGAAGACAGAGCCCAAGGAACCTATAAAAGAATTCAATGCTAGATTCAACAAACTCTTGAACAAAATTCATACAGATTCACAACCTAGTGAACAAGTCAGAATTGAATGGTATATAACTGCCTTACCCTCAAACATAGCAATTTTTGTAGACAGAGCTGCAAATTCTACATTAGCTGAGAATATGAAAGAAGCTATTGCAGTGGAAAAACGTATTACTTCTCTGGAAAAGAAAAATGCTATTGAAGAAAGGAAATCAAAGAAGGTCAACTTCAGAGATGATTCAAAGAAAAAGGCCAAAGATCCATATGACATGGAAGGTTTACAGAAAGTTCTTAAAACCATGTCAAATGAAATGGTTGAAATTAAAAAACAAGTGGCTGAAACTTCTACCAAGAAACCATTCCGAAATTTCAGAAGAAACCAAGTTGAATCTAAACCTCCTAATATAATCTCAAATGCAGAATCGGAAGAAGAGGAAGAAGAAGAAGATACATCTATAATATCAGATCAAGAAGACGAAAATGAAGAAATCGCTGAATTGAATGGAATGTGGGATTTTATTCTCCCTAATTCTGATAATGAAGAAGCTATGCCTGTAAGTACTAGGATTAAACCTGCAGCAGAACCAATGCAAATAGTTCCTAAAAATAAAATTATAACTCCAAGTACCAAAGACAAACCCACTGTGAAGAAAACTTCTCCATCACCTACTCAAAATCAGCAATCCTCTTCTAATCCTCTCACATCAACAGCAAAAAATTTAGTAGTGTCAGATCCTATGGAATACAATATTGTTGAAGACATGAAAAATATTAAAGCCAACATTTCCTTACATGAACTCAGCAAACTAAAACACCAGCAAAAGTTGCTATTAAAAGAATTAAATGCTACACCAATTGCTCCTTTACCAAGCGGTGTAGTTGCAAAAGCAGCAAGAGGAACTGGTAAGCCACCAGATAAGGTAGATGCTACTAATGCTGTGCTCATTGGGGAAAAGTCAAATTCGCAAACTCCCCCTTTTCTTTTGACTTATGAGATGTACAATAAAAATCTGCACAATTGTTTGATTGATTCTGGAGCTTCCTCCAATATAATGCCTACTTCTGTCTGTGCTAAATTGAATATTGAACCACAGAAATCACCAGTTCATATCGTTCAGTTGGATCTCTTTAAAGTCCAAGTGGTAGGAGAAATAAATTCAGTTACTATCATATTAGCCTAAGATCTTAGGATTGTCCAAAGAATTGATATTCTGATTACTGATATTCCTGAATTCTATGGATTAATCTTGAGCAAGGACTGGTCTGCGAAACTTAACGGTTATATCTCAACCGATTATTCACACATGTGGCTTCCCTACAAAGGGAAACCAAATCAAATCAAAATTGAACGAGAAAAACATATGATGCACACTGTCACTGAATTTGAACAACCTAATGAACCTGTAGCTTTCAACAACAATATTCTTGGAGGTTATTCTGCTGAATCATTTCTTGGAAATTTCAAGGCTCCTCAATCACCGTTTTCTGTAAATACTTTTGTTTCTCAGATAGAAAATTTTTCATAATCTGATTCTTCTAGAATTGTAAATATTTCTGATGTAATTGTAGATAAACCAATAGATAAGACTTTATTTTGGTCATTATATTTTGATGGATCGAAATCTAGTGATGGAGCTGGAGCTGGATGCATCCTAATTGATCCAAATGGGGAGAAAACCATGCTGTCATGTAGATTAGAATTTGAGTGTACTAACAATACCGCAAAATATGAAGCCTTGGTTCAAGGACTTTATAAAGCTATAGGGTTAGATGTTAAATACTTGAAAGTTTTTGGTGATTCCGAAATTGTCATTAAACAATTTAGGAATACTATTCATTGCCTTTCAGGACATCTTAAACACTATCAAACCCTAGTACAAGACCTCACCACTCATTTTTTAGCATTCAATATTTCTCCTATTCCTAGGAATCAGAATACATCGGCTGACTTGTTAGCTAATGTTGCATCTAAACTCCTACCTGCTGAAGATTACAGTCCTGATAGGTTTTCTGTAGAATTGATTTTTCGTCCATCAGTCCCAGATAATGTTACCAATTGGAGAGTATTCTATCATGATCAAGATATTCTAAATTTCATGACTTCATAGAAATCATATGATGAGCAAATTATTGACGAAGATGATCATGATTTACAAATTGCTTCAAAAGGTAATGAAAATCCCATTCCAAAATCTGTTGTTAAATTAGAGGATTTATATGACATTAGAGACAGATTCAAGAAAGTTACTAATACGAAAATTCAAAGCTCTACTTTGAAGTTTGAATTAGTAAATCTTGGTTCTGATTCTAAACCTCAAAACGTTAACTTAGGACTCAATTTAACACCAAAGGAAAGGAATGCATTCATTAAATTGCTGAACAAGTATAAAAATGTTTTTTCTTGGAATTACGATGATCTAAAAACATATGATACTTCGATTATTCAACATACAATTCCAATGCTTCCTAATATTAAACCTGTTCAACAGAAGTTGAGAAAGATCGATCCAAATCTCGAAAGTCAAATCAAATCAGAACTTAATAAACTTTTAAAAGCCAAAATCATTTTTCCAGTCAGGCACTCTAATTGGGTTTCCAATATGGTACATGTAAGGAAAAAGAATGGTGATATAAGAATCTATATTGATTTCAAAAATTTAAACAAGGCATGTTTAAAAGACAATTTCCCATTGCCAACCATGGAACAGATACTTCAAAAGGTAGCTGGTTCTGAACTTATGTCTTTTCTTGACGGATTTTCGGGCTATAATCAAGTTTTAGTTCATCCAGGTGACAGATTGAAAACAACTTTCAGAACAAAATGGGGAACTTATGCTTATCATAAAATGCCTTTTGGTCTAATAAATGCAGGAGAAACTTTTCAAAGAGCCATGGACATAGCATTCAAAGGTCTGATCAATAAATCAGTTGTTGTTTATCTTGATGACATAATAGTATTTTAAAAAAAGAGAGATAATCATCTACATGATTTAAAACAAATATTTGAAAGATGTAGAAAGTTTGGTATCTCCTTAAATCCAAAGAAATCTTTCTTTGCTTTAGATGAAGGGAAACTCTTAGGATTTGTTGTGTCAAAAGATGGTATATATATTGATCTAGATAGAGTGAAAGAAATTTCTGATATTTCTTTATCACATAACAAAAAATCCATGCAATCATTTCTTGGACAGATTAATTTTGTTAAAAGATTTATTCCCGATTTTTCTTTAATTGTTTTACCTATGCAAAATATGATCAAGAAGAATTCAATATTCAAATGGGTGCATAAAGAAAAAGAAGCTTTTGATTCAATCAAATGAGCGATCATTAATGCACCAGCATTGAATACCCCGGATTTTTCTAAAGATTTTACTTTGTATACTCTGGCCACTGAAACATCCTATGCAGCCGTTTTAACACAACTCAATGATCAAGAAATCGAAGCACCAATTTCTTTCTTTAGCTCAAATCTGCAAGGAGCTGAGCTTAATTATTCCGATGTTGAAAAACAAACCTTTGCTGTATTTAAATCAATCAAACATTTTAGACCTTTTCTCTTGAAGACACATACAAAAATCATTGTCCCATTCTCTGCAGTGAGGCAATTATTAATTCAAAAAGAAGTAGGAGAAAAGAGAGCTAACTGGGTAACAGTCTTGCAAGAATATGATATTGATATTAAACCAGCTAAGATTGTTAGAGGACAAGGTTTTTGCAGATTATTGGCAGGAGCTCATAATATACCAGAAAATCAAGATATTCAAGTAAGTCAGATAAATGTTACAGATTCTGAATCTCAGTATGTTGATCTTATCTATTACTTGAAAAATGGGTATGCTCCTTCTAATCTCAGCTATAAGAGTAAACGCGCTTTAAGGTTAAAGGCTATTAAATACCAGATCATTGATAATGTGTTATTTAGAAAAAAATATGATTCAATTTTATTAAGATGTTTAGAAAAGACTGAAGCTGAAAAGGTTTTGCAGGAATTGCATGATGGACCAGCAGGAGGTCATTTTGGAGGTGATACCACAGCTCACAAAATAATTCGTGCTGGTTATTACTGGCCTACCCTTTTTAAAGATACGCATGATTACGTAAGGAAGTGCCAAATTTGTCAAACTGCAAGTGGAAGACAAAGAAAACCAGCTTTTCCTTTGCAACCAGTGACTATTGAGCAACCATTCGAACAATGGGGGCTTGACATTATTGGTGAGATAGTACCTCATTCTTCCAAACAGCACAAGTACATCCTTACTGCAACTGATTACTTTACAAAATGGGTAGAGGCAATCCCATTGAAGGTAGCCAATTTTGATGCAATTATTGATTTCATAGATCAATTCATCATAACCAGGTTTGGTGTACCTCAAGCTCTTGTCTTTGATAATGCATCTTACTTCTCTGGAAATAGTCTAATTGAATTTGCAGTCAAAAGAGGTTTTAAATTAAAATATTCAGCAAATTATTATCCACAAGGTAATGGTTTGGCTGAATCCACTAATAAAAACCTTATAAAAATCATTAAAAGGACTGTTGATCAAAATCAAAAGAATTGGCACAAATCTTTAATCTTTGCATTATGGGCTGATCGTATCACTGAAAAAGCTTCAATAGGGACTTCACCTTTCAATCTGGTTTATGGAAAAGAAGTTGTGATACCATCAAACTTAACTCTTCCATCATTAGCCCTACTGCAGTTTATTGAAGAAAATCCTTCTTCATCCATTCAATTGAGATATGATCAAATCCTTAAATTAGAAGAAGATAGGGATAAAGCAAAAATTACTCATGAAAAACATCAACAGCTTGTAAAATCTTCTTTTGATGCAAGTTCTACCGGCTCAAAAATTTTGTCAATTGATGATCTCGTTTTGAAATGGGATAAAGCACACGAAGAAAAAGGTAAACATACCAAGTTTCAGAAAATTTGGCTTGGACCATTTCAGATCGTTGAGAAGATAAGCTCAAATACATTCATACTCCAAGATCTAACAGGTAAGAGAGAGTCTCTTCGTGTAAATGGGCTTATCTTGAAGAAATTTTTTTCATAAGGAGGTAACCCCTTCTTAAACTGTACACATTTCTTTCTGCAAAGTTTTTGATTGTTTTTTTTGTTTTTTGCAAATAAAGGTTGTTTATGAGTCTCTCATTGACTGTTTACTATTTGCGAAAATTTCTTCGGAAAAATATTATAAATATTTATTTTGTGTAAATAAGAATTTTTAAAGTAATGATCACATTTTTTGAATAGTTTAAAATAAGATGTTAAACTTTTAAAAGATTATTTCAATCATTTACATGATCTTTTGAAAACTTGAGAAAAATGTAAATCATTATAAAGTTTATTAAGCAGAGAAAGGTTATCTATCAAAGTATAGATTTTTTCAAAGTTTTGGAATTCAAAAAACTCTGAAAATTGTCATCCATTGATTCTTAAGGATAAAACTATTTCACCCCATCCATTTAAGTTGTGATTTTTTAGAATGTAATTCTAATAAATTATACGAAAATTTTAAGAGATAAGAGGTCTCATTACGAGCCGACTTACCATGTTCATAAGGAGTAATAAAACTGACATTACCAATACTGCATACCAAAACAGGGTAATGGCTTATAAATATAAGACAAGGGGTCTCATCATGAGCCATCTTGTTCAGTTTAATTATAACTAGTGAATGGCATTGTTATTAACTGGCTGCCAAACCAGAACAATGGCTCTTAAAATAAAAATAAATAAAAGACAAAAACATGAGATAATAGGTCTTATGAATTTATCTTTTAAAAAGTTATAATTTTAGTTGGATGGGACAATGAATGGTTAATGGTTTAAAGGTAACCATGTCCAGACTATGAACGTTTGCTGGCAGCAGAGGCAATACCTATGGCAATAGAGTATATTATAAAACCAAAACTTGGAGAGATCCACTTACTTCATTATTAACACCAATCAAAGCTTGATATAACCCAAAATGTTTTTATTTCTTAAGGAATTAGAAAGAAATTATGAAATGATTTTTATTTCTTTTTCATAGTTACATTTTATTTGAATTATCCTAAGATAGTTTTCATTATCTTTAAAAACCTTTACTTACTAAAGATAGAATGTTCATTTTATTTTTTCAGAGATAACTTTTTCTTTTAGTGAATCGCCAATTGTTGTGACCAGCAACAACCCCCCTTTTATTTACTATTAGTAATAATACTAAATAAATGAGGACCCTTAGTTAAAAAATCCAAAAAATCAATTAGGATTTGTTTGTCTTTTCAAATAAAACTTTCTATCATAAACCTATAGAAATCCCTTAGAAAGAATATTTAGAAACACTTAAGTTTATGATAGATTATAATAAAATTTCTCTTTAAAAAAGATAGCGCATCCATAACAAAATAGTATATATAAAATGCATTGATCGCAGATCACATAGCGCAGAAAACAGAAATGATTAATGAATATCTTTTGCGCTCTTGTTAATTGTGCGCTTTTGCGATTTTGTGATTTTGCGATTGTGCTCTTTTGCGATTTTGCGCTTTTGCGATTGTGCGCTTTTTCGATTTTGCACTTTTGCGATATGCGCTTTTGCGCTATTGCACAATTTCCGCTTTTGCGCTATTTTCATGACTACGATGATTTCATTTTGCGATATTGCGACATTGCGATATTGCGATATTGCGCAGCAAATCGCAGATCGCAATGTCACAGATTCATATAGGTGCGCTATCCCAAGGCAATCTTCTCGTATGTCAAATCCGTTATGCGCTTTAATGATTATATTAAATGATTGGATTGATTATTAATGTGAAATGAGTTTGTGTTTAGATTGAAAGTCGTTTCACAATTAAAATATTATATTTCATCCGCTTTCACATTCAAAACAGTTTCATCATCTTTCTTATATCATTATTCTCATTTATTCGTAAAACGCAGGCACGAAGGAGCAAACGTCTATACAAAGCTTCCGCTAAACACTATGGGTAAGAAGGAGAAGAGCTCAAATGCTGAAAACAAAGAGATGGCTTCGCTATATGTAGACACCGCCTGTAACAAGGATGTCGGTATATCCAGTTAGGAAGGAATGTATAATCTGTTAGAAGAAGAAAACCCTGTGGTGATAAAAGTTGCAGCTACAACAGGTTCAAAGAATACGTCTGAAGCAACCCTTAGAGACTTGGCTTGCTCATTTCTGCATAGAATAGCAGCAAGGCCAAGGATTCTCCCATATACAGACATGGTGAGATGGGTGATGGATAGCATAGATATTTCAGACAGACAATTCAGAACTCCATCTGAAGAGCTAATCGGGTCATTCACCATAGAAGATCTGAGATTAATGTATAAGCTGCCAGAACCTCAGGCGACTTTCAACAAGAAATTTATGGAAGATTTTTCCAAAGAACACTCAAATTTGGCAGAATGCAAAAAGGAGTGGACCAAAAGAAGTGAACCATTGAAGAAAGACAACCAAAGTTTTGAGCACAGGAACAAGCAGCACAGCCGCAGTAACAGAGCACATACCAATCACACCCTCCTCTGAAATTGTACTTAATGTAGAGGAAATTCCTCCTCTGGATGTATTTTATAGCCCAAAATACAAAGCAGTAGTAAAGAGACAAAGGAAAAAGAGAAAAATAGAAAGTGCAATTGCTACTGAACCAGAACAAGTAGATGTTTTGTGGAAAGATCCTGCCACAGAGCCTACTCATAATCTCACTAAGTTATCTCAAATAACAGGAGCTTATGCTTACGCAACAATTGATAAAACGATTGAGATCTGACTTTGTTGAAAAAAAAAGAAGAACGGAGTAAAAAATCTGCAACAACAATTGCAACGGTAGGACAGGTACGGGCCAATAAGGAAGCACGATTGAAACTTGAAGAGTTACAACAACAACTTTAAATGCAAATAGGACATCAAAAGCTGGTGATAAAGAGAAGCAAATACAGATTATCCAAGATCAGCATAAAGATGATCCTAAGCTTCCAGAATTCATTTCAGAGACCATCTCTTTGAACAATCAACTACTGCAGCAAGAGGAAGTTTTCTGTCAAAAAATCTCACAATGGAATTATTTGTGCCAAGAGAGCGATAAAATCACAAATCATGTCGTAGATTTACGAAATGATTATGATTTGATTAATGAAAAGATCAATGATTATCTGGCATGGCAAAAAACAGAAGAAGGCAGAAAAGCTGGTGCACCCATTATTAATGAAAACCATAAAGAAATATTGTTCAATAACTGGGATGCACAAATCAGAAGGGCAGAAAAGGCAGCAGAGGAGGCGGCTACAGCGGCAAAAATTCTTACTGATTGTGTAAATGACAATTTACACAAAGCTAATTTGATTCCTGAAACTGTTCCAGGATATCTCCCACAGGCAAATCAACTGCAAACAGAATGGAGGCAAAAGGCAGAAGAAAGAGCAAAATCCATCCAAGGGCTGACAAGATTGAATTGGGACTCATACTGGATGTACTTGGTAAAGCCACACAGTCAGCACAGTGCGCTCAATTGTATCATCAATGCTACGGAGAAGATTGCTCCTACGCTTTCCGACTCTGTCTTTTCAGGACAGTTGAATTCTGAAGTCGGTCAACCGCATCTTCTCAAAACTATGCTAGATGCCTGCAAGAGCAAAGATCAATTTAATAGATAGATAGATTTAGTTTTAATTTCACTGTATTTTAGCTTAGGAAAAGGACGGTCATTGAACCAAATCCTTAATTTTTGTAATAAACTATTTTTAGATTTAGTTAAGTAGTATTTAAACCCCTCTCATGCATTTAGAGAGGGGTCCTGGATCTTAATATTTTTGGACTTGGAGATTTCATTTCTGTACTCCATTGTCTTATATATTTTTTGAAAAGGATCACATCTGGTGATTTTCATGCGGAATTATCTTTGAAGTGTTGCATTTCTGTACCTTGGAATTTGATTTTGCATTAGAGTTACTGGATAGAGTATCAGATTGCATTTGAAAGTCTTCAAGATGAACAAGGTATTTCTATCTGTTCACTGTTGATCTCTTTTGTCTTATGATATTCGTTTTAAAATTGCTATCATTTATATGTATATTTTTTTTCACAACGCTTCCTTTTATATATCATTTCTGAGTATAATTGAGACGTTATTTTTCATAATTACATGTAGATGGTATACAATGATGAATGCAATATGTTAATACAACTCTATTTAATTTCTTAAACAGAGTTATCTTTATTTGTTTCTGCACATTTCAATTTAATTAATAATACATTTTCATGGTTATTGTTGAATTGGAACAATCTTAAGTTGTATTCATATATAATTACCCGGGTTAGTGTTAGAATTTCTTTATTACTATTTAGCTTAAATTAGATAGTTTTATTTCAGTTAATTTAGTCCCATTTCCACCCATCCAATCCAATCCATTTAGTTACAAGGAAACTGGTCCTTTAAATCCAGTCGGAGCCACCATACCAAACGAAAAAGGAGTTGCCTTAAGGTCCTGACCGGGTGGTTTTCCCCGATGTTTGAAGAAGATATTTTCTAGGCTTCAACAGGTTCGCACTCACAACAGAAATTAAAGTTTCGCATTCATATTTTAAAATTAATATAAGGGAAAAAAATTGGAAACCCAAGAAATATCAAAAAAAATATTTTCATAGGCCTCAAACCTTTCGGTGAAGGTTCGAAACAAGTTCACAACAAAAAGTGAAGTTCTATAGTTGCTTCAAATCACATGATATGAAATATTGTAAGAACACTCTTAAGGGTGGAATAGAAGAAAAAGAAGAATCACCGAAATAAATAATTCCATCAGGCACTTGGATTCACCACCTTACTATCTTAGGGATCATCATATGTCTTTCAAATAAAAGAAATATGTGTGGCTAGGATATGCTCTTTTACAAATAAAATATATAGCCCTTATTGGAAACAAAATTTCTTGATTACAATAGTTGAGTGAAACCAGTGACCAATGAAGAGTAGAAGTGGGATCGTGTGACACCCATGTTTAGTGTTACTTGTTGAAAGACATTTTTTTTATTTTAACTTAATTAGACATTGAAGTGTTTTCTTTTAACTAAAATATTAACAATTATTTTAATCAAAAAGTTATGAACCAAGTTTATTACTTTTTAATATTTCACTTATGGTATGGCAAGATGAATCTGATGGTAAGAGTTTCCAAGACTCCAAGGTAGTTGAATAAAGAAGTTACTGGAGGTTACCTATTCTTTCGGGAATAGAAGGAAAATCCTAGAGGAGGAAAGGGGTTTTGTTCAGTAAAAAGAAAAACAACTAGAGGCTAAAGAAAGAGAATTTCTAGATGTTAAGTCCCTATATTAATAGTGTAGCCCCTTATTATGTTAGTGTAGCCCCCCTTATTGTTATTATTGTACCCCTGTAACCCCCATATTGTTATTATTGTGCCCTTACATTATTATTGTTAGGTCGGCTAGGATTACATTGTAGCCCCACTAGGATTATATTATGGCCCCATGGACTCCTATATATAGAAGGAGGTTTTGTTCATTTGTATCATCCAAGAATTGTTCATTCATGTAATGTATTGGAGGTTGCCCCCTCGAAGTGGCTCATTTATAAGGCGTGAATATCTCTTTTCTTATATTTTTGAAGCTGGTTACACAACATTTGGTATCGGAGCTTTGGGATTCTAGGGTTTCGCTGCTCCAAACAGGTCATCGTGGCATTTTCGCTATAACTTTTTTTCTACGAAGCTTCAGAAGCTGAAATTTCTAGGGTGCGAAGCTGAAATCTTGAGGACGGTTGTCTAAAAATTTCAGATCTTGGTTCGCAATATTTGAGGAGATATCATCTGTGGAAGTTAGGTATTTTTTCAGGCTCATAAACAGGTCATCGTGGCAATTGCGCTATAAATTTTTTTGTACGAATTTTCAGAGTCTGAAATTCATATGGTGCGAAGCTGAAATCCTGAGGAAATTCGTCAAAAAATTTCAGAGCTTGGTTCGCAATATTTTTGGAGATATGATCTGTGGAAGGTAGTGCTTTTTCAGGCTCCTCAATTTCATCTCAAAGAGGTGATCGTGGGAAAACTTCAATAACTCTCTCTCTGGGCATTGGATTGAAGTGCCGTAAAAAGTGGTCGCAAGTACACAGACTGAAGTTTCGTCGCTATCAATTTCAGAGACAAAGGAAAAAACAGTGACACATGGAAATTCGTACAAGTTCGCTCTACTGAACCAGTCCAGAATTAGGTCATTGTGGGAGATTGGACACAAATTTGTCTTGGAGAATCCAAATCAGGTCAGACATGTGGCATTTGAAAGAAGCTTCAGAGATCTACTACAGAGCTGAATTTCAGATATCAAAGATTTTCAAATACAGAGATAATTCAATTTCAATATCGAGCTCCTAAAAGCTAGTAAAAGGTGTGTATTTTTTTTTTTTCCCAAATTGCATAAGTCTTGTTTGAAGAATCAAGTTGAATTGATTCCAAGGGCATATTGTAGAATAGATATCAATATTGAATTCTAAAATGGCCCCTAAAAAGAATTCAACACCCATCAAGCCTTCAGAAGGCTCTACCATGACTCATGAAGATGAAGAATTTCAACATGATCTATCAAAATTACAAGAACAAGTGCAACAAATTTCACTCTCGCAAAGAGCAGCAAAAAATGAAATGGAAGTTTTGAAGAAAGGTGTGGAAGTGAAGATGGATGGTTTGAAGAAAGGCATGGAAGCTAAGATGGATGGTGTGCAAGCTAAGATGAATGGCATGGAAGCTAAGATGGATGGCATGGAAGTGGGCATGGAAGCTAAGATGGATAACATGAAAGACAACATGGAAAACATGAAGAATGATCTAAAAGCATACATGGAAGGCTTGATGACAAGCTTAAAACCAGAAATGATTCCTAATGGCGGAAATATAGGAGAAGAACCTCATGATGAGAACAAAATAAATGTTAATCATGATTTCATAAACTAGAATGTTGGTGGGAAGAACCACCATATTCCAAAAATGGATATGAGGAAGTTTGATGGAAAGGATCCTGTAACATGGATACTACGGATGGAGCAATATTTTGATCTCCATAACGTGCAAAACACACAAAAGGTACGCATTGCAACTTTACATTTAGAACAAAATACATTTGTATGGTATCGATGGCTTTGCTCCCGTAAAAAAATTGTCACTTGGTCATTTTTTACGGAGGAAATGATAGCACATTATGAGGATACAAAGAGCAACACCTTCTTTAGCCAATTGATAAATCTCAAACAAAAAGGTTTAGTGGGGCAGCACATTGAGGACTTCCAAAAATTGAATATAAGGGTAACTGATATTCCAGAGGAACACATGATTGATCTCTTCATAGGCACTTTAAAGGATAACATCCAACATGAAGTTCGCGTTTTGGAACCTGATTCATTGGAGAAGGCATTCGGGTTGGCAAGAAAAGTTGAATGTAAAATTATGGCGACAAGGAAGCCTACCACTCAATTCTATAAAGAAGGAAGTGTTGCTACGCCTAGATTTCCACAACCTACAGGGTTGACACCACAACAATTGGAAGAAAAAAGAGCAAAAGGGCTTTGCTACAGTTGTGATAGCAAATACACTAAAGGTCATAAGTGTGCTGAGAAGAAATTATTTTACATAGATTGTGAAGAGGAAGAAGAAAATGAACAAGAAGAGGATATACACCAGGAACCAGCCCCGGAAGAGGAAGAAATGAATCCAACCATATCGTGTAATGCACTGGCAGGAATTACCACTCCTCAAACTCTCAAGATAAAAGGACAAATCAAGAAGAGAAAGGTAATAGTGTTGATTGATTCAGGTAGCACCCATAATTTTATTCATTGTAGGGTAGCCAAGGAATTAAATTGTTTCCTATACCCAGCACCAGAATGTCAAGTGATGGTTGCAAATGGAGGAACTATAAATTGCTCTGGAAAATGCCATAACATCAAGCTAACCATGGGGGAATATGTGTTGACTGGTCCAATGCTTTCCATTCCTATGGGAGGTGCTGATGTTGTACTAGGAGTACAATGGTTACAATCTTTGGGGACGGTAGCTTTTAATTTTCAGGAACTTTTCTTGAAATTTTTTTCAGAAGGAAAGGAAGTTGAATTACGGGGTATTGCGGGGAAGCCAGGAAGGATAATAAGCTCTAATGTCATGACAAAGCTTCTAAAGAAAGAACAGCGAGGCGTAATTGCACAATTATGCTCACTAGAAGTTTCAACATCAAAATCATCTATTTCTGCAGATCTCCAACAAGTATTGGACAATCATTCCAAGGTGTTTGAAACTCCCAAAGGACTCCCACCTATTCGTGATCATGATCATGCTATTCATTTGATTCCAAGAAGTGTTCCTCCAAACATCAGGCCTTATAGATATCCCTACTTCCAAAAGAGCGAAATTGAACGTATGATTGTAGAAATGTTAGAGGCGGGTATAATTCAACCTAGTCAAAGTTCTTTCTCTGCTCCTGTAGTATTGGTACACAAGAAGGATGGATCATGGCGCATGTGTCCGGATTATAGGGAGCTCAATAAGCTCACCATTAAAGATAAATTTCCCATTCTGTGATTGATGAATTATTGGATGAATTACATGGAGCAATTTATTTTACCAAGTTGGATCTTCGTTCAGGATATCATCAAATTAGAATGAAGACTGAAGATATTCCAAAAACAACATTTCAAACTCATGAGGGTCATTATGAATTTTTGGTCATGCCTTTTGGCCTTGCCAATGCACCTTCTACATTTCAAGGGTTGATGAATTCCATTTTCAAACCCTTCCTTAGAAAATTTGTGCTAGTATTTTTTGATGATATACTAATCTACAACAGGTCTTGGAAGGATCATGTTGAACATGTTGACAGGGTGCTCAAACTATTGCAGGAGAAACAATTATATGCAAAAACATCCAAATGTTTCTTTGAGTACAAGAGGTGGAATATCTGGGTCATATTGTATCTCACGAGGGTGTTAAAGTAGACCCTAACAAAATTAAAGCCATTAAGGAATGGAAAGTCCCCACAACCATAAAGCAGTTGCGAGATTTCTCGGGTTAACAGGGTATTATCGCAAGTTTGTTAAGAATTATGGGAGAATAGCAGCACCTCTAACAACATTATTGAAGAAAGATGCATTTTCATGGACTCCTGAAGCAACTAAGGCCTTTGAACATCTTAAAGAGGCAATGTGCCTAGCACCGGTCTTAGCTACGCCGGACTTCACAAAAACCTTTATTGTGGAATGTGATGCCTCAGGAAATGGAATTGGTGCAGTTTTAATGCAGGAAGGAAGACCCATTGCTTTTGAAAGTCGTCGAATCAAAGGAAAGTATTTACAGAAACCTATTTATGAGAAGGAAATGTTAGCAATACTGCATGCACTAAAGAAATGGCGAACTTACCTAATGGGAAGACACTTCAAGGTAAAAACTGATCATGATAGTCTTAAACACTTTTTGGAACAAAGACTATCTTTAGAAGAGCAGCGAAAATGGGTCACAAAGATGTTGGGTTATGACTTTGAAATAATCTACAAAAAAGGAAAGCTTAATGTTGTTGCAGATGCACTCTCTAGAAAGAATGAAGAGGTGGAAGCATTGCTTTGTGCCATTTCTATTATCCAACCAGATTGGATAACCGAAGCAAGAGATGAATGGAAGAAGGACAAAGATGTATGGACACTCATTCAAAAGTTGCGGCAAGATCCTAGTACATCTGATACATTTAGTTGGAAAAATGATTCCTTATGGTACAAAGATCGCTTATATCTTTGTAAGAATTCCCAACTAAAACAAAATATTCTTCTGGAATTGCACACTTCTCCTTTAGGAGGACACTCGGGATTTTAAAAAACTTACCACAGGGTGAAGAAAGAATTTTTTTGGGATGGCCTTAAATCTGATATTCAAAAGTTTGTGGCGGAATGTTTGGTTTGCCGGCAGAATAAAGTGGAGACAATTAAGACCCCGGGACTTCTACAACCTTTATCCATTCCAAGTCAGCGTTGGGAGGAGATTTCAATGGATTTTATCACAGGTTTACCTAAGTCTGAAGGAAAGAATGTCATCATGGTGGTAGTTGATAGACTTACCAAGTATACACACTTTTGTGCATTATCTCATCCATTTAAAGCAAGTACAGTTGCTACTACATTTGTGGACAGAATTCAAAAGCTACATGGAAGCCCAAGGGTTATTGTGAGCGACGGAGATCCCATTTTTACGGGAAATTTTTGGACAGAGTTATTTTCTTCTTTGGGTACTAAATTAGCTCATAGCTCATCTTATCATCCTCAATCTGATGGTCAAACTGAGATAGTAAATAAATGTTTGGAAGGATATCTTCGTTGTTTTGTATCTGATAAACAAACACAATAGGTCAAGTGGTTACCTCTCGCTGAATGGTGGTATAACACTTCCTTCCATACTGCAGCAAAAATGACCCCATTTATGGCACTTTATGGATATCATCCACCATCGATCACATCATCTTTAGGGGAAAATTCGAAGGTTCAAGCAGTGGAAGATCACATCAAGCATCAGCAAGAAGTTCTCCAACTCTTAAAGGATAACCTGAATTTGGCACAAAATCGAATGAAACAACAGGCAGATCAACATCGCAGCGAGAGAAGTTTTGATGTAGGAGATTGGGTATTTTTACGGCTGCAACCATATAAACAAATGTCCCTCAAGCAAGCTAAGAAGGATAATAAATTATCGCCAAAGTACTATGGTCCTTACAAGGTGTTGCAAAAGATTGGTACTATGGCATACGAATTGGAGCTTCCTACTTCTTCGCGAGTACATCCAGTTTTCCATGTTTCATGCTTAAAGAAGGTTATAGGAGAAAATCTTCCAGTTCAAACAATATTGCCAGAACATGATGAGGAAGGAAAAATCATATTGGAACCAGAAGCGGTCATGGAAACAAGAACTCGACAACTACGGAATCGATCAATTTCAGAGTATCTCATCAAGTGGAAGAACTTACCCACTGAAGATTCTACATGGGAGGATGAGAATTTTATACAGAAGCACCCAGAGCTGCTCAAGCGTTGAGGACAACACTTTTTTGAAGGAGAGGGGCATGTTAAGTCCCTATATTAATAGTGTAGCCCCTTATTATGTTAGTGTAGCCCCCCTTATTATTATTATTGTACCCCTGTAACCCCCATATTGTTATTATTGTGCCCTTACATTATTATTGTTAGGTCGGCTAGGATTACATTGTGGCCCCACTAGGATTATGTTATGGCCCCATGGACTCCTATATATAGAAGGAGGTTTTGTTCATTTGTATCATCCAAGAATTGTTCATTCATGTAATGTATTGGAGGTTGCCCCCTCGAAGTGGCTCATTTCTAAGGCGTGAATATCTCTTTTCTTCTCTCTTTGGAGCTGGTTACACAACACTAGAGCTGGTGGAGAACTAGTGGAATTCTATTATCTGACTTGGGAGAAGAGATTGGATGGGAGTCTTGAGGTCTACTTTCTTAGATAAAAAACTGCTATGAATTTTCTACCTTGGTGAGAAGCACGGGGAGAGTGGAGGATTTTATCGCTTCACTCAAGTTTGGGCGGAAGCCATCCGAGTCACATAAAGTGAGATAAGTAGATCTGATTTAAAGATAACCTTGAATTTTTTTAGATCTGATTTAAAGATAACCTTGAATTTTTTTCCAAGTGAAAACTGTATGCGTAGATAAAATAATAGAAAGTTTAACCTATGTGTATTTATTCTGGAATAAGAATTTACAGATAAAGAAATTCCTATAGGAAATGGTGATGGGAAAAGGTTTCTGTACTTATATTATTGAGTCTTATGATATTTAATTCTGGGTGAAAGAAAACTGTAAATTTAGCAGGTTTGACAGTCTAAATATTAGGGAATGAACCCCAAGAAAAATATAGGTTTTCTTGTAGGTGGAGTCTAATTAGTACACGGACTAAGGCCCTTAGAGTGGTCAGGACACTCACCATGGCTTCACGCCTCAAGTACTACAAATCTACATATAAACGTAGAGAACATGGAGTATTATAGTAAATTCAAAGCATATATTGATGATGAAGCCGAAATTCATATTCCGCAAGAACCACAATACTTAGAGAATTTCATAAAAATTAATGCTTTTTAACTGAGAACGATAATTTTATTTTAGGCCTTAAGTACAGGAGACAGAAAGCCATATAAAATGCAACTGTATAACTTCAATGAAAAAATAAGGGTTTCATAGAACCAAATCTTTTACTATAAATATTGACAAACCATTACAATATTCCAGCGAAGCCATTTGGGTATCAAACCCATAATCCAAAGAACATACTTGTACATATTAAAGAAGTTAAATAACATAAAATCAGTCCAAACCCTGTCGAGGTATGGGGAGATGCACCTCGACTTCCACGAGAAGGTGAAAACAAAAATAAAACCCTTGATGGGCCGTCTAGTTTGCACTTGAGAACCAGAGTATACAGTGCTAGAAACCATTAAATCAAAACACTGGAAAATAACTTATGCACCTGAAAAAGGAAGTAAACAAAGTAGTCTAAGAGCAATTCCATTTCCGAGGGATATGGTAGCACCGACGAATATCTAGGGAGAAAAAGTTACCTCTAAAAGAAGAGAAACTACTTTGTCAGAAAGCCTTAAGAATAGGGCGTGGAAAAGCCCTTAACTAGAGATAACACAAGAGACATAGATTTTTATTACCTTGGGTCTATCTGAAATGATGAACCCTCGGACCCGTAGAAAACATTGAACTTTCGAGGTTAAAAATGGAGTTATAATTTGTTCATAAAATCAACTAACATCACCTAGATGTGAAGCTAGTTGACAGAGGGTATTACCTATATGTCACCGAGAAGAAATGAGTCTCGATGAACTCCATACTGAGATTCAAACCAAAAACAGAGAGCCATGGCTGCATGGTGGTCTAAAAATTTGTCAGGCGATGAAACAAATGAATTTATTAAGCATTGATAGAGAGATTTTGTGTGTAAAACTCTTCAGAAAGACAAAGGAAACCTTAGAATGATTGTGTGCAGCACTTACCCTAACAAGATCTCACCATGGGTGTTAATCTTTGCGAAACATGGAAACAAAGTTGTAGAGCTATCAAACACTCGTGACAGAGCCACATAAATGAAGCTGTTAGGGTTTCGCCGAGGGTAGGCAATTACCCTGACGAGTTTGAAAACAATCAACAAAGTCAAAGCTGAGGACAGATCAAAGATGGAAGTGGAGACATGCGCTGGCATAAATATTGCAATAAAAACTCAAAGCTAAGGACATAAAGTAAATAACTCTATGCAAATCAGATCCTTACATCGTGGCGCGGATCATATAAACAGAATGATCCCTTGTATCCTATGTATTTTTTATATCTTGGTTAATAAATCTGCCTCGAAGACATGGCTCATAATCGTTATGAACTTCATGATAATTGCAATAAAGGGATATATGTTAAAAAAAATCAAGGGATAATTGAAATGATAACATTAACCCATTATGGTAATATACATTAGATATAGTGACCAAGTTATTATGTCTATAATTATGCTATGTCTTTATTTTCTATATTCATCATTAGATTATTGTATAAGTATCATTAGTAGTATATGCATTTTATTATAAGGTCTTTAATGATTATGTTGGTAGATAGGATTCACCATCCTTGTAAAAAAAAATTGTGAAGTATTTTTATATGGATGAGTGTTACAGATCGATAGAGATGACAAATGAGTAGTCAATGTCCAAATTTTAATGGAAAATTTGACCTTTTCTAATTGAAAGATTTTTTTTTAATATATTAATGTAATAAGTTTTGTACTTCAAATTTTTATATAAATTAATTATAAATGTGTGTGCACAAAAATTACATTATAGGGTAGTATTTAGTATTTATATAACATTAACCTTAATGGTTAGTAAATAGCATATGGTCTTTGATAATTAGAAATTGGATTGAGCATTTTATCCTCATCATTACTTTCCATCGGAATTTAGCCGACCTCAATCCCCACTCCAATCATCGTCAAAATCGCTCAAAATTGAGAAATTCTAGCTTGAATTTCACTCCAAATATGATAGGAAATACATGTCATTCCAATTCTTTTTGAAAATTTCTAACTATTAAAAAAAATCGGTACAATTTATCTAATAATTATAAAATCTTAACAATAATTGTGAAATAGAAAATACATGCCATTTATTATAAATTCTTGATGGACAAAATTCGTAATTCGACTAAGTTTTATATGATCATGGTTTCAAATTGTGTTAGTCGAAGGAGATCACCCCTTTTGGTACCTTCTATACTCAAAGAAACTGTATGACACCAAACCAACCAAGCGTGTCGATGACCTTCCTAATGTTTAAGATGTTGATAGTTTGTAAAATTTCAATTTATAAATGTTTGTGGAATTAAATAATCGAGTGTCATTGATTAAAAAAATAAATTGCTACAAGGACATTCCCCACTGTCATGGGTATGAATATATTTCCAAGTCTCATGTCCAAGTTAGAAACAATTTATATGATGCAAACCACACAGAGGTAAAAATTAGAGGAAATTTCATCAATTTTCAAAGTTTATAGTATATTCCATTTGTTTTTTCATTATTGTTGTGCATCTAATATTATTCAAAGTCGTTGACTGGGATGTGAAATATCTCCATCATTCCAGAAAACCACTAGCTCAAAATTTTATAAAATAAAATAGATATTTGTAGTTGGAAACCCTAACTAGGCTAGCTCCTAAATGTCAGTTTAATCTTAAACAAGGTCATCTATCATTGATTATTAATGAGAAAATTTGATGGTTCATAACAAGGAATATTTTAATCCCTTCTAAAATTTATCTGTATGAGAAAATTTCATCTTTCTGTAAACCATTTATTTAAGAATGATGTGTAAGAAATGCGATTCAGGTCCTGTATGAATTATTTGTGTTCCTTTTCCTAGATTGTGTGGTAAATTCCATTGGAAGACGAAGAAATTAGAGTGTTGAAAAATAAATCTCGCAATCTGTGAGCACCATCTAGTGGCAGGATAATCAAATCATTGAGCCAAACCATGGATTTAATCTTTGTTTCAAGGGCCATTTACAATTTAAAATCAATGGTGTTGCTGCATGAGTAAAATTTCAAATTTTTATAGGTCAGAAAGTGCGGATAAAGGAAATGCATGCAACCTCATTGAACTCGTGAAGGTGTGGAACTGGAAGTTAAGAGAGGGTCAGCTCAAAGTAAAATGTTAAGTCAGGACGAATTTAATTAGGAGGCTCAAAGGGTAACAGAGAGTTGACGCCACTGACCTCTGGCTGCCAGGACCCTGTCACACCTCTACATGGGTTGGGCTAGGTCCACGATATTGTAGTTTGACCTTGGTGAGTTCAAGGAAGATGTTTTAAGGGAAGTTATACAATCGAGTTCGAAGATGATTTAGGTCTCGTGGAAGAAAGAATGTAAAAACCACTAACCTCGACTAATCAGAGGTAATTTCGACACATGATGAGATTAAATTTCCACATCAGAGATTATAAAAAAGGAACTATAATGACATGGTAGTTGTGGTTTTAGCTTGGATTATTTAGATTTGAATGCCAAAAATATCACAATAGCAAGGTCTCTCTAAAATTATTAGAGCACTAATACAGATCTAGCTGAAGAATAATTGGACAAACTTGTAAGAATTGAAAAAGAAAAATTAGAATTGAGAATGAATTTGATTCATCAATATTAGTTTGAGAATCAATATATAAAGCAGCTAAGTTAAGCTTAGTTGTACATGAAATAAAAATGGATAAGTAAACCTAACTCAAGCTAAGTTTGATTTATGTTCTATTAATGTCCACATCCACCGCATGCAAGCACTATAGTTAACTAACTAAAGTCAAGTGCACACCATATGTAAGCACTCAAGTTAACTAGCTAAAGACAAGTGCACATCACATGCAATAACTAGAGTTTAACTAAAGCTAATTAAGGCTAACTATGTGCATGTACACCAACACCCTCCCTTAAGCATAACTTAGGTGAGTGTGATGAAAAATGAATGAGTCTTGGCAACAAGGCCATTTTAGGTACCCATATACAATGCATGAAAATAGGAAACAGGGAAACCCCAATGGGAAGAAACACCACCCCCCCCCCCCCCCCCTTCAAAATATAATGCAAAAGTAGAGAAAACTCAAATATTAGGCAGTCTTGTCCTTCACCCCGAGACGATCTCGCAGAAATCGAAACTTTTGCTCAGTGACAGTCATGGTGAAGGTATTAGGAGCCTGCTCGGAACTAGGAATGTACTGAATATCGATGATCCCATCATGGATCTAGAGGAATAAGCTTCATTTTGGAAGTATAGGTATCAACAATCATGTTTGGGTCAAGGAATGAATTTCCTTATACATGGTTGCATGCCAATATGGATTCCCTGCAACTTCATCATGCATTTGACGATTAGATTCATGTACCCTATATGCATGCATGGGAATTATTGTCTCTAGGGATGTATGCATGTGCATGTGTGGCTTTAGAGATTCCTTTGTGGATGCATGCATGTGCATACATGGTGTTATAAATTTCTCCTTAGATGCATGCATGGGCATGCATGGCTCTGCCACTGAGAGTGCATGTGGGGCATCATTAAATTGAGAACTTGTCATATCTGCATCATCAAAATCATCAATAGTAGAGTAATCAATGTCCTCTTCTATTTTTTTTAAAGTAGCGTCTTCATCACCAGCAGTGGAAGATATTCCCTCATGTGCAATGTCTTTGTTATTGGACAAGATAAAATTCTCATCTGCAACAGGTTCTTTAACAATAGAAGAAGCAGAGTCTTCTTGTTCAACACTATCTTGAGAATATTTCTCCACATTATTGGAGTCTTCACCACTTTCATGACTGCTATAATAAGTCAATCTCTTTGCCTCCAAATGGTGTTATTCTAGATCATTTTCATCACCATATAATCCTTTTGATGTTGTCCAGATTTCATGTGGTGATTCAATATTTCAAGTCTCATAAATAATATCATCAGACACAGATAAACACAATCTTCCATAAACCATGTCATATCTTTTAAGCCAATCTGACTTATCATCCTCTGACAATGGTTTTGTCTCACTTCTAATGACTATTTGGTACAAGAATTTGCTCCTAATATGAAGAAAAATCATTGGATTCCATTCACATTAATTCTATGCAGTCAGAATAGTGGATGTTGGGAATTCCATTCTTTCACTCTGTGGTTGTAGCAACAATTGCGACAATTATTTCATGCTCTGATCTAGAAATAAAATCACCCAATAATTTCCAATGATATGATTTTCAAACCTGAAAAAAATTGTTCATGTAACTTTTCCAAGTCCTTGCAGCTCTGATACCATGTAAAATTATTAGAGAACAAATATGGATCTAGTTGAAGAATAATTGCACAAACTTGCGAGAATTGAAAAATAAAAATTAGAATTGAGAATGAATTTGATTCATCAATATTAGTTTGAGAGTAAATATATAAAGTAACTAAGTGAAGCTTAGCTGTACATGCAATAATTATGGATAATTAAAGCTAACTGAAGCTAAGTGTGCTTTATGTTCTACTAATGTGCACATGCACCATGTGCAAGCACTATAGTTAACTAACATCAAGTTCACACCACATGTAAGAATTTGAGTTAACTAGCTAAAGAAAGGTACACATCACATGCAATAACTAGAGTTGAACTAAAGCTAATTAAGGCTAACTACGTGCATGTACACCAAAAATTTCCCAAATCTGAAAATTCTACTGATATATTGGAAGGCACCACGATATTACTTCTTCAAATATTCTAAAGTAGTGTAATCACTCACTGATAAAGATTCTTATCAATGGGTATTAGTGTGTTCTTTAACCATGCTCGAAAACTTGGCATCAATGTTCAAACCTATCTAAACTTTGGATGAGAGATTGTGGTAAGTAATGCACATAAATATCCACTAACATATGGTAAGACACATAGTAGCTAACATACAAATATTGACTAACAAATGGTAATTGATATGAGACACATTGTAACTAATATTAAGAGTGATGCATATTTAATATATTTTTTTTACCATGGTAATCAAGGGCATATCATAATTGTTATAACATGCCATGTGGAGTATCATTGAAATGAAAGTATCTCTATATATGGAATAGCAGTGAGGTCACCAATTTCATCATGTTGTAGAATAGTTCAATCATTCTATTCAAAAATGGTTTTCATAGATTAATCTCGGTGGTATTCATAGATTAATATATCACCATCTTAACAAAATTTACGAAGGGTTGAAATATTTGAAAACATGTGACTCTCATATAAATAATTTAATTTAACTATATTGGAAAATTTAATAACAATCCTTTGATTTTGGTTTAATTCAAGTGTTCATAGATTTTTATTATTTCAACTTATGCGATTATCCCATATTTTTTCTTAAACTTATAAGATAATCACATGCTTGATCATGCCCGATTGAAACATAATAATGTATTTCTAAATCTTAATTATGTCTTATTAGTCCTTGCCGCTTGTGGCATAGGACTATAGTAATCGAGTTTTTAATCTTAACATTAAACAATTTGCAAGTAACCTACAAATTTTTGTTGTCATTTCATGAAATAACATTTATCAACCTGTCAGATAGAGGCATTGGTCTTTACAATGAATAAGAATCTTTGTCATCTTATTGGCCTCTTCTCAAGATGAAGATGGTATAAAGGTTATGTGATAAGGATTGGTTTCATTGATATATTCAAAAGATAAATTTCTGCTAGCATTAGTTCTTAGCATGAAATGTTAGTGAAATTTCATAGATTGGGAAGGGCTCATTCCATTAGTTACCAAAGGTGCTTGTACCACGAGGCGTAGAAAAGCTCGTCGCCACTTGTCAACACACAAATGCATGTCAATACCCACTTGTCCACTTCCAAAGACTATAGGGTTTTATTAGATTTTTTCTATATCACAGTTTGGCTGCATTAGATGATATTTGTAGATTTCACAAACCATGTTTCATTATATTTTTATGATATCACAGTTTGGCTAAATTAGATGATCTTTGCATATTTCAAAATAGGAATTTCTCCAGTATTGGAGCTCTCATGGAAGGATGCTTGATGGATAACATGGTAAATGGAACCTGGGGAAGACATAGTGCACAATAATGGAGAACATGGAAAACAGAAAATGGATAACATGGAGAATAGAATCCTAAAGCGGCTACATAAAACTAAATAATATTCCTTACATCATGGACCACAAAATGAACACTAGATTTTTGCAGTGTAGTAATTAATAATAATAGGGGTAGGCTCATCTCTTATTTTCTTCCTACTTTGATTTTATAAACAGTTTGCTATTTTTTTGTGTGCAGGAATTTGAACACTGGTCCTGTTGGCTTGTAGGAGGTAGTTTATCCCCACTGTCATACTATAAACATTGTATAATTATTCCAACATCCACAAATAATCTCTAACTCCCACCAATGTTATATACATATATATGGTTGCAGGTTATATTGGATGTTGGATGTTTATGCTTTGTAGATGAATTTCATTTCCCACTGTTTCCACTACTTTTCTCCTGAAATCATAAACTAAGTATTAGCATTTATCCAAATGTGTGGTTTCCTTAGGAAATCGAGGTTTCCTCCATAATTATTTTTGCTCTTTTAGTATGGCTATATTTAATTATATTAGAGTCGACATATTTATTTTTATATACATTTATTATTCAAGTGATGGCTCGACCTCATAACATTTTATAAATAGAGGTAATTGTATGAAATTATTTAGCTTATACGTATGTTTCTTTTATTCTAGCCTGGCTACTATGCTTTTTTGGCTACTATGTTTTTCACACACATAAGTGTTTAATTTTCACTTTTGCACATGCATAACAATGTTTAATTTTTGCAAAGTTGCTAGTTGACGGTGGATGTCACATCTTCATCTGCGTGACATTTGCAATTAAATTTAGATATTACCAGTGCAATTTATTTCCTCTGTTTTCTACTTTACAATTTTGTAACAGTTACACACATCTTCACCTGTGTGAAAGTTGTAGAGTTCATGTGTATTAAATTTGTAATTAAATTTAGATATTATTGGTGCAATTTATTTTCTCTGTTTTCTACCTTACAATTTTGTAACAATTACACTATGATTGAATTTATTTCTTGGTTTATGGGTTCAATAGTATTCACACGATTTATTCTAGAATAAGTATTGAAATATGTTTTTATCCTAGAATAAGTATTGCTATCAGATTGGTATGTAGATTTATTTTCTAATTCAAATCATACCAGTTTTCCATTGCTATTTACGGTTACTTCTTTAAAAAATTTATAACATTTACACCGTGATTAATTTTATTTCTTGATTTATGGGTTCAGCAGTATCCGCAAGTTTTTATTCTAAAATAAGTATCGCTATCAGACTAGTATGTAGATTTATTTTCTAAGTTAAATCATACCATTTTTCCATTGTTTTTTACGGTTAAATTCTTTAATAATTTGGCAATTAATTCATAATCTTACCTTATTTATTTCTTGGAGGCTAGGTTCTTGCTCGTTTTCGCCTATGAAGTGCTCCATCATTTCCAATTACATGCACCACATGCTGGTTTTGTTCAATGGTGAGGCTTGCCCGTTTGGATACTCGGGCGTTTGGATACTCTGGGAAATAGAAACATAGTCCTGATATATGCCATACTTATTTATGTACAAGGCTGGGTTTGAAGAGAAATCTTTGAGAGACCTATGATCAACATCATATTTGTGGGCAGAACACTGCATAAAAACAAAAAACCAATTTCTGGAAACCAAAATGTTTCGGGCACCATGGCTGACCCATGTTACTGGTGGAAGCAAGTTTCTTACCTATAGAAACTATTTAACCATAATAAACAGTTGAAGCTACTTTTACTAGATCAATTGAAATGGCTTCAACTGATGGTGTTAGAATGACTGAAGAATAACTGAGAATGGTTGTGATTATATCTTCATCCCTGTCTAAAAGAGAAAATCTAGCTAGCTACATAAAATACTGGAAGACTTCCTCCACTTCCAGTTGTGAAAGATCGATGGCTTTATTTCAATCGCTCACTCTGACATGTGAAATGCATGCAAGGTCAGCCTCACAAATATTCTCCTTTTATTTTAGTTTTACTTTATTTGCTATTTATCTTACTTTTTAATAAAAGATTATTTTTATTTTTATTTTACTTTGTTTATTATTTTTATCTTACTTTTTTAATATATATATATATATATCCTGACATGAATTATAATTTAATTTGACACTATTTACCATTTTATTTTTATTTTTATTTTACTTTATTTACTGTTTTTATCTTAATCTTTAATAAAACTTTATAGTTATTTTAATAGGTGTGAGCATGGATTAAACATGTGCAGTCTATGCAACCATGTCTGAGTGTGCATGGAGAGTCTCGAAGACCTTCTCTTCACAAGAATTTTCCCGGAAGGAACGATTACAAGTTCTTAATGGGCTCCGTTTTTTGGTTTTGTTCTGCATGAAATTCTTAATTCTCTTATGGATTCTTTGGACAGACAGCGCCACAGTTTAGGGAAACATGAAAATACATCTCCACAATTTCGAGAAACATGGCTACTAATATCTTCTTAAATAATTTTAATCATCTTGAGAAACTATGGCTTTTCATGACTTAAACTATCGCTAGGGAGAATTTATACCTCTTACATGCCAAGGGTTTGCAAGAGATTTTTAATGTATCTGTGTGTTTTTCAACTCTCTTTTTGTTGCTTTTCTTCGATGTTTTTATACATCAGTCAAGATTATTTTACTATTTATTCCTTAGGTTGTAACTAATGACTATCAAAATCAGTATAATCCCAATAAAAATAGATTTTTTTCCTTTATTTCTTGATTAATTGTTTCGTGTCAATTAGATCACTGTGTACATTGTATCGTAGAGACTGTTTTTTTTGTTTTTTGGAATCTAGTGCTTTTAGAAATTTGACGAAAAAATGATTTGTTACTTTTATAAGGATTGTGTAGTTCTGCTTCAATGCAATGTAAATTTCCAGATATAAAACTACCTTTTGGCAGATTATTGTTATTTCTTGTTGATAAACTTGTTGGGAAAATTGGTTTTGATACAAATAAGCATGCATCTTCTTTTTTGTTTTCCTTCACTTTTTTTGATGTAAAAATCTATAATTCATATTAATGAGTAAACTATAGTAAACTACAAAATACAATGAATAATGACACCTTAATGTTCAATGTTAACCCAGTAGATGCAAAAGAGTAAAGAGCCATTTACTACTATCTTGATCCATGTAAAAAAAGAGAGAAAAATAATTTAAAACTTGAGATCACAACCATTTAAAAAATGCAAAGGGATAACATGATTGAGATGTAACTCCACAAATGGAGACCATACTTAGATTGTCTTCTTGGGAGCTTTATTCGAAGTCATCTTTGTCTGAGTTCAGTGGAATAAAGCTTGATAAGTGGGCTGAAATATATCAAATCCTTCTTCTCTTAAATGGATGTCTCATGGATAACATCCAACTTATCATCCATAACCCATATCTTATCATATTTGCCTACCACTCTAAATGACTAACAAGTGTTTCCACCTCAATGTTGAGTTGAGCTATATGCTCCCTCAACTCATCCATTGGCTTGTTATCTTTTGCAAACAACCCCATCCTATCCTGTACAAAATGAGAAAAATATTCTGCTTAAAATACAGTGCATAATGACACCTTAATGTTCAATGTTAACCCAGTAGGCACTAAAGAGTAAATAGTCGTTTGTTACTATCTTGATCAATGTATAAAAAGTGATAAAAACACTGTAAAACTTGATATCACAGCCAGTTACAAAAGGTAAAGGGATAACATGATTGAGATATAACTCCACAAATGAAGACCATACTTAGACTGTATTATTTGGAGCTTTATTCAAAGTCATCTTTGTCTGAGTTAGATGCAATAAAGCCTGATAAGTGGGTTGAAATATATCAAATCCTTCATCTCTTAAATGGATGTCTCATGGATAGCATCCAACTTATCATCCATAGCCTATATCTTATCGTATTTGGCCTACTACTCAAAAGGACTAACAAGTGTTTCCACCTCAATAATGAGTTGAGCTATATGCTCCCTCAACTCATCCATTTTCTTGTTGTGTTTTCCAAAAAACTCCATCTAGTATTGTACAAAATGAGAAAAATATTATGCTTTCCTTTAGGTAGCTTCGAATAATTATAACCTAGCCTAGCTGACCTTCTCCACTAATGGTTGAAGTGTACTCATAAGTTGCTGCTTTTCAATTTTTTCTGTCCAAATCTTGTGTCTTTCCCTTCAATTCAATTATTTAGCTAGGATTTCAAATCAATCTTTTCTGCCCTACACTGGTATAGAAGCCTTTCTTTTTTCTCCCTTTCAAATTCTGCTTGAGCTATTCTAGCGTTATTGTATCAAGTTATTAATGCAATGTTGAGGCCATATGATAGTTATCACAAATTTTAAACTTAAAACTAATGTCAAATTTCTGTAGAGAGGTGATCGGTAGTTAATAAACCCAAAACTAGTCAGAATGTTCGAAACAGTGTGTGCTTGTGCAACTTTTTAGTGGTAGGCTTGTAAGCCTAGAGTATTGCAGTTACCTGTTAATCTCAATTATCTTAATCTTTGAGCAAATCTATATTCAAACCCATCTCAAGGCATCTAAGAAAATCTATTTTCAAACCCATCTCAAGGCAGGTACTTACTGCCTCGCAACCCTCCTTGCTCAATATGTTATAATGAGCTCTCATTATACTTTTATCCATGGCTTTAGTAACTAAAGTAACAACATTTTTCATTACTTAGATATGGGTTATTTAAATGACTTAGATATCGGTTAAAAAAGAAGTGAAATTTCCTTTATTCATCCATATTAGTGAATTTACGCCTACTTTATAGTTGTCAATCCTGTGGGTGCATTTAATGTGCAGAGGCCATAATTGGTGCATATTCCTGCTGATGTATTTTATTTCTACTCTTAATTGCGATAGAATTATAATTTAAATTGTACATATAAATTTAGTATTTAAAAAGTATTTAAATTATATATATTTAACAAATCTATTAGTGTTATTAATTGAGATGAAATCATAAATTTTTATTATTTAAATTATAGTTTAAAGTATACATATACATTTAGTATCTAAAACTATTTAAATTATATATATTCAGTATATATTTTCTACTCTTAATTGTGATTAAATCATTATTTAAATTATAATTTAATATATAAATATAAATATTATATTTAAAAATGATTTAAATCATATAAATCCAATAACTAAAATTTTCACTTCAAATAAAAAATTAATTTTAAATTAAATTTTAAATAAATTATTTAAAAAATATATCAATAATTCCAAAAGCATAAAAATCTAAAAAAACAAAAATAATCCAAAACACAAAACATAAAGCCTCAAACCGACATTATTAAAGGCCATTGAAAGTGTGATAAATGGAAAACGTGAATCATCCCCAAACAATCGACATTTCTTATAAAAAAATTCTCGACTCCAACAATCAACAACAAATATTGACTTTATGTAATAACTATCGAGACATTTGCCAACCAAAATACTTACTAAAACGATTTAACGAGTGTTATGTTTAAATATGTAGCCAAAGCAACCATAGGCAATTGTAATTGTAAGAAAATAAACAAATATATTGTTTTTATGTTCCAAACCACGACCAAATCTTTCCTTGAAAAAACATAAACATTCCATCAGTAGATGGTTTGTAAAATATGAAAATTGTTAGAAAATCCCAATAAGT
Source organism: Pinus albicaulis (assembly GCA_034641835.2). Taxonomy (NCBI): domain Eukaryota; kingdom Viridiplantae; phylum Streptophyta; class Pinopsida; order Pinales; family Pinaceae; genus Pinus; species Pinus albicaulis. Next base: position 277,852,635 of record CM076580.1, read on the forward strand.
CATTAGGTGTATGTTTCCTATCGAAATGGAAATTAGATATTTCATGTTGTTGTCTCGAAATATAGCATCATGCTTTTTTTTAAAGAAATGAATCCATCATATAAAAGCCTTTAGATAAAGCATTATGTGTATCAAAATTTTCAATTATGCACACTAATAACGAGTTAGGGATTTATACCCAATAGGTACTATGGCTTCTTGCAACTCTTTTTTATAGGGTGAATACGTCTAGATGTCTTTAGTTACAAGTTACATTTCCTAATTAACATACTCATTAAGGGAAAGAGAAAAAACAAAATATTAGTGTTCGCCTCTTTCTTTTAGGTTGAGTCTTCAAGAATTTAAAGTATATTCATATAAGAGTTAAGTTTGAAAAGTATGTAACTTGAATGGGTGTGTGGAAAACATAATTTTTACAAACATCAATAGAATGGAATGATGCATTGAAACCTAATCATTTATTTGTGTGTTACAGTTAAATTCACTTAGATCTTGAATCCATTACAATATGTTAGGATTATTTTCAAAAATAATAAAAGGTATAACTTTTACTATAATTTTTTAAGACATTAGTATCAAATTGAAAGAACACCTTGAAAATTAGTTACCTCAAAAATTAGACATAGAGAGAAATGTAGGTTGGGATTATCTTCATTAATTCTCTTCTAGAGGAAAAATGTAATAGAGATATATCATTTAAAACCATTATAATTAGATTACTACAATTTATGAAAAATAAAGTGAATATCAAAAGACTAATAATAAGTTTGTTTATTAAATGTAACGACTAAAAATGTAAACAAATAACTAATTATATATATTAATAATCAACACACAAACTATTCATCTAATTAGCATATAATCTTTGAAATCATTAGCACATTAGACATACCCTTGGCGACAATATACCTTACTAGTGATTTTGTAGTTGCAACGCTACCCATATCCTATTGGCCACAATAAAGGTTTGGGAATGACTCTCCACGCAATAATAGGTTCAATTGCACATAATATTTCTACAGTTGGCCAACCCAAGCCCTCAACCAACTATTATTGCCATGAAACCCTTTGTCTCACAATAATCTCCTTTGAAAAGACTCAATAACGTTTCTCGTCTCCTTTTTCATCCATTAAATAAAATAAACAATTCCAAAAATAGAGATAGATTGGAAAGGTATCTGCATACACACAATCCATGTGTCAGCATGCCAACTTTTATTTCTTTATTTTAAGATTTACTTAATTCAACCTTTTTTCTTAATTTAACTTTTACTTATTTTATTCCTTTTACTTATTTTAACTTATGTAATTCTTAACACACACACGCGCGCAAAATTGCAGTTTATTATTCATTATTATTATTATTATTTACTATTATTATCTTGTGTTATTTATTATTTATTCTTATATTTTCTTTATTATTTATTGTTTTATTTATTTATTATTATTATTATTATTACTATGGGGCATTACATATTCCCCCTCTTTAGGGATCTTCATCTCAAAGTTAAGTTGAATCATTTAACATTTATTTTATTTTTTTTAGTTATTTGTTACTTCACATTTTCTCTATGACCTTTGCTGAAGTAGTATACCAACATGCACCGAAAGTTACACAACACCCTGGAAAGATTAAGGAATCACATTCATTTTTCCCAACTTTTGGAACCATACATAATGCCTCATCTGCCTCTACCATAGCCCGAAGTCTCTCCTTAAGGCTTAGACCTCATATACCCCAAGGGGGGCACTCGACTCAATACTCCGAGTACTAGTACTCCAGGAATATTGAAAGGTTGGCCCAACTCCCTCCATTATTTTGATGCGATAATAATGATGTTATGTTCTCATGATGACATCAAAATGCAGATTATTGTATTATGATTTTATAACTAACGCATTGTATGCATGTTGGGATATGGTGATCAATAGGAAATCCACAAATTGGCTTAGAGGGTCGGTTATTTGACGATATCATTGGAGCCCATACTTGATAGGGAGAATATGTAGCACCATATGGGCCAGGGATAGACTCAATCAACACTACATATGGTAGTGGTTCATTTGTATTTTATAGCTCTTAACAGATAGCTTTTAAGGGGCTATGCTACCATCTTGAGGAGTTCGAGTGCCTAATATTGGATTGGGATGTCGAAGTCTAGAGGGGGCATGAGGACTTCGATGCCTAGGTTTTTGTAGCTTAGTCAGTGTGGAGGGAGTTGGGCCATCCTTGCAAGTTGTTTGAATCCATTGAGTACTTAGACCAAATGCTTGCCTTGAGGTAGATGAGGTCTTAGCCTTGGGAATATCATATAAACTAATGAGGATTTATGTCTGGATCTAAAAGTTGTGAAAAAATAATGAGATTCGTTGGGATTTCGCTAGTTTTGTGTAACTTTTGATACCTACTAGTTACTAGTTCATCAGAGGGTATAAGGGAAACACAAAGTAATAAATAACTAAAAAAATAAAATATAAAGTTAAATGATTTAACTTAACTTTGAGATAAAACTCCTTAAATATGGGGAGTATGTAATTCCCCGTAAGAATAATAATAATAACGAGGAGGAGCTAGCAATTCCATGTTTGGATTAACACATAATAATAATAAAAGTAATATTAATATCAAAATAAATAATAAAGAAAATATAATAATAATAAATAAAAGTTATATATATATATATATTAAGAATAAGTAAGTAAACAAAAGTATAAATGGAAAATAAGCAAAAGTTAAATTAAGAAAAAAATATTGAATTAAGTAAAACAAAGAAGTAAAAGTTGGCCTGTTGACACATGGGGTGTGCACACGGATCCTTTTCTAATCCCTTTTCATTTTTGGATATGTTTTTTTTTTTTTTTATATTTAATGGAGAAAAAGGGAGATGAGAATCATTTATTTATTCCTTTGAAAGTAGAGTGTTGTGAGACAAAGGATTCCATCGCAGTAATAGTTCATTGAGAGTTTAAGGGTGGCCATATGTAGAAATATTATGTGCAGTTGAGCCTACGGTTGGGTGGAGAATCATCCCTAAAATTTTTTTGCAGTCAACAGGATTTGAGTATTGTTACAACTTTGGAATCAAAAGTAAAGTATATCATCGCTATAGGTAGGTCTTTTTTACTCATTGTTTTCAAAAATTCTCTGCCATTTAGTTGAACAGTTTGTGTGTTGATTATTAATCACACAAATTGATGATTATTAGTTGTATATTTTAATTCTAGGTTGTTACATATGCTAGTAGATGTTGGTTACAACTCTTGAGTCCTATGAACCCTTATACATATATGTTTATTAAATATATTTCATGTATATAAATAATTGCATTAATTATTTGCCTTCATTCAATTATGATAATGATATGAAAAAACACTAAATATAATAATTACTGAATTTTAAAATTACATACCAACTTTTTACCTAAAATTAATTTAACTGAAATATGATTATCATTTTAATATTTATTGTCTATTAATCTTGTTGAGAAGATGGGTTTAAAATACATGCACCCATCATAAATTCATATACCTTATACATGCAGTCACTGAGTAGACATATATCCTATACATGCACTGATTATTAATGAGAATGGTTTTATTGTTTTATAATCTCGTTGATAAGACACATCTAGTATATTTAAATTTTTGGACTTTTTTTATATAATCATTTAGCATACCAATTTCATAAAATTAATACAGCTTAAAATATAAATAAATACTAATTCAATGAGTAAGTTTTGGAGTGTTATGTGGGCTAAAGTTTTATGTTATAAATAGAAATTCTTGGAAATACTATTCATATTAAGAAAAAATATATATCCATTTTTAATGATTTTAAGGTCATGATTTAGCATTTTTGCAACCCATTTTTTAATTACTATGTATGATAAATTGTTTTTCTACCTATATAATCTTCATCGCAACATCTATGAGATTATTGAAAGACATGAATTGCATGTTTTTGCAAGTAGTGACTTTAAATCTAAATAAATAACTGTGAATTTTATCATTTGAATCAGTGAGCCTAATGGACCAAAAGGAGTTGGAAATAGTGTTGTCTAACTCTGATATTGGAAATCACTTCTATAGTGATGCCGTTTTTTAAACTAAAATTTTGAAGAAAATAAGTATGGAAAATTCCGTGGTAATATCTCTTAGATCTACACCAAACAAGTTTCCTTATATTGTCAGGGATAAAATATTTATAGATTTGACTTATTATTAAACTCATTAGTCTTATCCCGTGCTGCGAGCAGAGGAACCATCCTCAATTCCAGTAGCACCATTGAAAAAAATAAGTCTACATAATTTGGCAACTCAATATTTCCAATGCCTACAACAACCATCAACGTATGCTCACACTGTGACCCATGTTCATCTTCTTCCAAGTCCTAGCTCTCATCCACTATTTCTGTAAGGATATGGAAGAACCGTTGCAGGCGCAGTCACAAGCAAGGGTTTTGGCCCCATAGTTTCTCCTCCTTCGTGCCTAGATAAATATATAATAGGTGACCACTAACATGAAATCCGTATTCCCTCTTACAGTCATGCTTAAAAAAAAGGTAAAAAAAATAAAACGCGCACACACATTTATTAAATTTGAATTATGCAACAATTTCATGGAAATTTCCAAAGTAAAATTGACAAAACTAAAAAGTCGTTGGTGTTCAAAAATCCTCTTTCAGTCTAGAAACTATTGTTGAAACCATAGGGTACTTTTTTTTTCACTCAAATCCCTAGGTTTTTTGGTGTCGAGAGTTGAATTTCATCCTGCGAGTTTCAAACATTTTATGTCACCTAGTTTTTGATGTTTTTTGATATATCCATGGATCTAGAATATATTTTAACTATGACTATGAGGAGAACAAGAATAGGATATCAAACTGTAGGGTTTAAGAAAATATTTTGGGGTATGGTTTTATAAAACTGGATTTAGGGAACCTGGAAAGCAAACAAACCTTAAAATGGGTTATACACATGTCTTCATAAGAAAAATTATTGATAAATATAATTAAGTATTTTTGTCAAACCTTTACCTAGGAGCCTCACAAATTTGAAACCTTCTTTGATATCATATGTAATGACCCATATTTCAAACATACAACTAAGTATATCAATTTATGTGATTAATACTCAACACACAAACTATCAACTAATTAGCATATACTTTTCAAAATCATTAGCAGAGAAGACTTACCTATGGCGACAATATAACTTAATGGTGATTTCAGAGTTACAACACTACTTGGATCTTGCTAACCGCAACAAATTTTTGGGGACAACTCTCCACCCAACCATAAGCTAAAATACACATAATTTTTCTACAACTGGCCACCCTGAGCCCTCACTCAAATATTATTGCCACAAAATCCTTTGTCTCACAACACTCTCATTTGAAAGGAATGAATAATGTTTCTAATTTTATTTCTTATCCATTAAATAGAACAAACGGTTTCAATAATAAAAATTGATTGGAAAGGGATCCACATGTATACAATACATGTGTCAACATGCCAATTTTTATTTCTTTATTTTAAGTTTTAATTATTTCAAAATTTTTTCTTAATTTAACTTTTACTTATTTTATTGCTTTTTTATTTTGTTAATTTACTTATTCTTTATATATATATATATATATACATATACACACACACACACACACACACAAATTCAATTTATTATTATTATTATTATTATTATTATTATTTGCCATTATTATATTGCATTTATTATTTATTATTTATTATTTATTTTCTATTCTTATATTTCCTTTATTATTTGTTTTTTAATTTATTTAAATATTAATATTATTTCATCTATTACTACTACTATTATTATTATTATTATTACAGGGCATTACATTAAATTTAATAGTGAAATAATTAGTATGAACAATGAGTGAGAATATAGATATATATGTCAAATGAATTTCATAATGTAATTACATTTTGTAACCAAATTTTTTATAGTGAAAGTATAACATCTCTCTACAACATGCAAATTGTTGTTGTAGTAGTATATAACACACTTTTTCGTCTTTGCTATTTTTTTTCCCTCTCATCATATAGTGACTAACTTGCTACTTGTTTCCATCTTTCAATGTTAGAATGACTCTTTTTCATAAACAATGGGAAACCATCTACAACCCTCAAGGGCTCTAACCAATAGAACATGACTTATACAATGGTATATGACTTTGAACCAGTTGAAGCAACAGGGAAGGAGGTCATAAAATGGTATTTCCCTGTAGTATGAAGATAGGAGATTCATAAATAGATGAGTTAAAATGTGATTGAGGGCCTTAGGTACTATCAAAGGTTTGGATTTACTACTAATTGTTTTGTGAATTGTAAGAGTTTCTATTTATGTTATGGTTACTTACATGGTGCATAATACCACTTTCTAAAAAATTCTCTTATTATTAAATCAAAGAACTATATGTTCATACTAGTTAGGCCTTTTACGGGATCCAAGAGATTTCTCACTTGTCGATGAAAAAAATGATGCAAGAAGAGCACATAGAAGACCTATAAACTAGCGAGAAAATAGGTAGTTAAGGTCTAAAGAAGCCAAATTAATAGCGTTATTAGTTTAAATAAAGAGAAAACTTACAATTTATTTTCACTATATTTAATAGGTTGAAGAAGGGTCTTACATATTTGATACCTTGAGAGATTATATTGAGGGAGATCCTTTTAAAGTGATGATAAGTAGCTGATATAGTTGTTGGAAAAATTAGTTAAGAGGTTCAAATAACAGTGAACCACATAGAACTACTAGCACCAATAATAGTATATTCTATGGATTTAGACCCAATGATTTCTCTAGATTATGATGTTTAGTCTGTCATTGATTAAACAATTAATCTAGTTGTTGATTGAGTAAATCGTGAAGGAGATGATATATGCTTTGATATATAGGATTGAAATTGATGAAAGAGAAGTTGTATATGGATTTTGAAAAGGAACAAATGAAACCTGTTGTGGAATAGGTCCTCTTGCTAACCAAGGTTCTAGCTGTGCTACAACAATGCTTGCTTAACTCTATACATCATACACTCGATGTATTGGAAAATAAGAAAAAGTATTTATGGTGTCTTGATATGACACCATATGAGGAAAAATAAGAAAACAATGAAGGAAAGTGTTAAAACATAAATTAAAGGATGGAAATTATTGAAAACTGACATATGTTTTGGTTTTTATTTTTCAAGCAAAGTGAAGCTTAGGATAGAGCCAATCTTAGTTTGAATGGAAAAATGATTTGAAGGATTAATGCATTATTCAGATTTTATTGGAGGTTTGGTTTTAGCAATAGTTAGTTTTAATGGAAGAATGATCCACTTAATAGTGGTGCGTTGTCACCAAATTTGTGCAGGACCAAGTGGAGCTTGGACACCCCATGGAATAGTTTATTTTCCCCACAATTGTTTCCCCATCCTCAATCCCTCCCCATGAAATTTTAATGTGTGAATTAATGAGATATTAACTCCACAAATAAAGTGACCTACACCTCCCATGTAAATATTTTCTTATAATAATATATATATATGAAAATGAAAAATACAAAAATATTAAAAAACAAGTTAGCATCTAATTAGAGGCTATAATAAAACAAGGGCATGAATCAACATGTTGTAAAGTAATTAATTAAAAAAAATTCGCCCAATCGAGCACTATTTTATTTAATTTCGTCAAATTATTTAATGAAAACAAGATCATTAAATTATGTAAGTTCTTAACATTAACACATCAATATAAATTAAATGGTTCGTAAATGTGGATAAACATCAATCCATAATAAGTATAAAAAAGTTACTTCATCATTCACGGACTCAAGAGGTTCGTGACTGCTACATCCATGAAATATATGTAGAAGGAAGATTCACTCGAAGGTATCACTCCCTGTGGGCTCAAATACGAAATTTGACTGCAAGGGTGTCAAGAGAATTGAATTTGTGACCTCTCAATAACAAAAAATATATGATGACAAACACTCAACCAATTAAGCTAACCTTTAAGACAAAAGAGCTTCATCATATGTTTCAAGTTGCTAAAATTTATATAATTAAATTCTAACTATATATATAAACATGCACAAAGATTTCTAACTATGAAGATTCTTAATCTTGGCTAATACCAATAAATATTTAATTATATACTATAAAAGTTAAATCCCTATTATCCACTTAATAACCACTTATAATTAAATTAAAATAGTAAAATCCTAATTCCAAAATAAAGAAATAATTCATAAATTTGATAAGTTAATAATTGGATCTACTAATGCTATAGTCTTGTGCTAGTAATGCAAACTAATAAATAAACATAGTTATAAACATAATTTTTCAAAACACACTCATTCCATGTAATATATATATATATATATATATATATATATATATATATCTTCTAAAAAGAAGCAAAGTTAACTAGATAGTATATGTGTTTTCTAAAAGGTAGCGAAGTTTAACTAGACTAGAAACAAAGTTAAATAGATACTTACCATTGTGTCGACGACCTTCCTAATGTTGAAGATGTTGATATTATGTAAAATTTCAATTCATAAGTGTTTGTGGAATTAAATAATTGTGTGTCATTGGTTAAGAAAATAAATTATTACAAGGACATCCTCCACTGTCATGGGTATGAATAGATTTCCAAGTCTCATGTCCAAGTTAAAAACAATTTACATGTTGAAAACCACGCAGAGGTAAAAATTAGAGAAAATTTCATGAATTTTCAAAGTTTATAGTATATTCCATTTGTTTTTTCATCATTGTTGTGCTTCTACTATTATTCAAAGTTGTTGACTAGGATGTGAAATATCTCCATCATTCCAGAAAATCGCTGGCTCAAAAGTTTAGAAAATAAAATAGATATTTGTAGTTGGAATCCCTAACCAGGCTAGCTCCTAAATGTCAATTTAATATTAAATAGGGTCGTCTATCATTGATTATTAATTAGAAAATTTGATGTTTCATAACAACAAATATTTTAATCCCTTCTAAAATTTATCTTTCTGCGAAAAATTCATCTTTGTGTAAACCATTTATTTAAGAATAATGTGTAAGAAATGCGATTTAGGTCCTGTATGAATTATTTATATTCCTTTGCCTGAATTGTGTGGTAAATTCCATTGAAAGGTGAAGAAAGTAGAGTGCTGAAAAGAAAAAATCTCGCAATTTGTGAGCACCATCTAGTGGCAGGATAATCAAAGCATCGAGCAAAGCATGGATTTACTATTTCAAGGGCCATTTATAATTTAAATGTTGATGCATGAGTAAAATTTCAACTTGTTATAGGCCGCAAAGTGCAGATAAAAGAAATACACACAACCTCACTGAACTCGCGAAGATGTGGAAGTGGAAGTTAAGAGAGGGTCAGCTCAAAGTAAACTGTTAAGTCAGGATGAATCTAATTAGGATGCTCAAAGTGTAACAGAGAGTTGATGCCACTGACCTTTGGCTACTAGGACCCAGTGAGACCTCTAAATAGGTTGGGCCAGGTCCATGATAATGTAGTTGGACCTTGGTGAGTTCAAGGAAGGTGTTTTAAGGGAAGTCAGCCAATCAAGTACGAAGATGATTCAGTGCCCATGGAAGAAAGAACATGAAAATCACCGAGCTCGACTAATCGGCGGTAATTTCCACGCATGATGAAATTATATTTCCACACCATAGATTATAAAAAAGGAACTGTAATGACATGGTAGTTATAGTTTTACCTTGGATTGTTTAGCTTTGAATGCAAAAAGTATCACAATAGCAAGGTTTCTCTAAAATTATTAGAGAACAAATATGGATCTAGCTAAATAATAGTTGCACAAACTTGCATGAATTGAAAAAGAAAAATTAAAATTGAGAATGAATTTGATTCATCAATATTAGTTTGAGAATCAATATATAAAGCAACCAAGTTAAGCTTAGTTGTACATGCAATAACTATGGATAATTAAATCTAACTTAAGCTAAGTGTGATTTATGTTCTGTTAATGTGCACATGCATGACATTCAAGCACTATAGTTAACTAACTAAAGTCAAGTGCACACCACATGTAAGCACGCGAGTTAACTAGCTAAAAATAAGTGCACATCACATGGAATAACTAGAGTTGAACATTAATAGTTGAATTTGTGTGTTATATTCTTTCCACGACTAGCACCACGCGCTGTACGTTGTGTCGGGCGCAGCAGGGGGGTCACAGGGGGGGCGGCAGCGCCCCAGAATTTTTTTTTTTTTGGTGTGCGGTCCCACTCATAGGTGGACCCACCCATGTTTTGTGCATGAGTTTGCACATGGTTTTGGGGTACGATGGTTTTCGGCCCCTGGTATTTTGTAGATCCAGTCAAGGGAACTACGGTTATGTTCTAATACAGGGTTAATGGATTGGGGTTTATATATGCTCTGGCATGTATATATATGTGTTGTAACACTAAAAGGAATATAATGAAAAATCAAGCTGGTCATCCCAATTTGGGATCCAGGGGAAAATATCTGTGTTTATCTATTTTATGTTTTATGCTCTTGCTATTGTTTATTTTCTGTTGTAATATTCGTGTGTAGATAATTTCTATTCAGGGTTAAAACCTACATTTGGTATCGGAGTTGTTTCGGCTTCAAGGGGACGACTTTGCTGTTGAGGGTTTTTTGCTTAGGCCTGAGGTAGACCCTATTCAGTGGGAGATTTGCGGGATCGATTCTTGTGGTGAAAGAATATGGTGAGCAGTGCAAAGATAGAGATCGAGAAATCCAATGGTTATAGTTTTCAGTTGCGGAAGCTCAAGATGGAGGATTTTCTGGTGGATAAAGATCAGTGGATCGCAGTAGATACAGGTACTAAACCAATGGAAATTTCAGATGAAGACTAGAAGAAACTAGATCGGAAGGCTAAGAGCACAATACGGTTGTGTGTCTCAAATTCAGTATTGTTGAATGTATCTGGGGAAGCTATGGCGAAGACCTTGTGGGACAAGCTAGGGACTTTGTACCAATCTAAGTCTCTGGTGAATAAATTGTTCCTGCGGAAAAATTTGTATAACCTGAGGATGAAGGATGGAGACTCGGTGACAGAGCATCTAAATGCCTTCAATACTGTGGTAAGTCACCTGTCATCTGTTGATATTAAAATCTTAGATGAAGATAAGTGCATCAGTTTGTTGTGTTCTCTTCCAGACTCATGGGACAGTCTGGTTATTGCGATAGGTAGCAATACAACGACCTTGAATTTTGATGACATTGTCTTAGCCTTGTTGTCGGAGGAAATGTGATGGAGAAATATAGAGGGTCAGAATGGAGATGCCTTATCTATACAAGGAAGGTCCCATAACAGAAACAAGAATAAGGTTTTGAGTGGGAGATCCAAATCTAGAGGGAGATCTAAATCTCCTGGAAAGTTTGTAAAGGTATGTTGGAAATGCGGAAAGGAAGGGCACTACAAAAGGGACTTTAGATATAAATCTCCTGAGAAAGGAAAGGGATCTGATGATGCTCCTTCTACAGAGGAAAAAACCACCTCGGATGAAGGTGGGGATGTGTATTTAGCTTCTTCTTCAAGTACACATGTAGATCATGAGTCATGGTTGATTGACTCAGGTGCATCCTTTCACTTCACTCCCCATAGGGATTGGTTCTGCGAGTATGAGAAATATGATGGTGGTGATGTCTTCCTAGGGGATGATAAGAAGGACAGAATCGTCGAACGTGGAAAGGTCAAGCTGAAGCTACAAGGTGGAAGGATTAGAACACTTCCTGGTGTTCTGCATATTCCTGCATTGGCCAGAAATATGATTTCTGTAAGCAAGATGGATGATGCAGGTGTAAAAACAGTGTTCGAGAAAGATGCCTACAAGATGGTTCGGGGAGCACTGGTATTAATGCGGGGAGTTCGGACTGGAATTCTGTACAAGCTACAAGGTAGCACTGTTATTGATGGGTGTAACAGTTCTGTGGTTCTTGAAAGTGGGATGGAAAGTCTAGCTGTCTCTGGAGAAAAGACCATGCTATGGCATCAAGGCTTGGACATATTGAGAGAAGGACGCCGGATACTACGGAAGAAATGGTATGGTAGAAGAGTATGTCTAATTGCTCTGCGGATTTCGATTTCTGTGAACATTGTGTATATGGGAAGCAGAATCAGCTGAGTTTTCCTTTTGGTGATAAGAGGGAGAACAAGATATTAGAGCTTGTGCACAATGATGTGTTTGGACCTGTGTCGGTTCCATCATTGGGTAAAGATGTGTACTATGTTTCATTCATAGATGACTTCTCAAGGAATACATGGATATATTTCTTGAGGAAGAAATACGAAGTCATTGACCGATTTAAATAGTTTAAGGCTTTGGTGGAAAACCAGACAGAGAAGAAAATACAGGTTCTAAGGAAAGATAATGGTGGGGAGTTCTGCAAGAAGGAATTTGAAGAGTTCTGTAAGAAGTGTGGTATAGCGTGGAAGAAGACTACTCCATATAGACCTCAGTAAAATGGAGTTGCAGAAAGAATGAATAGAATGTTGATGGAAAAGGCAAGAAGCATGCTCAGTGGTACGGGGTTAGGACAAAGTGCAGGCGGGAGCGATGGAGAGCGCATGTTTTTTGTTCAATAGATCTCCTTCATGTTGTTTGGAGGATAAGACTCCACATGAGGTATGGACTGGTAAGAAACCATCTCTTTCACATCTAAGGGTATTTGGATGCGATGAATATTTACATGTTCCAAAGGAGAAAAGGACCAATTTGGATAATAAACTTGAAAGGTGCATCTTTATTGGGTATAATGATGGTTTAAAAGGTTACAAGCTTTGGAACCTAGAAACAAGGAAGGTTGTGTACTGTCGAGATGTGGTGTTTAGAAAGGTGAAATATGTTGTTAAACATGAATTCCTACCAAAGGAACCTGAGAAGATAGAGTTTCAGCTAAATGAGGATGAATCAGACTCTACAATATAACAATATTCGAAAGAGGAAGAGCCTAGGCTTGACTTTGAGAAGATCACTTCGGGAAAAGGCAACCCGGAAAGGTATAGTCCAATACGCTACTGTCCAAGTTTTGCCTTAACTATAGCGATGATGATCCCGGAGAGCGTCGGGGAGGAAGTAGATTTAGAGGATGGAAAACTATGGAAGGAGGCCATGGTTGATGAAATGGCATCCTTGCATAAAAAATGAGACGTAGGATTTGGTGGAGTTGCCGATTTGAAGGAATCCCATCGGAAGAAAATGGGTGTTTAAGAAGAAGATGAATGTATAAGGCAAAGGTGGAGAAATACAAAGCTCGGTTGGTAGCCAAAGGTTATTCCCCGAGGTGTCGGGAATTGATTTGATAAGTACTTTTTCTCCTGATACTTAATTACTTCTATTAGATTACTTTTATGTCTGTTAACTGTGCATTTGATTTTGAGATAGAACGGATGGATGTGAAGACAACATTTCTTCACGGGGATCTAGAAGGAGATCTACATGAAGCAACCTGAAGGTTTTATGGTGAAGGGTAAGAAATAACTGGTGTGCAGGTTGAAGAAGTCTCTGTATGGGTTAAAACAGTCACCAAGGATGTGGTATCAGAAATTTGATACCTATATACAGGGACTTGGCTTCACCAGAAGCAAGGAGGATCATTGTGTTTATTTTAAATTAATTGGTGACCATGTTATTTATTTGGTCTTGTATGTGGATGATATGTTGTTGATTAGAAATGACAAAGAAATTATCAAAGATTTGAAGACCCAATTGTTCTCCAAATTCGACATGAAGGATCTTGGTGCTCCAAACTATATTTTGGGCATGGAAATTAAGAGAGATCGGGCAAAGGCTCTAGTTAAGCAGGAGAGTATGTCGGGGGCTATGTTACGAGAGGTTCAATATGGGGATAGAAAGCAGTGAGTGTTCCTATTCCTGTAGGTGTAAAGCTGTCTTTTGAACAGTGTCCCAAGACACAAGAAGAAGAGGAGGATATGTCTCATGTTCCATATGCAAGTGCGGTGGGTAGCCTGATGTATGAAATGGTCTGTACTAGACCATACATTTCACATGCAGTGGGAGTATTGATCAGATTTATGTCAAACCCGGGGAAGGAGCATTGGACAGTAGTGAAGCGGGTTTGCAAATATTTGTGTGGAACTAGTGATTATGGTATGTGCTAGTAAGGAAGACTAGGATTGGATATATTTTTGGGCGTCCATGGATTTATTGATGCAAACTAGGTTGAAGATCCAGATCAAAGATGATATAAAAGTGGGTATATGTTTAACCTATTTGGAGGAGCAGTTGGTTGGATGAGTAAAGAATGATCGTAGTGGATTCCGTCACACTTTCAACTACAGAGGCAGAATACATGGCAGCCACTCATGCAAGCAAGGAAGCAGTTTGGTTGCAGAGATTGTGTTCAAGTATGGGGTTGGTGCAGCAAGCTATAAGGATATATTGTGATAACCAAAGTGCAATTTTCTTTGCTAAGAACCCTGCTTATCATTCAAAGACAAAGCACATTGATGTTCAATATCACTTTGTGAGATATATGGTTGAGGCTCAAAGGGTGTTGCTGGTAAAGGTGGACACTTTCAAGAATGTTGTAGATGCATTGACAAAGTCTATGAGCACTCAGAAGTTCTATTGGTGTAGAGAAACAATGGGTATTGAAAATTATTAAATTTCATAAGCTCCCCTATATATTTCCAACAGAAGAAAACAACAAGTGGGAGAATGTTGGGTGTGTATTTATATTGCTGCCACAACTAGCTCGATTGTGCCGTACGTTGCGCCTGGGTACGTAGGGGGTGACAGGGGGGCGGAACCCCCCTCGTCGGTCCGGCGCGTCTCGTGAAATTTTTTGGTGTGCGGTCCCACCATGCGGACCCACCCATTTTTTTTGCATGAGTTTGTACATGTTTTTTTTGGGTACGATGGTTTTCGACCCCCGGTGTTTTGTAGATCCTACCAAGTGAACTACGATTATGTTCTAATCCAGGGTAGTGATTGGGGTTTATGTATGCTTCGCATGTATATATATATGTGTTGTAACACTAAAAGGAATATAATGAAAAATCAAGCCGGGTTGTCCTGATTTGGAATCCAGGGGAAAATCTCTGTGTTTATCTATTTTATGTTTTATGCTCTCGCTATTGTTTATTTTCTGTTATAAGATTCGTGTGTAGATAATTTCTGTTCAGGGTTAAAACCTACACTAAAGCTAATTAAGGCTAACTATGTGCATGTACACCAACACCCCCCCTTAAGCATAACTTAGGTGAGTGTGATGCAAAATGAATGAGTCTTGGAAACAAGGCCATTTTAGGTACCCATATACAATGCATGAAAAGAGGAAAGAGGGAAAACCCAATGGGAAGAAAAAACCACCATCAAAATATAACGCAAAAGTAGAGAAAAGACGACCGCCAGCAGCTTCTCGTTCCCCCAACCGCGAGGCGCAGCTCTCACGTAAATCAGAAATTCTTTCTCGTTGAAAGTCTTGGTGAAGATATTAGGGAGCTGTTTTAACTAGGACTTATCGAAGTTTGATGATCCCATCATGGATCTGGGAGGAGCACACTTCATTTTTGGAAGTATAGGTATCAACACCCATGTTTGGATCAAGGAACTAATTTCCTTATACATGGTTGCATGCCAATATGGATTCCTTGTAGCTTCATCATGCATTTGATGATTAGATTCATGTACCCTATATGCATGTACGGGAATGGTTGTCTCTATGGATGTATGGATATGCATGCGTGGCTTTAGAGATGCATTCGTGGATGCCTGCATGTGCATACATGGTGTTATAAATTCCTCCTTAAATGCATGCATGGGCATGCATGGCTCTGCCACTGAGAGTGCATGTGGGGCATATTTAAATTGGGACCTCGTCATATCTACCTCATCAACATCATCCATAGTAGAGGAATCAATGTCCTCTTCTATGTTTTTGAAATTAGCATCTTAATCACTAGTAGAGGAAGATATTTCTTCATGCGCAATGTCTTTGTTATTGGACAAGATAAAATTATCATCTGCAACAGGTTAATTAACAACAGAAGAAGCAGAAATTCCTCAGTTCAACACCTGCCTTGAGAATATTTCTGCACATTATTGGAGACTTCACCACTTTCATGGCTGCTATAATAAGTCGTTCTCTTCGCCTCCAAATGGTGTTATTCTAGATAATTTTCATCACCATATAATCCTTTCAATGTAGTTCTTGATATCATGTGGTGATTCAATATTTCTGGTCTCATAAAGAATATCATGAGACACACATAAACACAATCTTCCATAAGCCATGTTAGAGCTGTTAAGCCAATCTGACTTCTCATCCTTTGAAAATGGTTATGTCTCAATTCCAATGACTATTTGGTACAAGCCTTTGCTCCTAAGATGAAGCAAAATCATTGGATTCTATTCACAGTAATTGTATGGAGTCAGAATAGTGTAAGTTGGGAATTTCATTCTTTCACTCTATGGTTGTAGCAAAACAATCAGACACCCGTTAATACTCGATCCGTAAATAAAAAAGCACCCAATAATTTCCAAAGTTTTGGTTTTCAAACCCGCATAAAAGCAGTTCATGTAACTTCTCCAAGTCCCTCGTACCAAGTACCATGTAAAATTATTAGAGCACAACATGATTCATTTAAGAATAATTGCACAAACTTGTGGGAATTGAAAAAATAAAAATTATAATTGAGAATGAATTTATTCGTCAATATTAGTTTGAAAATAAATATATAAAGCAACTAAGTTCAGCTTAGTTGTACATTCAAGAACTATGGATAATTAAAGCTAATAGAAGCTAAGTGTGGTTTACGTTCTATTAATTTGCACATGTGCCACATGCAATCACTATAGTTAACTAACTAAAGTCAAGTGCACACCACATGTAAGAACTTGAGCTAACTAGCTAAAGACAAGTGCACATCACATGCAATAACTAGAGTTGAACTAAAGCTAATTAAGGCTAACTATGTGCATGTAGATCATCAGTTTCCCAACTCTGAAAATTTTACAGATAGATTGGAAAGCACCGCGATATTACTTGTTCAAATATTCTAAAGTAGTGTAATCACTCACTAATAAAGAGTCTTATCAATGGGTATTAGTGTGTTCTTTAACCATGCTAGGAAACTCGACATTGTTGTTCAAACCTATCTAATATTTTGATGAGAGATTGTGGTAAGTAATTCATAGAAATATCCACTAACATATGGTAAGGCACGCAGTAGCTAACACACAAATATTGACAAAAAAAATTGTAATTGATATGAGACACGTTGTAACTAATATTAAGAGTGATGCATATTTAATATATATTTTTTTACCAAGGTAATCAAGGGCATATCATAATTGTTATAACATGCCATGTGGAGTATCATTCTGAATTAAAGTATCTCTATATATTGAATAGCAAAGTGGGGTCACCAATTTCATCATGTTGTAACAGTTCAATCATTCTAGTCAAAAAAGTGGTTTTCATAGATTAACTTTGCAAGTATTTATAGATTAATCTATCACCATATTAATGAAATGTATGAAGGGTTGAAATATTTGTAAAAAAATTGACTCTCATATAAATAATTTAATTTAACTATATTGGAAATTTTAATAACAATCCTTTGATTTTGTTTTAATTCGAGTCTTCATATATTTTTATTATTTCAACTTATCCGATCATCCTATATTTTTTCTTAAAATTATAAGATGATTCCATGCCTGATCATGCCCGACACTTTTCCTCTTTCATTGGTCTTTTATTTATTTAAGTTGAAACATAATAATGTATTTCTAAATCTTAATCACATCTTATTACTCCTTACCGCCTGCGGTATAGGACTATAGTAATTGAGATTTTAGTCTTAACTTTAAACAATTTGCAAGTAACCTAAAGTTTTTTGTTGTGATTTCATGAAATAAGATTTATCAACCTATTAGATAGAGACATTGGTTTTTACAATGAATAAGAGTCTTTTTCATCTTATTGGCCTCTTCTCAAGGCGAACAGGCTATAAAGTTTATATGCTAAGGATTTGTTTCATTGATATTTTCCAAAGATAAACTAATGCTAGCATTAGTTCTTAGCATGAAATTTTTGTGAAATGTCATAGATTGCGAAGCGCTGATTGCATTAGTTAGAAAAGGTGCTCATACCACGACGCGTAGAAAAAATCATCCCCACCTATCAACACACACATTCATGTCAATACCCACTTGTCCACTTCCAATGCCTATAGGATTTCATTATATTTTTTCTATATCACAGCTGAAAGCTACACATTAGATGATCTTTGTAGATTTCTACAAACCCTAGGCTTTCATTAGATTTTTAGGATACTCAAGGCCATTAAGCACTAGATGTTCTTTGCATATTTCACAAACAGAATTACACCAAAGATTGGAGCTCTGCATGGCAGGATGCTTAACGGAGAACATGGTAACAGAATCTAGGGAAGACACAAGTAATAATAATGGAGAACATGGAAACACAGAAATGGAGAACATGGAGAAAAAAACCTAAAGCAAACCTACATAAAACTAAATAATAGTCTCTTACATCATGATAGAACACAAAAACGAACACTCGGATTTTTGCACCATATTAATCGAGAATAATGTGGGTAGGCTCATCTCTTATTTTCTTCCTACTTGGACTTTATAAATAGTTTCCTATTTTGTGGTATGGTGGAATTTCAACATTGGTCCTGCATGGCTTGTAGTGAGGTAGTTTATCCCCACCGTCATGCTATAAATGGTGTATAATTATTCCAACATCTACGTATTATCTCTAACTCCCACCCACAATGTTATATACATGTGCATGGCTGCAGTGCTCCATTGGATGTTGGATTTTTGTGCTTTGAAAATGAATTTCACTTTCCCACTGTTTCCACTAATTGTCTCCTAAAATCATAAGCTAAGTATTAGCGTCTCCATCAGAAATGTGGGTACAAGAGGAAATCGTTTCCTCCTAATTATTTTCACTATTTTAGTAGGGCTATATTTAATTATACTAGAGTGGACATATTTATTTTTACATATAGTTATTATTCAAGTGTTGGCTCGACCTCATAACATTTTATAAAATAGAGGTAACTGTATGAAATTATTTGCTTATATGTATGTTGCTTTTATTATAGCCTGGCTACTATGTTTTGCACACACACAAGTATTTAATTTTCACTTTTGCACATGCATAACTGTGTTTAATTTTCACAAAGTTGTTGGTTGATGGTTGGATGTCACATCTTCATCTGTGTGAAATTTGTAAAGTTCACCTGTGTGAAATTTTTAATTAACTTTAGATATTATTGGTGTAATTTATTTTCTCTATTTTCTACCTTACAACTTTTTAATAGTTACACACATTTTCACCTCTGTGAAATTTGTAGAGTTCACGTGTGTGAAATTTGTAATTAAATATAGATATTATTGGTGCAATTTATTTTCTTTGTTTTCTACCTTACAATTTTGTAAGGTTGCACAGTGATTAAACCTATTTCTTGATTTATGGGTTAAACAATATTCACACGATTTATTCTATAATAAGTATTGAAATACGTTTTTATTTAAAATAAGTATTGCCACTAGACTGGTATGCAGATTTATTTTCTAATTCAAATCATACCAGTTTTCCATTGTTGTTTACGATTATTTCTTTAATATTTTTGCAGTAATATACCACACCGTGGATTAAATTGATTTCTTTGTTTTATGGGTTCAAAGAGCTAGTGATCCACAAGTTTTTATTCTAAAATAGGTATCGCTATCACACTGGTATTTAGGTTTATTTGCTAAGTAAAATCATACCATTTTTCCATTGTTTTTTATAGTTAACTTCTTTAATAATTTAGCAATTATTTCTTTCTCTTACCTTATTTATTTCATGGAGGCTAGGTTCTTTCTTGTTTGCACCTATGAAGTGCTCTATCATCGCCAATTACATGCACCACACGTTGGTTTTGTTCAATGTTGAGGCTTTCCCGTTTCGATACTCGGGGGTTTGGATACTTGGGAAATAGAAACATAGTCCTGATATATGCCATACTTATTTATTTACAAGGCTGGGTTTGAAGAGAAATCTCTGAGAGACCTGCGATCAACATAATATTTTTTTGGCACAACACTGCATAAAAATTAAAAACAAATATCTGGAAAACCGAAAACATGTTTTGTGCACAATGGCCGACCCATGTTCCTGGTGGAAGCAATTTTCTTACCTATAGAAACAATTTAACCGTAGTAAACAGTTGAAGCTACTTTTACTAGATCAAATTCAATGGCTTCAACTAATGATGCTGAAATCAGACTGAAGAATAACTGAGAATGGTTGTTGTGATTCTCTCATTATCCCTATCTAAAAGAGAAAAGCTAGCTACCTGCATAAAAGACTAGAAGACTTCCTCCACTTCCAACTATGAAATATCGATGGATTTATTTCAATCGCTCGCTCTAACATGTGAAATTCATGCAAGTTCAGCCTCACAAATATTCTACTTTTATTTTAATTTTACTTCATTTACTATTTATCTTACTTTTTTAATAAAACATTATTTTTATTTTTATTTTACTTTATTATTATTATTATCTTACTTTTTAAATATATATATATATATATAGATGCTGACATGAATTATAGTTTAATTTTACATTATTTACCATTTTATTTTACTTTTTTACTATTTTTATCTTTTTAATAAAACTTTAATTTTTTTTTAATAGGTGTGGGCATGGATTAAACATGTGCACTCCATGCAACCATGTCTGAGTGTGCATGGGGAGCCTCGAAGACCTTCTCTTCCCAAGAATTTTCCCGGAAGGAATGATTACAAGTTCTAAATGGGCTCCGTTTTTTGGTTTTGTTCTGCGTATGAAATTCTTAATTATTTTATGGATTCTTTGTAGTACACTGAGCGCCACAAGCTTCAAGAAACATTACAATACATCTCCACAATTTCAAGAAACATGGTCGCTAATATCCCCTTCTTATTTTTTAATCATCTTGAGAAACTATGGCTTTTCATGACTTAAACTATTGCCGGACACTTTAGAACTCTTACACACCGAGGGTGGCTTGCAAGATATTGTTGATGTATCTATGGGTTTGTCAACTCTCTCGTTTGTTGCTTTTTCTTTGTACGCGCATACATCAGCCAAGATTATTTTACGATTCATTCCTTATATTGTAAGTAATGGCTAGGAAAATAAAATATAATCCCCAATAATAATAGTTTTTGTTCCTTTGATTTCATGATTTATTGTTTTCAGTGTCAACTAGTTCACCGTGTACATCGTGCCGTGAGAGAGTATGGAATATAGTGCTTTTAGAACTTTGACAGAAAAATGATTTGTTACTTTTATAAGGATTGTGTAGCTCTGCTTAAATGCGATGTAAATTTCCAGATGTAAAAATAGCTTTTTGCATATTATTGTTATTTCCTCTGTTTAACCTTGTTGGGAAAACTGATTTCGATACAAAGAAGTGTGCATCTTATTTTTTGTTTTCCTCACTTTTTTTGATGTAAATACCAACAATTTATATTAATTAGTAGACTATATTAAACTACAAAATATAGTGCATAATGACACCTTACTGTTCAGTGTTAACCCAGTAGGCGCAAAAGAGTAAAGAGCCATTTACTACTATCTTATGTATAAAAAGAGAGAAAAAAAATGTACAACTTGAGATCATGACCATCTACAAAAGATAAAGGGATAACATGATTGAGATGTAACTCCAAAAATGAATACCATAGTTAGATTGTCTTCTTGGGAGCTTTATTCGAAGTCATCTTTTTCTCGAGAGTTCGTGAACAAAGCTTGATAAGTGGGTTGAAATATATCAAATCCTTCTTCTCTTAAATGGATGTCTCATGGACAACATCCAACTTATCATCCATAACCTATACCTTATCACATTTTTTCCTACCACTCAAAAGGACTAACAAGTGTTTCCACCCTCAATGTTGGGTTGAGCTATATGCTCCCTCAACTCATCCATTTGGCTTGTTGTGTTTTGCAAGCAACCCCATCTAGTCTTCAAAATGAGAAAAATATTCGCTTAAAACATAAGTGCATAATGACACCTTAATGTTCAAAGGTTAACCCGCAGAGGGCGCAAAAGAGTAAATAGCCATTTACTACTATCTTGATCCATGGAGCAAAAAGTGAGAAAAGCACTCGTAGCAACTTGAGATCATGACCATTTACAAAAGGTAAAGGGATAACATGATCTCAGCTTGTAACTCCACAAATGAAGACCATACTTATATTGTATTCTTTGGAGCTTTATTCAAGGTCATCTTTGCTTTGAGTTCTAGGCACAAATCTTGATAAGTGGGTTGAAATATATCCAATCCTTCATCTCTTAAATGGATGTCTCATGGATAGGATCCAACTTATCATCCATAGTGTATATCTTATCATATTTGGCCTACTACTCAAAAGTACTAACAAATGTTTCCACCTCAAGGTTGATTTGAGCTATATGCTCCCTTAACTCATCCATTCGCTTGTTGTGTTTTGCAAACAACCCCATCTAGTCCTGTACAAAATGAGAAAAATATTATGCTTTCCTTTAGGTAGCTTGGCATAATTATGACCTAGCCTAGCTGGCCTTCTCCACTAATGGTTAAAGTCTACTCATAAGTTACTTCTTTTCAATTTTTTCTGTCCAAATCCTTGGATTCATTTATTTAACTGGGAGTGCAAATCAATCTTTTCTTCCCTACACTAATATAAAAGCCTTTCATTTTTCTCCTTTTCAAATTTTTCTTGAGCTAGTCTAGCATTATTGTATCCAGTTATTAATGCAATGCCGAGGCCATATGACAGTTTATTACAAATGTCAAAAACTCAAAAATAATGTCAAAGTTCTGCAGAGAGGTGATCGGTAATTAATAAAACCAAAACTAGAGTGAAATTTTGAAACAGTGTATGCTTGTGGAACTTTTTAGTGGTAGTCTTGTAAGCCCAGGGTACTGCAGCTATCCATTCATCTCAATTGTATTAATCTCTGAGAAAAGCTATCTTCAAAACCATCTCAACGCATCTGAGCAAAGCTATTTTCAAACCCATCTCAAGGCACGTACTTGCTACATCGCAGCCCTCCTTATTTAATGAGCTCTCATTTATACTTATATCCATGGCTCTAGTTACAAAATTAACGACATTTTTCATTACTTAGATATGGGTTATTTAAAGGACTTAGATATGGGCTACAAAAGAAGTGAAATTTCCTTTATTCATCAATATTAGTGAATTTCTGCCTACTCTCTAGTCGTCAATCCTGTGGGTGCATTTACTATGCAGGGGCCATGATTGGTTTATATTCCTGCTGATGTATTTTATTTCTACTCTTAATTGCGATAGAATTATAATTTAAATTGTACATATAAATTTAGTATTTAAAAACTATTTAAATTATTTAAATATAACAAATTTATTTGTGTTATTAATTGAGATTAAATCATAACTTTTTATTATTTAAATTATAGTTTAAAGTATACATAAACATTTAGTATCTAAAAACTATTTAAATTATATATATTTACTATATATTTTCTACTCTTAATTGTGATTAAATCATTATTTAAATTATAATTTAAAATATAGATATAAATATGATTTAAATCATATAGATTCAATATCTAAAATTTTCACTTCAAATAAAATATTACTTTTAAATTAAATTTTAAATAAATTATTTAAAAATATACCAAGAATTCCAAAAGCATAAAACTTTAAAGAACAGAAATAATCCAAAACACAAAACCTCAAACCGACATTATTAAAGGCTATTGAAAGTGTGATAAATGGAAAACGTGAATTGTCCCCAAACAATCGACATTTCATATAAAAAAATTCTCGACTCCAACAATCAACAAATATTGACTTTATGTAATAACTATCGAGACATTTGCTACCACAATACTTACTAAAACGATTTAAGGAGTGTCATGTTTAAATATGTGGCCAAAGCAACCATAGGTAACTGTATTTGTAATAAAATAAATAAATATATTTGCTTTTTATGTTCCGAACCACAACCAAAGCTCTCCTTGAAAAAACATAAAACATTCCATCAGGCAGATGGTTTGTAAATATGAAAATGGTTAGAAAATCCCAATAAAGTCATTACGTGTATGTTTCCTATCGCAATGGAAAATTAGATATTGCATGTTGTTGTCTCGAGATATAGCATCATGTTTTTTTTTTTTAAAGAAATGCATCCATCATATAAAAGCATTGAGAGAGAGCATTATGTGTATCAAAATTTTCAATTACGCACACTAATAACGAGTTAGGGATTTAGACCCAATAGGTACTGTCGCTGCTTGCAACTCTTGTTTATAGGGTGAATACATATAGATGCCTTTAGCTACCAGTTACATTTCCTAATCAACATACTCATCAAGCGATAGAGAAAAGACCAAATATTAGTGTTCTCCTCTTGTTTTTAGGTTGAGTCTTCAAGAATTTAAAGTATATTCATATAAGAGTTATGTTTGAAAAGTATGAAACTTGAATGGGTGTGCACAAAACATAATATTTACAAAGATCAATAGAATGGAATGGTGCATTGACACCTAATCATTTATTTGTGTGTTATAGTTAAATTCCCTTAGATCTTGAATCCATTACAATATATTAGGATTATTCTCAAAAATAATAAAAGGTGTAACCTTTACTATAATTGTTTAAGACATTAGTATCAAATTGAAAAAACACCTTGAAAATTAGTTATCTCGAAAATTAGACACAAGAGAAATGTAGGTTGGGATTATCCTCATTAATTTCCCTTTAGAGGAAAAATGTAATAGAGATATATCATTTAAAACCATAATCATTGGCTTACTACAATTTATGAAGAATAAAGTGAATATCAAAAGACTAATAATAAGTTTGTTTATTAAATGTAACGACTCAAAATTTAAACATATAAATAATTATATATATTAATAATCAACACACAAACTATTCACCTAATTAGCATAGAATTTTCAAAATCATTAGCACATAAGACATACCTTTGGCGACAATATACCTTACCAGTGATTTTGTAGTTGCAACGCTACCCATGTCCTATTGACTGCAATAAAGTTTTGGGAATGACTCTCCACCCAACAATAGGTTCAATTGCACATAATATTTCTACAGTTGGCCACCCTGAGCCCTCAACCAACAACTATTGCCATGAAATCCTTTGTCTCATAACAATCTCCTTTGAAAAGAATGAATAATGTTTCTCATCTCCTTTTTCATCCATTAAATAGAATAAACAATTCCAAAAATAGGAATAGATTGGAAAAGTATCTGCATACACACAATCCATGTGTCATCATGCCAACTTTTATTTCTTTATTTTAAGGTTTAATTAATTCAACCTTTTTTCTTAATTTAACTTTTACTTATTTTATTCCTTTTTACTTAGTTTAACTTACATAATTCTTAACACACACACACATGCAAAACTGTAGTTTATTATTATTATTATTATTATCTTGTATTATTTATTTTTTATTCGTATATTTTCTTTATTATTTATTGTTTTATTTATTTATATATTAATATTATTTCTTCTATTATTATTATTATTAATACTACTACGGGCATCACATACTCCTCCTCTTTAGGGAACCCCATCTCAAAGTTAAGTTGAATCATTTACTATTTTATTTTATTTAGTTATTCGTTACTTTCACATTTTCTCTATAGTTCGTCAGTAAGTAGTATACCAACATGCACCAAAAGTTACACAATGCCATGGAAATATTAAGGAATCACGTTCATTTTTCCCAACTTTTAGAGCCATACATAAAGCCTCATATGTCTTTACCATAGCCCCAAGGCTCTCTTTAAGGCTTAGACCTCATATACCCCAAGGGAGGCACTCGAATCAATACTCCAAGTACTAGTACTCCAGGAATCTTGAAATGTTGGCCCAACTCCCTCCATTATTTTCATGCGATGATAATGATATTATGATCTCGTGATAACATCAAAATATATATTATTGTATTATGATATTATAACTAATGCATTGTATGCATGTTGGGATATGATGATCGATAGGAAATCCACAAATTGGTTGAGAGGGCCGGTTATTTGATGATATCATGGAAGCCCATAATTGATAGGGAGAATATGTAGCACCATATGGGCCAGGGATAGGCTCAATCAACACTACATGTGGTAGTGGTTCATTTGTCATTTATAGCTCTTAACAAATAGCGTTTGAGAGGCTATGGTACAATCTTGACGATTTTCGAGCACTAATTTATTGGATTGCGAAGTGCTCGAAGCGCGCGCAGGAGGCATGAGGATGTCGATGCCTAGGGTTGTGTGGCTTAGTCAGTGTTGAGGGAGTTGGGCCATCCTTGCAAGATGTCTGAATTCATTGAGTACTTTGACCTGATGCCCACCTTGGGGTAGATGAGGTCTTAGCATTGGGAATATCATATAGACTAATGAGGATTTATGCTTCGATCTAAAAGTTGTGAAAAAAGAATGAGATTCCTTGGGATTTCCCTAGTGTTGTGTAACTTTTGATGCATACTGGTATACTAGTTCAGCAGAGGTTATAAGGGAAACATGAAGTAATAAATAACTAAAAAAACAAAATAAAAATTTAGATGATTTAACTCAACTTTGAGATAAAACTCGTTAAAGAGGGGGAGAATGTAATTCCCCTTAATAATAATAATAGAAATAATATGAATATGAATATAAATAAAGCAATAATATATATATATATATATATATATATATATATATATATATATATATATATATATATATATATATATAAGAATAATAAATAAATAATACAAGATAATAATATATATATATATATTCAGAATAACTAAGTTAACAAATGTAAAAATGACAAATAAGCAAAAGTTAAATTAAGAAAAAAAGATTGAATTAAGTAAAACAAAGAAGTAGAAGTTGGCATGTTGACACATGGGCTATGCACGCAGATCCTTTTCTAATCCCTTTTCATTTTTGGATATGTTTTTGTTTATATATTTAATGGACAAAAAGGGAGATGAGAATCATTTATTTATTACTTTGAAAGTAGGATCATTATGAGACAAAGGATTCCATCGCAGTAAATGTTGATTGAGAGCTTGAGGGTGGTCGTCTGTAGAAATATTATGTGCAGTTGAGCCTATGGTTGGGTGGAGAGTCATCCCTAGAAATTTGTTGCAGTCAACAGGATTTGAGTATTGTTACAACTTTGGAATCAAAAGTAAAGTATATCATCACTATAAGTAAGTCTTCTTTACTCATGGTTTTAAAAAATTCTCTGCCATTTAGTTGAACAATTTGTGTGTTGATTGTTAATCGCATAAATTGATGATTATTAGTTGTATATTTTAATTCTAGGTTGTTACATATATTATCAGATCCTGGTTACAACACTTGAGACCTATGAACCCTTATACATATATGTTTATTAAATAACTTTCATGTATATATAGAATTGCATTGATTATTTGTCTTCATTCAATTATGATAATGATATGAGAAAACACTAAATATAATAATTAGTTAATTTTAAAATTACATACCAATTTTTTTTACCTAAAATTAATTTAACTTAAAATTAATTTAAGTTAAATATGATTATCATTTTAATATTTATTGTCTATTAATCTAGTTTAGAAGATGGGTTTAAAATACATGCACCCATCATAAATTCATATACCTTATACGTGCACTCATTGAGTAGCCATATATCCTATACATGCACTGATTATTAATCAGAATGGGTTTATTGTTTTCTAATCTGGGTTGAGAAGACGCGTCTAGTATATTGCAATTTTTGGACCTTTTTTATAGAGTAATTTTGGCATACCAATTTTATAAAATTAATACAGTTTAAAATATAAATAAATACTAATTCAATGAGTAAGTGTTGGAGTGTTATGTGGTCTAAGGTTTTATATTATAAATAGAAATTCTTGGAAATACTATTCATATTAAAAAAAAAGAAGAATTTTCCCGTTTTTAATGATTTTAAGGTCATGACTTATCATTTTTGCAACCTATTTTTTAATTTCTATGTATGCTAAATTTCTTTTTCTAACTATATAATTTTCACCACAACATCTATGAGATTATCGAAAACCATGAATTGCATGGTTTTTCAAGTAGTGACTTTAAATCTAAATAAACAACTCTGAATTTTATCATTTGAGTCAGAGCATAATGGACCAAAAGGGGTTGGAAATAGTGTTTTCTAACTCCGACATTGGAAATCACTTCTATAGTGATGCCATTTTTTTAACAAGGATTTTGAAGACAGAAAATATGGAAAATTCCATGGTAATATCTCTTAGATCTACACCAAACAAGTTTCCTTATATTTTCAGGAATAAAATATTTATATATTTGACTTATTATTAAACCCATTAGTCTTATCTGGTGCTACGAGCAGAGGAACCATCCTCAATTCTAGTAGCACCATTGAAAAAAATAAGTCTGCGTAATTTGGAAAATCGATAGTTCCAATGCCTGCAGCAATGATCAACATATGCTCACACTACGACCTGTGTTCATCTTCTTCAATATCCTAGCTCACATCCACTATTTCTATAAGGATATGGAAGAACCAATGCAGGCGCAGTCACAAGCAAGGGTTTTGGCCCCATAGTTTCTCCTCCTTCGTGCTTAGATAAATATACCATAGGTGACCACTGACATGAAATCCCTATTCCCTCTACCAGTCATGCTTAAAAAAACATAGAAAACACACACACACACATATTAGATTTGAAGTATGCAACAATTTCATGGAAATTTCTAAAGTATAAATTGAAAAAACTAAAATTTCATTGGTGTTCCAAAATCGTCTTTCAGTCTAGAAACTATTTTTGAAACCACAAGATACCTTTATTTTGCACTCAAATCCCTAGGTTTTTTGGTGTAAAGAGTTGAATTTCATCCCGCGAGTTTCAAACATTTTACGTCACCTATTTTTTTATGTTTTTGATATATCCATGGATCTAGAATATATTTTAACTGTGACTATGAGGATAACAAGAATGGGATATAAAAATGTAGGGTTTAAGAGAGTATTTTGGGGTATGGTTCTATAAAAACGGATTTAGGGAACCTGGAAAGAAAACAAACCTTAAAAGAGGTTATCATCACGTCTTCATAAGAAAAATTATTGGTAAATATAATTAAGAATTTTTCTCAAACCTTTACCTAGGGGTCGCACAAAGATTAAACCTGCTCTGATATCATATGTAATGACCCATAATTCAAACATACAACTAAGTATATCAATTTATGTGATTAATACTCAACACACAAACTATTCAACTAATTAGCATATACTTTTCGAAATCATTAGCAGAGAAGACTTGCTTATGGGGACGATATACCTTAATGGTAATTTCATAGTTACAACACTACTCGGATCTTGCTAACCGCAACAAAATTTTGGGGACAACTCTCCACCCAACCATAAGCTAAACTAGACATAGTTTTTCTACAATTGGCCACCCTTGAGCCCTCAATCAAATACTACTGCCACAAAATCCTTTGACTCACAACACTCTCCTTTGAAAGGAATGAATAATGTTTCTAATTTTCTTTCTTACCCATTAAATAGAACAAACAGTTCTAAAAACAAAAATGGATTGGAAAGGGATCCACATGTATACAATATATGTGTCAACATGCCAATTTTTATTTCTTTATTTTAAGTTTTAATTAATTCAACATCTTTTCTTAATTTAACTTTTACTTATTTACTTATTTTGTTAATTTACTTATTCTTACTCTCTCTCTCTCTCTATATATATAACTTCAATTTATTATTATTATTATTATTAGTCATTATTATATTGCATTTATTATTTATTATTTATTTTCTATTCTATGGATTTAGACCCAATGATTTCTCTAGATTATCAAGTTTAGTATGCCATTGATTAAAAAATTAATCTAGTTGTTGATTGATTAAATCATGAAGTAGATGATATATGCTTTGAAATATAGGATTGAAATTGATGAAAGAGAAGTTGTATATGGATCTTGAAAAGGAACAAATGTAACCTATTGTGGAATGCGTCCTCTTGCTAACCAAGGTTCTAGCTATGCTACAACAATGCTTTCTTGACTCTATACACCATACACTCGATGTATTCGAAAATAAGAAAAAGTATTTATAGTGTCTCGATATGACACCATATGAGGCCAAATAAGAACACAACGAAGGAAAGTGTTAAAACATAAATTAAAGGATGGAAATTATTGAAAAATGACATATGTTTTGGTTTTTATTTTTCAACCAAAGCGGAGCTTAGGACAGAGCAAATTTTATTTTGAATGGAAGAATGATTTGAAGGTTCGATGCATTATTTAGATGTTGTTAGAGGTTAGGTTTGAGCAATACTTAGTTTTAATGGAAGAATGATCCACTTAATAGTGGGACGTTGTCACCAAAGTTGTGCAGGACCAAGTGGAGCTTGGACACCCCATGGAATAGTTTATTTTCCCCACAATTGGCTCCCTATCCTCAATCCCTCCCCATGAAATTTTGATGTGTGACTTGATGAGATATTAACTCCACAAATAAAGTGATCTACACCTCACACGTAAATATTTTTTTACATTAGATATATTTATGAAAATGAAAAATACAAAAATATTAAAAAACCAACTTAGCATCTAGGCAGGGGTGATAATAAAGCAAGGTCCATGAATCAACTTGTTGTAAAGTAATTAACTAAAATTTTTTTGGCACAATCGAGCATTATTTTGTCTAATTTCATCAAATTATTTAATGAAAACAAGATCATTAACTTATGTAAGTTCTTAACATTAACACATCCATATAAATTAAATGGTTCGTAAATGTCGATAAACATCAATCCATGATGAGTATAAAAAAAGTTACTTCATCATTTTTTTTCTAAGTTATTGGTGGACTAAACAGGTTAGTGACTGTGACTGCTACATCCATGAAATATTTGTAGTAGAAAGATTCACCCGAAGGTATCACTCTTGTGGGCTCAAGTAGGAAAGTTGACCGCAAGGATGTCAAGAGAATTGAATTTGTGACCTCTCAATAACAAACATTCTTTGATGACAAACACTCAGACCAATTAAACTAACCTTTAAGACAAAAAAGCTTTATCATATATTTCAAGTTGCTAAAATTAATATAATTAAATTCTAACTTTAAATATATATATATATATATATATATATATAAACATGTCTAACCTTTAAGACAAAAAAGCTTTATCATATATTTCAAGTTGCTAAAATTAATATAATTAAATTCTAACTTTTTATATATATATATATATATATATATATATATATATATATATATGCACGCACGCAGATTTTTAAATATGAAGATTTTTAATCTTAGCTAATACCTATAAATATTTTATTATATTCTATAAAAATTAAATCCCTATTATCTATTTAATAATCACTTATAATTAAATTAAAATAGTAAAATCCTGATTCCAAAATAAATAAATAAAATAATTCATAAATTTCATAAGTTACCGACTGGATCTACTAATGCTATAGGCGCGTGCCAGCAATGCAAACTAATAAATAAACAGAGTTATAAACATAGTTTTTCAAAACACACTCATTCCATATAATATAATATAATATATATATATATATATATATATATATATATATGTATATATATATTTTCCAAAAAGCAGCAAAGTTAACTAGATAGTACATGCGTTTTCTAAAAGACATCTAAGTTTAACTAGACTAGCAGCAAAGTTATAGTTACCATCGTGGTCTCATAGAACTGCATGTCCCTTTTACATCATTTGACACAACTAAAGTTCTTCGAAGTACAAATTATATACTTCTTTTCCGCTTGCCTATGAATTAAATATTTGTTTTCGCTTTTACTAATAAAAGAAACTACCTCCACATATTATATTTTATCTCTGACTATTTCTAGGTGTTTACTGGACATACCTTATTTTTAATGACTGCCATTGGGAAGACGCAATATCGACAGAAGTTCAAGAATTAGTAAAACCTTTTATTGACTTTTTAAAGCATTGTGTATTAATTAAACACATAGAGCAAATCCCTTTGTGAATCACGCCCACGCATGAAAATGGGATCACGCCAAATAAATCTTGAATAAAAGGATGAGGCTCTTTGTACAAAGGTAGCGTTTATCATTCATCAGAACTCCGTTGTGTTCATTCCCTTGGAAGCTCTGTTCCGGCGAGAGGGAAAGCTCTGTTCCACAAGAAAGAAAATCCCTTTCCGTCGTTGTATTTGCGGGTTTTCTCTTCATTGCATGCGCATGCTCATCCTGTGGCCTCTGCAGCCGATCATCAATGGCGTCCAGCAACCATTTTCTCTCTCGTTTTTCTGAGAATCGTAGAACCAGGTCAGATCCACACATCATCGTCATACCACATCCCTAGTCAGCCGTTCGAATCTCCCTCGCACTCCAAAACCCCAACCTTTAATAGACGATTACCCTCTGGATGCATCTATGGATAAATACAAAAAGCAGCAGCGGCAGCATGAATGGGGTTTGAGGAGAAATCCTATTGAGGATGTCAGAAGAACCAAGATGAGGAAGGTTGAGGAAACAGCAGAGAGCAACAACCACAATCACAGCAATGGCACAAACATAAATTTCACATCGATCTCTCTGCACGAGAAACCGCGACCCCATCGAGGAGAAGGAGGAGGATCCAGAGGCCCATTACCCCGGCCAGGATTCGAACCCCAGGCTCTATACAAAAAAGGCCCCAATTTGTCTCCCCGGCGTTCGGTGAATACAAAGAAATTGGTGAATTGGCGGCTTGCCTGCTTCATGTCTAAAGAGTATCTCACTCGCGGGACATTACTCGGAAGACCGTGGCCGACGCAGGATTCGAACAACGCCAGCAGCCCTGACACCCAATGTCAGCCCAAGTCCGGCTCTCTCGATCGGGATGCAGACGAAAGCAAAAGAGAGAAAGAGAAGCTCTATCATACGCTCACAGATTTCCTCCGAGCTGGGGATGTCCACCTCCCTGAAATTGTGAATCCTTCTCAGCTGGCTGGTTGGCTCGGAATTAACTAATAAATATCATTTCCCCTTCGAAACAAAAGCACTCTGCCCTGTACAGATCTCAAGGACTTTGGTCGCCAGTTCGAATCTCAGGAAGGCAATGCTAAATTGCAATGAAGTCCCCTTCATACCGATCCGATTTTAGATTGGCGTCGTCAATAGGGCTATGGATATGCACACTGACGGCCGAAGTTATAACAGGTCTGTGAGTTTTCTGTATTCGATGCGGTGACTTATTGAGAACGCCACCTATGTCAAGAGGTTTTTTCCAGGCCGCCATGTCTGGTAGCAATTTGGACTGTAGTTGGTTTGTCAATTTATGAGATTTCTCCATTTAGCGGTGAGGTCGAACATGCTCTTCAATTGTCCAAACTTGGCAATAATGTTTTTGACTTTTCATGAATTTATAAAGAATATTAGAAATGTTATTTTCCAACCATATATGAGTTGTCCAGCAATGATACGGTATTCAAAAACTTTGAATTTTAGTGATGTATGGCAGTGTGTGTTTAATTTTGGTTAACCAGAAAAAGTGAAAAAGACCAATTCTACTCTGAGTTAGACTATATATTTGACTATATATTTTCAAATTATTAAAAGCAAGTGTAAATTGAAAGAACATAAAATTAAAAAAATATATGTTTTCGAGTTATTAAAAACTATTATGGTAAATGTGGTTGGTGTGAGTTTAGAAGTCTTATTTTCAAATGTTAATTGGGTTATAAAAAATAGAAAATGAGAATCAGATATGCCAACCATGTTTTATGTTATATTTTCTAAATAAGAAAAATTTACAAGAGGTTAATGGATCTAGATATATCAACTACATTATGCTAATATTTACTAGATTAAAACATATTAATAGATGGGGTTGATATGAATTTATAGATATTATTTTCAAATATTAATTGGTTTATAAAAATATTAAATATTAATTGATTTATAAAAAATACAAAATGCTAATATGATATATCAAATATATTTTATGTTAATATTCATTAAATAAAAAAAGTAAGAAACTAATAAATCTGGGTATATTAACCACATTTTATGCTAATATTTATTATATCAAAAAAAAGCATTTCATGTATAGTTTTCTTAATCTTAAAAAGATAAGAGTAGGTAAAGATCTTTATGATGAGCACTTAACGGTGGAGTGTAGATAGTCATACAACCATATTCACCCATGAGCACAATTGAACTTCCCAAGCTGTCCATTAAATTGATATTTTAGAATTGAGTCTTATAGAGTTGATATACTTCAATCAAAATTATTGATTGGCATATATTAATTATATTTAATTATTTAGTTGTTTAAGTTGATTATTTGTGTAGATGTGAATAAATAATAGAATTTTTAATTATTATATTAATATTAATAATATTTAAATATTTACAATATATAATTATTTTTAGCTATACTTAATTATTGATAAATATATTTGATTATCATTGACTTGTAGTTTTGTAATTCACAATCAAATTTGATTATCCATTGTTTCACAATTCTAACCCACACGGTGAAGGGAGAAATATATATACAGTGACCATTGAAATGGCGTGATTTAACCAAATTAAGCATTGGGCTTCCTTTTTCCTTTTATTTTCTATTACAAATTGTGTCGAGGCATTATGATGTGGTGGTTTAAAAAAATGGATGTTATGCTTTAAAATGTAAAACACAATCCTTTCAGAAGTTTAACCAATAGGAATAACATCCAGTTTAACCAATAAGAATAACATTCAACCATGAAAGATACAAATAGCTAAAGATGATGATAGAAGATTACATCAATATATTATATAACATTTACACTCAATATGAATATATTACTTATCTGATATAACAAGCAAGAAAGCAGGCGGACAATAACATTCAATACCAACAAAAGAATATATCTCACTATATATGAAATTTGGGAAACAATCAAAGTGTACAGAATAAAAATTTCAGCAGCTCAACAAAAGAATATATCTCAATTATATGAAATTTGGGAAACAATCAATGTGCTGGAGGGAAATACAACAACTCATTTATAGTTCAATCTCGAGAGTCAAACATATTATTTTTAGGGGAATTAAGGAACCTGATCCTCAACCTCTCTGGTTCCATATAATTTTAATATATTCATATCAGCGGATTCTGAAAATAAAAAGAAACATCACTAACATAATAAACAACTTGTGATATGTTGAAAAAAAATCCTTTGATTAAACTTTCTAAAAGTAAAACGCCTCAATACAAATTACGAGTGTTTTATTTCCCAAAAGCAAAAGCTAACGCTTCATTCAAATTGTTTTTTATCTTTTATACAAAAATTACAAACAACAATAGTTATGAGAACAAAAATATATGATCTCTAATATAAAAATAGACAGTTTCTCCTTAGCTTAGTCTTCAACTTCAACTTGCGTTTCTTTCTTGGAATTTGTTGTTGCAGTTTAGAGACTTGTGGAAGCAAGTTATCTAACTGCTCCCAATCAAATCTGGTTGGATAAATGTATGGTATTATTTTCTTATAATCTATATTAGTAGTTTTTTTATAGATTGGCTTATAGGAAAAACAATCTTACTTGATAGTAAATGTAGAAGTTGAAAAGAATCGAAAACTAAAAAGAAGGGGAGTAGAGGATTTCTCTTGTGAGTATTACAAATTAGTTAAATAAAATTATATTGGAAACATTAATAATACATAACGGGAGTGAAACTCGACTTAAAATCGTACTAATCAGTCGAACTAGGAAAGTTGGATGGACGGTTTCGACACCTAGCAGGTGGTTAGAATTAGATTTTCCAACACTCCCCCTTAATTACAACCACATAAAAATTTAATTAAGATGCCTGGTGGTCTATTTCTCAGTGAGGCTTACAATTTAAAAAAATTGTGTTCAACTACATTTAGTTTTCTTCTTCTGTTCTTGCAAATGTCATAGCCTCTAAATTGTTTGAACATTTTCTTCTTGTTTTATTCTTCAAACCTTAGTTTCTTCATTTCCTGGTGCAGGTATTCTGTTGTTCCAGACTGTCTAATCATGTCTTGGAATTCTTCAAGAAATGACTTGTATGTGGGTTGCTACCACATATTGTCTTCTCTATTGTGTTTTTCATCATCAATCTGTTGCAACATAATATCGGAATAATATTTTATCTCTTCGAAACTCCAATACCTAAAAATTGCATTGACTTCTTCATCATGCATGTTGTCTTCAACACAAATATCTAGAGCTTTTGTTTACACCTCAACTAGAAATGGTGTTGCAAGCCATGTTTGAAGAAACTTTAACTCTTCTTCATAATCTGTTTGTTTACCTACACATTGGAAATCAATGGCAAGTGTAAAAAACATCTCCAAAAATACATTTGTTTTATTTCTTCTGCTTTGCAATGAGACCTTTTGCTTGTTGCATTTCCTTTGATGCCTCTTCCTCTATCTTTGTTTTCTCCTTGTGGGCTTCCTTTTGCTCTTTAATGGAAACTTTCTCATGTTGCACTTCCTTCTTTGCTTCTTCCTATATCTCTGTTTTTGCTTTCCCTTCGCAAAATTCTTTCATTGCATATGTGTTTATCTACATTTTCGTCTCTGTCTCTTCATCACTAACCTCTGCCGTTGCAAACAATTTGTCTCCCACTGACTCAAGTGGGCTTTTATCACTAAATAACATCATGTCTATATGTTGTTTCTGTTGCATCATCTGCAGCCAATAATCATTGGACACAAATTCTTTATCAAATTTTACATCAGCAATATTAATCACCATAGTATTTTTACTCTCATCAGCAAGCTTTGTTGCTGGAATCACTAAAATCATCAGCAACAAGATGTGTTGTTGGATTCACCAAATCTTCGTCAGCAAGCTTTGTTGGTCAATTCATCAAATATTCATCCACTTTTGGTTGTGCATAATGGGGTTCACAAGCATCTTCATGCTCTCTCTCTGCTACTTCTGTAATTTATTTACAGACATCATCCACTTTTGGTTGAACATAGTGGGATTAAACAAACTCTTCATCTCGATGTAGATCTACTACTTTAGATCCCCCTTCATCTTCAACTTCAATGCTACCCCTTGCACCAAAACATTGCTCAAGGGTATCCCATGCCTCCTTGGTTGTCTTGGCATCTAAAATCAAGGGAAGAATTCCATCATCCACAAATATTTTATCATCATCATTTTGCCTCTTTACTTCCAGATTTAAAATATCTCAAACTCCTCATTTTGTCGCTCTAGCCTCTTGGATTTTCCCATTTGTTGAGTGTTGGCTCACTAAGGCTCAACAAGTAATACAAAGTGTAGAAATTGCAACTAATTGCATTAAAAATGACATTTCTTCTTGGTTTTCACAAACTGACGAGTCTACAAATGCTCAACAAATACCTTGCTTCCAAAAAAATTCAAAAATTATGTACTAAAGCAAAAATTTCATGCCCCTCTCTTTTAAAACAAATTATAAGATCCCCTTTGTTTAAATATCCTTTTTAAACCATACCTTGAAGCAGCACAACTGCGTAACATTGCTTTCACGTTGGGCACACCAAAAAAAAACTCACAACAAGTCTTTATTGGATTGGTGCAAGTATCTAGCTGGAAAATGCGTTGATCGGCTCTAGTATCGAGGGTCAAAGTAGAGCTGATCGGCCCTAGTATCAGGGGTCAAACTAGTGTTGATGGTTGATCTGCTTGCTTTTTCCTTCAAAAAGAGCGATGATAAAAAAAACTTAAATTAAATAAAAAATTCACTCAACTATCAGGGGCTTCTTCTTCTATTGGTTCTTTGTTCTTCTTTTTCCTTTGGATCTCTGCACCTCAACAATATTCCTTTCGATCTCGCGCTCACCTCACGCTCACGTTGTCACTCTGGAGTCTTACACAACGTAGCTTCGATCTTTGATCTTTGATGCTCTCAACGAGTCTTACACAGGCTAATCTCTGCCACTTTTCTCTCCTTCTCCAAATTTTCTCTCATTGTTGCTCTCTCAGGGAGTCTTATGCAAACTAGCTCTTATACCATGACAAGAATTGAAAACTAAAAAGAAGTGGAGCATATGATCGCTCTTCTAAGTATTACGAATTAGTTAAATAGAATTACATTGGACACATTGGTAATAAATAACTGGAGTGAAACTCGACTTAAACTGAAATGATTGAAACTGAAATAGGACACTTCGATGGATGGTTTCGACACCTAGTAGGTGGTTGGAATTAGATTCTCCAACAGAAGTCATCCATGAGTTTATCCACAATTTCTTCATCTTTTAAGGATCCTTTCATATGAGATAACTTACCATCATTTGTCCCAAACATAGATAATATTTATTTATATACATCCAAAGGTATCAACTTTCCATTTAAATCCCAACATGAAGGAATTCACATTCCTTTTTAAATATTAAATTTGTCATTAAATGAATCTATCTCCTTTTGAACCAACTTGTTTTCTCCGCTAATTTCTACATAAAATTTATTTTAATAATAACTCTATTGGTTTCCATTATCAAGTTGTTCTATTCATTGGTTTTTCTCCAATACTTGCAACATGAAATTTATTTGAATAATAACTCTATTGGTTTCCATTATCAAGTTGGTCTAGTCATTGACCCCTAATAATTTGCACTGTTCTTTACCTTTGAAATTACGAAATTTGTGTTTTTTTGGCGACTAAAGGTTTGTTTCCTAACTCCTTGCAAGTTTTTTTAGAAGCCATTAATAATTGTACTTCCTCACCAATTACCAAAACATACTCCCAATTTTTTTAAATATAAGTAATAATATTTTCCCATATATTCCTTCTAGTTCCAATCAATGGATGAGTGCTCAATAACTATTTTTTATACCATTCAATCTGAGTTTGTATAGAATACTGTTTCTTTAGTTTGGTGCTAATAATTCTATCTTTATATGCCAATTCTTCATGTGCTTAACTTAATGCGCCGCTCTTAAACTACAATATCTTCTTAAGATTCCCAATTCCTTAATCATTCAAGCTGAGTGTTGACATTGTGTCAGCGAAATTCTCTGAAGGGTATTCTTCAATCATAGTTTCCTCAGAGGTGGTCACTACACATGTGTGCTCATCTTTCTCTTTCAACCTATAATTCCATTTTTTCAATATGTTTGTCTTATTTTATGATCAAAGTAATTGTTCTCTCTCTTTTCATTGCTTCCAACTCTATAGTTTGAACATGCTCTAGAGCTGTCATCTTGAGATTTTTCATCAACACATGGATATTTATGTCCTCAGGTTCTACTAAATTATCGAGGAAGAGTCATTTGGGTCTACACCTAGATTTATGATAGTGTTATCTAGATTTTCAATCTTCATTTTCTTTTTCTTGGTGGAAATATTCTCTTGCTTTAGTTGATTGGTCACCTTAGAAAATTCTCTAGCTTAGAAAAATTTAACAATTGAGCTTGATAAAGATATACACAAAATCTCCTCTATTTCCTGTGGAGATCCATCTGATCAAACACATGAATCTTCTTTAGGTCAACAATGAGTTTGGCATATTTGTAATACTTTGCAGTTTAATGATTTGAGATTTTGGTTCTAAAAATATCATTTTATGTTGTCATTTTTCATAATCCAGGGTTGTCAATAATCATTAGGGGAATTTTGAGGTCTAAAATGGGCCTCCTAAGGAAGTAATAAAATAATAGCTAAACCAATAAAATAATATTTATGAATTTGTAGTTCACTTTTTGCATCACAATCCATGTAACCATAGTTAAAGTCAATTCAAAATTTGTACCAAAATAAAA
The DNA here is from genome assembly GCA_034641835.2 of Pinus albicaulis. Classification (NCBI taxonomy): domain Eukaryota; kingdom Viridiplantae; phylum Streptophyta; class Pinopsida; order Pinales; family Pinaceae; genus Pinus; species Pinus albicaulis. The sequence continues at coordinate 277,892,462 of CM076580.1, forward strand.
TTAATAAAAAAATTGTATTCATGTGATTATAAATAAGAATGAGCTTTCCAAGAAAAAGCCATTATCATTGAAGAACTAATGCATTTAACACATATTTTATTAAATTTGGAAATATTTCGTTGATCTAGAATTTAGAACTTTAACTAGATCAAGTTTTTTCAAAATGTGGAATTATAAAATCACTTAGTTTACTAATTTTAATGTAGATATTCACCATTTTTGGTGAAAATTTTATCATGGTAAAGTATATAAAACAAATTTATATAAACTTGAAAAAGCAATATTTCGCATCTTAATCTTGGATTCCTTACATTATCTCTTTAACCTTTTTTATGGTTTCTTCTAAAAGCTAAGTTTGTTAAAGTTATCTTATGAAAATAATGTTGTGTATGTTACTATTATTAACTTTATGAAAAGAATGTTTTGTATGTTACTATTATTAACTTTATGAAAAAAATGTTTTGTATGTTACTATTACTAACCCATTTAATTATAATTTGATATATTAATTATCATGTATGTGTTAAGTTACAATTATTACTAAGACAAGGTTGGCACAATTTAAAATTGTATCGCCTTTACAACACTAGTAATATGGCTGAAGATAAAAAACCCTAGACTTAGATTATCCATTTAATACTCAAATTTGGATTTACATTTCAACATATTTGTGGCACTACCAACCTTTTTGATCTTTTAACTAAAAAAATTTAAGATGATCTTGAAACACTTATTTTAATGCTTTTTCAGCATAACAATACAATTCTAAAGAATTTTGAGTAATATCTTTATGGCTTCTTATATACCATATTCTTTCATCTTAGTGGATGCTAATCATCATTATCACCATCATCATTACGTATTATTTTAGTGGATGATAATCATCATTATCACCATCATCATTACATACTATTGTAGGAAGTTTGAACCATTTTAGAGTTGACATGAGAAAATATTTTTTTACGATCAATTTAAATCTTGAATGAGAGCAGTAGTATAATTTATTTATTACTTATTATTTGTACTTTTGTGTTAAAAACTAACTTAATTGAGACTTACTATCCAAGATATTCAAGATATATATTAAGTATAAAGTTATTTAATGAGAAATTATCATAGTGTGTCCAATATATACCAGCATAGATCCATCTTAAATACAGATTTAACATGAGCCTAGAGGGATTAAATGTTGAATGATAGTAGTAGTATAATTTATTTATTTATTATTTTTACTTTTATGTTAAAAACTAAGTTAAAAACTATTGTTTTTATAAACCAAGTTTAGAAGATGTTTTTTAAGTGCATTATTGAATTTGATCATGCATATTTGATATGGTGAGAAGTCATGTTTGTCAAACAAAGCTTTGAAAACTTAAATATTTTATGGCACTATGATGTCATTTGTATCACCACATAATTACATTGAAATACTAAATAATATAAAACTCCAAAAATAATATGAAAAGAATATTTGATATACACAAATATTGAAAAGTGTGTCTGAATGTATAATATATCCTTCAAAAAAAAAATATAGTCGAACTTACACATCCCCTCATACTAGGCTGTAGAATGAGGCTCGCCTCTCGAGTCAATTACTAATCATTTTAATTATCAAAATCAATCATGAATTAGAATAGTAAAAAGGTAATATAATTTGATTATTTTCAAATACAAGAGGAAAGAGAGAAAATTCACTAAACTATTTGTTACAAATGTTTAGTTTTTATTCCTGGAGTGTTTAAGGATATTATATTGAAAAAAGCATATTGACATTCATCTAAAACTTAGATTACTTACATTATTTCTATTATCATTAATATTTATATTTATGTATTAAATTTGACTCGTGAATAATAGATTTTGTAAAAATATTCTTACCTATAAAGTTATTTAACAATATATGAATATTGTGTTTCTTACTATTATTAGCCATTTTAAATTGACACTAACTACTTTTCGTATGTTGAGTACAAATTTATTATGCTAGTACCATGTTGGCACCACCTCAAAGTCTCTAAGAGGAAATATTTTATAAGTCTAGTTGTGTTGTTCAATGATAAAAATATTTTTTTTTTATAAATTAGAGTGCAACAAAACAACAAATTTGATTTATGTCAATTATAATAAGGAATATTAAGGAAAACTCACTTCACACATTATTACAAATGTCTAACATTTTTTCATTACGTGATTAAATAAAATACTAATTAGCTACTCCACTATTTTTTTAATAGACCAAGTTTAGAAGATGATGTTTTTAAGTGCATTATTGAATTTTATTATGCATATTTGATATGGTGAGAAGTCATGTTGGTCAAACAAAGATTTGAACTTAAATATTTTATGGCACTGTCATGTCATTTGGATCACCACGTCTCCTCCAAAAATAATATGAAGAGAATATTTGATATACAACAAATATTGAAAAGTGTGTCTGAATGCATATTAAAAGATCCTTGAAAAAAAAATTACATTCATGAATCATATAAACCTAATCTTAAGATATTCGCTCAAGTAGGTCAAGAACAACTTATCCACCATATTTATTTGTCTTGGTCTTCTTGCAATGTTCTTTATTTGGTAGCCATGCCTAAACTGTGGTATTAATTGGAATAGAGCCAAGTTCTATGTCATCGGGATTTGGTATCCAATATTGCTCTAAGAATTTTCCATTGTATTTCCCTAAAATAGGCTTCCACCAATCAACCTTTACATGAATATTCTCATTTTCATTATCCCTAAAGATATCTGAGATGGATTTTTCCATCAAAATCATCGCTCCTACATCCTCATTTCCTTATCTAGCAAGCAACATCTTTCATTTTTGAACATCAATATTTGGATTGAATGTTGGCTTTGGCTTATTGAATTTGGGTCCAACATATATTGGTTCATCTATTGCATTATCAAAATATTCATCCATAATACTTGAGATTACATGGAGTGCATTACGATCAACATCAACAATGTGCCTTGTCCAGAAATACTCAAAAGATGAATCACTTCTAACTATTATTCTATGATCATTATGGATTCCATCTAATGTAGCAGGAACTCTTTCCCAATACACTACTTTATTTTTCCATTCCTCTATAACAATTGGTGAATCCTCATTCCCGATAGTGTCTTTCCACATTTTTATGAATGATGTTATCAATTCCAGTTTAGTTCTTTGAAATAGGCATCATTCTTTTTGGAAGCTAAGAAAGATGGGTTCCCTATGGGAATTATAGATCGACCTTCATCATCTATATTCCATAACTCAATTGGTTCTGACCACTCAATATCTCTAATGGATTCTTTGTATCTTAGTACTGGAATATCATTCAGTATAAGAAATTGGAAGTATTGAACATTAAGATGTCCAACTAGTGCATTTTTTCCCTCCTTGATGTATCCATTAAGGAAACCTTTGAAGTCATAGACCTTGTCAATATGTGTAGGTGGAAACACTCATTTTTCATCAATCTTGCGATATGTATCAATCAGTTCAGGTAAAGAATATATATCTTTAATTTTTAGGTTGGAACACATTCTTCCATAGGTTCCATCTATGTCTTCATGGGTGTGCCCCATACGCAAGAATCCAACCTCAATAGTGATGAAGACACCAAGTGCAGTTAAAAGTGATAAAAACATGAAAATATAGCGATCTTTATTATCACTTGTTGCATTGACCAACTTAACAAAAAATGTGGAGGAAGAGCTTTCAAATCAACATTTTGACTCTTTCATCTTCTATGAGATATAAAATCATCCTTGTAAACTTGACATTTTGAGTAAAAAGAGGTGTCAAGTAATGCATTTGTAAGTGGGTTCTTGAACTTCCACTCTCATAAAGTAGATAACCATGCATATCAATTTGTGGGTCTTCAAGGTCCCTTAAGCACTTTGCAAGAGATGTAATAGTAAATTTTGATCCCATATGTACAAATGGTAGGGAGAAATGACCAAAACCTCGTGTGTCATGTCCATGTTTTAGCATACCTGTCAATGGAAAACCTAAATTTTTTCCTACAATAGATTTTGATTTGACATGTAGCCTTGGGATTGAAGTCTTTGTTTTATCCATTTTATCATGGATAATTCTCAAATACTCCTTTAGAAAACACTCTGACATAACGCTATGGGAATAGTATCAATATCTTCCACACATAACAATCTTGTTATGTTTTTTCAGCCTACCTTGTGCCTTTTCTTCCATCTCATTTGTAGTCACTGACTTCATATGTGCTTTCAACACAATACATTCACTACATTTACTGAAGTTGGTGTTCTTTGAAAATTCCACATCTCAAGACTTAATATTCCATATCTTGCTCATTGTTGACTCTGATATTGATGGGTAATTGAGTTTTTGAAGAGCCTTGTTGATCTATTTTAACAAATAATTTTGTGTGTAAGTCGAAGGAAGCAATATTAAAGGAGAATATGTTCCATCTTCTTCAACTTGACGTGTTTGGTTTGGTGAAAAATATGAATTATCCATTACAATTTTGTGCAATATTTCTATGGCTACCACGGTGTGTCCTTGTGCTTTGCATGTGTTGGTGTTACCATGAATAGCTTTGATCTGTCCAATTTGGAAATATTGATGGTAGTTATAGAATGTGCTTTGAGAAATCTTATGTATCTTATACCATGCTTTCTTACAAATAATATTCCCTTTAAATCTCATTTCGTTTACATTTCTAGCAATAGGCGATAGACCATGCCCATGGCTCCTTTACATGACTCTGTTTGACATGAGTGAATTCAAGACAAATTCCCTAATACCATTTTTATTTATTTATCTCATACCCCTTCTAGCTCTTGCAATGGCCTTCCTATCCACATGTTGAAGACAATCTTTTCTACAACATACATCTGCTGCTAAAAGTCGAATTTCTTTCTCTTCATCTATATTTGTTTGACATTTTTCAATTTTTGTTGTATCCATAACTCGTTTATTCCTTATATATGGCCTTGTTACATGCATATCAATTTTATTTTATATATTTTTCATTACAAATATTCTCTCCCCATTTTTTTAAGGGATTTATGTCTTCTATAACATCCCATAACACCATTTCCTTTGGTCGCTCCTAGAACTTTTCCTTAACCCTTAATATCACACCTTTGTTGTCCACCAATTTATTTATTTTCCATCTAACCAAAAAATGTATAGACTTATCCCAATTTTGCATATTTCACAATTTCCATCTATCTCTTCCAAAAAAACACTAAAGTCCATTTCACCTAGTGTTTCACTTTCAACAATGTCATCCTTGCGGACATTAACTAGCCTTCCTTTGGCAATGCACATGCTTGTTCCCATGCATTCATGTGTAAGAGAAACCTTTTTACATATAAATTTAACCCTATCTTGGGGAATATTTATGGCGTGATCATGACAATGAGTTTCCAAATCTGATTCTGGCCAAATCTCATAAGATTCCAGTGCACCCCCTAGTGTATGCTCAAATCATGTTGGATGTGGTAGAGCAACGACATGTTCTAAAAAATTCTCAATTTTAACCACTATGTATCCTTCTTTACCATATTTCCATGAAATTTATGCCCAAGATATGTATTGAATATGGAGCCCTCACCAACCTTCACTCTGTGTTGCAAAAGATCTACCTTTTCTGCAATAGAAAATGTAGAAGAAACATTTGCACCTATAAACGAATGTAAATAAGGTTAGTATTTAGTCAAAAAAAACTATTATACTATCAATAATATTTGAACACATGCTTCAATAATTTGATTTACCTATTTTGTGCCTCAAATCCCTGATCTTCCACAGATGTATGTCCCCTTCATCAACATCCTCAATCAAATGTGGTTGAGTGACATCAATTATCAAAATTGCAACATAACATGCATTAACCCTTTCTCCGACATAATAAGTTCAAGACTCAGTAGATTCAACCCTTCCTAGCCCAACGACTTGATCATTAATAAGGAGATAAACATAGTCCCCTTTTGCTATATTTTCCATTATAGCTTGTACAAATTCTGTAACAACAATTAAACCATAAATTGTAATTAAAAGGTTGAACCATGTAAAGTGTGATTTTATATTTTCAAAAAAACATACAACTTTCAAAAAATAAAATATATGTAATAATTTAGATAGTATGGTAGTCATATTTTATGTAATGAAACATTGTTCCCCACCATCTATTGCCTACTACCAGAAATTACTTTACATGAAAATTACACAATAAGCATATATGAATACCATGCAATTAGATATGTAGATAGTATCATAGAATGACAAATATAATCTCATATCAAACCACCATGTCCCTATTTAACTTCATAAATGACACTTGTAGTCTTAATGCATGTGTATGAATAATGATCATAAGAAATTTGTAAAAGTTGAAGAACCAAAACATGGTCCATTGTAAAATCTAAGAAATTCCGAGATTGATGCTACATAAGATGTCTAAAAGCCCCATGAAAAGGAGAAATTATTTTTTCACTTAGTGAGGATGCTTAATGTTTGAACTTGATAATCAAAAGGAAAAGTAGAGGTTTTATTCTAGATAAAAGTTTTGCGTGACAAATATCAGCTCATATCAAACCACCAAGTTCTTAATTAATTTCAGAAATGACAGTTGTAGTCTTGAAGCATGTGTATGAATAATGATCATACGAAATTTGTAGAAGTTGAAGAACCAAAACATGGTCCTTTTAAATTCTAAGAAATTTCGAGATTGATACTACATAAGATGTCTAAAAGCACCATGAAAAGGAGAAAATATATTCACTTAGTGAGGATGTTTGATGTTTGAACTTGATAATCAAAAGGAAAACTAGAGGTTATCTTGAGGTTATCTTCCAAATAAAAGTTATGGTACTATAAATACTAGATAATTCTCATTCTTATTCTAAAAGAAAATAAATTGCATTTTACAAATCTTTAGTTACAATGTTAGCACTCCCTACCTATACACATTGAAGGACATACTATTGAGGATGGATACAAAGGGATGTTAACTTTAGGTCCTCAAAAAGTGTAAAATTGAGTTTTCCTAGATTTTTATGTTGACGAGGAAGAGTCTTATCTATTGCATCCAAACATTAGTGAAATTGTTTATGGAAGTTCATAAATATAGAACAAGATAGAAAGAAAAACAATAAATGTTAAAAAATTGTGCTTTATACTTTAAATTTTCGTACATTTGCATTGGATGCAAAATATAGTATACCCCAATAATACATTTATTCATAAACTTCAAAATTATACAAAGATCACATTATTCTCCATGGATAAAATAATTATGATTGGATTATCGTGCTTTTTCCAAAAGGAAAACTATACCATTATATTTCCTTCCAACTCAAACACAAATGTAGTGCCGACAACAACATGTATCTATATAAAATTCTTTTGAACTATCATTGATCTCCATAAATTGTTCCAAATCCAATAAAAGGGCACATGAAAACCTATAACTCTAACCATTGTGATTACAGAGACAATGTCACCCCTAGATCATCGGTTGCATAAGTGTAATGGAGTTTAGAAGAAAGCTAGTAATCACTAGGTATCCTTCTTGCATAATCATAAATGCACTGCCAAGAATAATTTCAGAGCACTAACCTTCATGAGGGTGAAATCTTAATAGTTTTCCTTTTGGAACAAGAACAAAGAAATCTAGTGCATTCTATAGCACAAGTACAAGAAGATTTCCAACAATAATGTTGCATTGTGAAAAAAAAAATAATGCATGCAAGATTTATTTCTATCACAAACAAAAACACATTTTCAATAATAACATTTCAAGATGAAGGAAATTTAACACATTATAACCTTCCTTATAGCTTAACAACAAACATATTTCTGATAACAACATTACATTAGGAAGGAAATACAATGTGTGCTAGCTTTCCTTCTATCACAAGTAGAATCCCATTTCGAACAACAACATTGCACCTCAAATGAAAGCTAACAATCAATAACATTCCTACTACTACAAACATAAGCATATTCCTAGAATCAACATTACATGGTCAAATAAATCTAGCACATGCTAGATTTCCTTCTAACACAAACACAAGCACATTTCCAACAAAAATTTTGTAAGGCGTTTGAAATCCACCACATGTTAAATCTGCTTCGAGCATAAATAGAAGCATGTTACTCAAAAAAACATTGCAAAGTAAAATAAACCTTACACATTCTAGAGTTTTTTCTAGCACAAACAAAATCACATTGGCAAAAACAACATTGCAGGGTGGAAGATATCTAACCTATGCTTGATTTACTTCAAGCACATTTCCAACAATAACATTGTAGTGAAAACTAAATCCAATGTATGATAGAATTCCTTCTATCACAATCACAAGCACGTTTCCAACAATATTACATTGCAAAAGAGATACAATGCGGGTTATATTTCATTCTAGATCAAATATAAGCATGTCGCCAACAACAATATTGCATTGTGAAACAAATCTATTGCATACTAGATTTTATTCTAGTTCAAACATAAGCATGTTTCTAACACCAATATTGCATTGCAAAAAAAATTTAGTTCATGCTAGAATTCCTACCACCATACACAAACATATTGGCAACATCAATATTGTAGGGTAAATGAAATCTATATCATGTTAGATTTTATTCTATCACAAACATAAGCATATTTGCAATCACAATATTGCAAGGTGAATTATATATTACATGCTATTTGTACTTTTATCTCAAACACAAACATGTCACCAATAACAACATTTCAAGGTGAATGAAATCTAACACATGTTATATTTCCTTCTCTCCCAAACAAGATCATATAAAAATATTGTAGGGTGAAAGAAACATACCACACATTATATTTTCTTCTGAAACAAAAATCACATTGCAAAAAATACCTTATGCAAGACAAATGAAATCCAGTGTGGTAGATTTCCTTCTAGCACAAACACAAACACATAACACTGTAGGGATTAATAATCTAGTGCATGCCATATTTTGTTATAGCATGAACACAAACATATTACCAATAAAATTCTAGGGAAAAATAAATCTAGCACATGCTATATTTCCTTTTAGCTCAATAACAATCACATTGCCAATAACATTATTGTGGTGAAGGAAATATGACGCATACTAGATTTCCCTCTAACACAAACAATTGAATTGCCAACAACAACATTGAAATGCAAAAGAAATCTAGTTCACCCTATATTCCGTTATAATGCATATACAAACACATTGTTAATAAACTCGTAGAAGGGTGAAACAAAACTAATGTATGCTAGATTTCCTTCTAGCACAAACACAAACACATTACAACATTTCTAGATAAAAGAAATCTAGCACATAGTAGATTTACTTCTAGCGCAAACAAAAGCATATTGTCAACAACCACATTGTAGTGAGAAATAAATCTACCGCACGCTAGATTTCTTTCGAGCCAAAATTGAAGCACGTAGGAATAAAAACATTGCAAGGTGAATAAAATCTAACACGTGTTAGATTTACGCATAGCACAAACACAAGCACACAACAACATTGTAGGGTGAAATAAATTTAGCATGTTAGATTTTCTTCCAGGGTAAACAAAAGCATATTCCAACAACAAAATTGCATGGAAAAAGATATCTAGAACAACTTATATCACAAAAAGAAGCACAGTTCCAATAACATCGCAAGGTAAAAGAAATTTAATGCATGTTAGCTTTACATGTAGCAAAAATACAAGTATACTACAAACAACAACATTTCATGCCAAAAGAAACCTAAAACATGTTATATTTCCTTCTAACACAAACACAAGCACATTGCCAATGTGAAGAAAATCTAACACGTGCTTGATTTCCTTCTATAATAAACAACCAAAATGACAACAACAATATTGTAGTGAAGAAGAAATCTAGCACAAATTCTACCCAAACACAAGCACATTTCCAATAACATTGCCAAGGTGAAGGAAATCTAACACGTGCTAGATTTCATTTTATCATAAACAACCAAATAGACCACAACAATATTGCAGAGCAAAAGAAATCTAGCATCGTTTCTAGCCCAAACATAAGAATTTTTCCAATAACAACATTGCAAGGTGAAATAGATTTAATGAGTGTTAGCTTTACATGTAGCACAAATACAAGCATACTACCAACAAAAACATTTTCTGGCAAAAGAAATCTAGTGCATGCTATATTTCGTTTTAACACAAACAAAAGTGCATTGCTAGTAAGAACATTCCAAGGTGAAGGAACTCTAACACATGTTATATTTCCTTCTATCATAAACAACCAGATTACCAACAATAACATTGCACTGTGAAAAATCCTTCTAGCACGTCAATAAAAATATTGCAAGGTGGAAAAAATTTAAGGTGTGTTACTGTTGGAAATATTGAGAGGGGGGTTGAATCAATATTTCTTTACAATTGTTATATTATGCTAGTTAAAAATCACCAATTAAAACAAAACACAAGATGTGCAACAAGAAAATAATTTTATTAATGTATTTGAGGACTCTAAAAACCCAAGCTCCAACTTGTACAACAAAGTATTTAACTCCTTCAAGGCTTAAACCTTGAATGAGGACTCTAATATTCAACTACAAATCCAAGCTCCAACCTTGTATGATGACTCTAATCCTCTACAGATCCAACCCTCTCAGTTTGCTTCAATCCCTTAAGGTGACTTCAATATTTCTTCAATCCTCCATAAAAAACTTCAAATACTTCTAAAAAATGTACCCAAGATAGGTCTGGAAAGTGCTTTCAAATCTACCTCTACAAAAACTTTATGTCGTCTTCAGCAAAAATTTTATGGTTGCACCAACAAAACATGTCTTCAAGTTTTGATATTCAAATATGCTCCAAGGATGACTACTCCAACAAAACAAGTCTTTAAGTGTTGGTATTCAACTAGACTCCAAGGGTGATTACTTCAATAAAACAACTCTTCAAGTGTTGGTCTTCAACTATGCTTCAAGAGTGATTGTTGTTTCAACAAAGGCTTGAAGAATTCTCAATTAATGTCATCATGAATGCACTCTACTGTCAACTCAAAAGATGCTCAAAGCATGTTGTCATTTTATCGTTCGATGAAGGTGTCTCCTAGGCTCTTCATGTGTTCTTTAAAGAATTTCCTTCGATCTTCAAGGATTACTTTACTTTTGTTTCAAATCTAACTTGATATGTTGATCAAGCCTCTGAAGGTGTAATATTCCTAATGGAAAAATTAACAGTGATAGCAAAAACATACAAGAAACCCAAAAAAAGTATTTTTCAGCAAACACCCATAAAACAGAAATGCTCCAAACACACCAAAATGGGAAAATTTGATTATAAGATATTGTTGGAGTACAATATATAAAAGAAACAATTTGTACCCTAGCTTTCACAAGTCAGGCTACAAGCCTTAGGTGGATGTTTTATCAATGCCAAACTGTTGCTTGAATTTTCCCACTAAAAATCTACACCGGCTTTGTGATTTTTGCACTGTTGGTTGTGTTGATACCCTAATTATCCCCCTCCTAACTGTGAAATTTTCTGAATATTACTTATGAGGAAACCCTACTGTAAAATCATGATTTAATTCTCCTACTTATACAATTTATTAAACTGAAATGTTCAGTGTTAACATCAAAGTGAACACTTTACCAGCCTACACAGATATAGATCTAAACTGAATACATGGACATCAACAAAGTGACACAATATTTTCTGGACAACTGTCCTCGGAAAAACAAAATGCAGGAAAACCAATGTTCTAGCTGTTGGAGGGTTTTTATTATGAAGTATATTCTAAGTACAACAAATCTAGGCACCTTACTAGTTAACCTGATAGAGAAAAAATCTGTAGCAATACCTCTGTTCTGAAGGCTGAAAACTGGACTGATTCACACCCTCAAACATGATTTACAGAACTCATCCATTGTTTCTATTCATAATCCCCATCACAACTTTGAAGCCCTCTAAGTCAGCTCTCCTAGCCTGCATGTGCCTCTGTGCTTCTCAGGAGAGGCCTACATAACCCCAGACTGGGTTACGTTGTCCTTGCACTGTCGTAGTTGGTCCTGCGTAAGCCCTGATGACCTCCTGTTTCCTCTACGCTACCCTTTCTGGGCCTTCATAGCACCTGCGTAGCACTGAAGCCCTTTGCGTTTCACAACTGCTGCGTAACTACTACTCCCTCTGCACAACTTTGACTGCTTCTTCTCTGCCTCTTGCTAACTCTTGGTCTGGGATCAGATCATCCTTCTCACCAATACTACCCCTCGTCGCGCAGCTGCAACACTTCTGGAAATTCTTACCAAACCACGCTCTAGAATTCTAGCTTAGTCTCAATGCTCTGCCTCCTTGTGTGTTCTCCAACTGACCCCAAGGCTTTCCTTTATACTTTTTTCATTGGGAAACCAATGGTTGTGATCTAATCTTGAATCGATGGCTAAGATTAAAAGAAAGCTTGATCCATGTGACTTAATTCATTTCCATCACATGTTTAAATTGATTACCTTTAATCTTTTTTCCTAAGTCAGACTAAGGGTCCTTAATTAAAAATACTGATTAATTAATTATCTCTTAAATTGGATGGAATTTCTCAAATCCCTGTCCGGGTCTTGGAGATCTCATGTACTATAGTCCCTCCACAAATTTTGGGAACTAGAGCACACCCGATGCTACCCCAACACTGAAAAATATCAACACTAACTGCTTAGAAGATTCTGATAAATTAGTCATGGAATCCTTGTCAAAAAAACCAAAAAAACCCAGAAAGGGTTTGCCCTAGTTTTGATGCTCCAAAAATGGCCCCAAATTCCTTGACCCTCCTCTAAGTGCAGAAATGAATGTCCCAAAATGGCTGGAAAATTCTTCTCAATTGCACCCCAAACCAAACCCAAGAAACCCAGCTCTCAAAATCCCTTCACAAGCCACCCCACAAATATGCCTCCATAATGATTATGCAGTTTCCTGGTAGGATGATGTAGTTTCTCCTCCAGAAAATTAGTTTGATGTTGTATTTTGAATTCTACCCTTGCAAATATTCCTCATTTTTCGTAGAATTGACCAAAAATTACTTCGAAAATGCTACAACTCCCAACTCAAACTCTTCCTCAACTCTCTACGCGACCTCCTGAATTGTGTTTCAGTTGCCCATAAACCATACCACATGTGTGGAACTCTCTCCAACTCCTGAAACTTATGAATAATCCTTCCTAGGGTGGTACTTAGAGTCCACCAAAGAAAGGTTGAGCTTCCTCCTTGGGAAACTCTTGTGTTGAACAACACTATGTAACTCTGCTAAACAACTATAGTAACACTTCAATTGTCAAATTATCAAAAGGCCTCAAATGTTGCTTCCTCTCTCGTATTTATAATTTATGTTCATTTCCTCCATGTGGGCCCCTCACTAGGAAATTCAAACCTCTTCCCTTGGCCATACGATTTCTCTCTCGTCAAGCAGTACATATTAGTTGAATAGGCGGCCCCCACATTCCACTAAGGAAAACATTTCGACCCCCTTGTCCTATGTTTCCTCTCCAAAATTATCTTAGGCCCCCAAAATTAGAAAAATGGAAAATTTGTGGTACGAGTGAAAAATTTGTTTATGAAGGGATATTACAGTTCTCTCCTCCCAAATGTTGCTTATCCCCAAGCAACTCTAAAACTAGGTGCTGCAAACTCTGCGTGTTTTCCCACGTCACATCCTATTAATTTTGAGTTAACATGTTCTTAGCATAGGTTAATTACATCATTTTCCCATTAATCCATTAGCAATATCATTAATAATAAGTATAACTAATGAAAGGACATAAGTAATAAAAGTTGAAGACAAGCCAGGATAGAAGAACACACGAATATGGCTCAAGCTAGGGAAACACCCCCAGATGGGGAAAACCCTTATCAATTCTTCTTATCATTAATTTCAAATGTTCAACATAGAGATAGAATATAATACTTCAAATTCAGAATGAAATTTGAATGAAAAGGTTTAATACCACTGCCCTTAGACAAGAGGATGGTTCTAACAAGGCTGCAAATCTGATTTTTAGTGTAGGCTCCAAGGACTTGTG